>JAVRXN010000011.1:33277825-33877825 GCA_033556935.1 Timema podura
CAAGTCAACAGAAGTAAATCGTTATATTTTGATTGTTTTGGACCATTTTTATAGTTATCGAGTGATGCCAGCTCAATAAATGGTAAGGTGTACCGCACAGACTTTCTCCCACTTTTATCTTAAAATAGATATTAACTAAAAACTCGTAAGATTTGTGAAACGAAATAACATTGTTGTAAAAACCTTACATCATAGATAATAAATGAAATAAATTACAATTTACACTGTTATTCTATGGCATTAGGAACTTAGAGCACTGTTGCAGAAAAATTGATAAAAGAGAAATATCTTTATCCACCAGAACATGAGAATCAAATTAATTTACAAATACCTGAATTAAAAAATATATATATTTGCATATAGCTCAGAAATTCTTGGTTTATAAAAATATATTTCAAATAAAATATAGTTTCCTTTAGTAGTACTACAACTTTACAATGATAAGTTTTTTCGTGTCTCAAATAGTTGCGGAGAAATTATGAAAATTGGAAAATTTTCCCAATGTAAGATAATTTTCATGAGAAAGTGAGAATTGCCATCATGCTTAAAATTATCAATAATATATATATAATTACAATAGTTAGTGCGAATTTCAAGAAAATCGATCTTTTTTCTCTTTTTCCCCTTCAGTAAACTACCCTTATGTGAACACATACTAAACCAATTGAGACACTTATTTACCTTCATTTATAGTGACTGTTTATAATACAAAATTGCATTCCAATATCAAAATATCACCATGTGAAGTAATATAATTTTGTAAAAAAAAAAGATGATTACACTATTTGATAGACATAAGCTACCAGTCGAAGTCACAAACCCACATTTTATGGATATGTCAACAAAGCTTCAAGAATTATGGGAACTAATTTGTCTAATTAATCATGCATCATTCTTGAAACAAGCAAGACAACACGGTAAGAACATCAAAACCATTCAGTTTCTCGTGGGGGAAGGGGCTTTGTATTTAACAAATTTAGTAATTGAATGAAAAAAAGTTAAAAAGTGTCAAACCAAATTCATGGATCCATATTAACCTTAAGAGAGTGTTAGAAAAGTCACTGCGAGTTTAATATACTACCATATCGGTCTATTGTAGTTAAAATAAGTGGATGAAAGCATTTTGTACCAAGAGGATCTGCTCCTTCCTTCAATAAGGTTGATGAGGGTAATCAACCAGGACAACCCAAGAAAACCTCAACTCTTTCCAGTCGTAGTGGTGGTTTGCACTCATGACTGACCGAGAAGTAATGTTGGTGATTTGCACTCATGACTGACCGAGAAGTAATGTTGGTGATTTGCACTCATGACTGACCGAGAAGTAATGTTGGTGATTTGCACTCATGACTGACTGAGATGCAATGTTGGTGGTTTGCACTCTTAACAGACCGACCGAGCTTTGTTAGCTTTGAAACCGAAGATCGATGTTTAGCCTTGTAGTGACAAGATTTTATCAAGCCTTAAATTCATTAATAATAAATCAGTAATCAAATTAATGCGTTATTGCATTCAAAACTTAATAATACTTAGATTCTTTTAGCTGTAGTGTCGATATATATATATATATATAAAGGTATTTCGTCATTCTTTCTCCTTTAGAAATATACAAGTGTTGGAAGAAGTGAGTGTTTCAATGCAATGTAATATGTAGTGTACTTAGTAGAACATTCGAGAAGGTAAGAATTCTCTAATATTGGCCTAAATAATAGTCTAATGAGCGGAAGCTCAAGCTTACTCTCAGCCAGATCACTTAGGTTTGCACCCACCCACCCACACACCCCCCACCCTTAAAATTTCAATCTAAATATGCCACAGTTTTGTATCTATTTTGCACCATTTTGCACCCAATTATTATGTTTTGCACCTATTTTGCACAGTTTTGCATCCAAATATTAGATTTTCACCCCAAACCCTGAGACGGTATAGTTGGTTTTGTTTGAGGGAAGGGGGTCATGTTAAGTGTAGCCATCACAAATTTAAATTGTTTTTGAATGGCATTTAAAAATCTTTATTTGCGCCGTTTTGCATCGAGGTGTGGCGTTTTGCGAGGAAAAAATATTCAAAATTTAAAAGATGTGGGGTGAGGGAGAATGTAGCAAGCTAAGCATTGGTCTCTGTTTAGAATGCCAAAATTAATGTCCTGTTTTGCACGGTTTTGCACCAAATATGGCGTTTTGCACCTCAATTGACTAGCGAGAAAAAAATGTAATACAAAATGAGATAAAATTAATTTGTTGGACCCTCGACACAGCCCCTACACATTAAAATTATAAATATACCATCATTTTACAAATAATTAGCACCGTCTTGCACCTTAATAGTTTGCAAAAAAAAAAAAAAATTTAAGTTTAATATTTTTATGGGCTGAGTTAAGTGTAAAGGCACCCAATATACAAAAAAGAAGTTTTTGTAATCTCCACTTAAGTTTCTTCGGAAAACAATCTATTTTTAAGCACAATAAAAACTGTCTTCTTAAAAAATATCAAACAACATTGATTAAACAATTTTTTTAATATTTCAAATTTTCAAAAAGTTTTTTTTAAACTACTCTTAAATAATTTATATTTCTTAAAAATAAATATATCTTCTTATTTATCAGGAAAAACAATTAACAGATACCCATTTAAATAACATGTTAAATTACTTTTTGAAATATTTCAAATTTTCTAATATTTATCTTAAGTAAACTACCCTTAGATTAATATATTTTATAAACTCTACATATGATATTATTAAATAATAATGAGTAATAATTATAATTATAAAAATTATAAATAGTATTAATTTATTGTGTCATTTATTCTAAACATCAATGAAAATAAGTTTTATAATGCACATCTTAACTGTAAACAAACAGCTGCCTACTTAATCCATCCTCACTAACTTTCTCTACACTTCCCTATCCTTGCACACTCCCTTCGCTTTAACAACATCCATACACCGAGTCATACATGCCATTCTATTTCTCAAACTCTCAATGTTTTTCTTTTTCACACATTCGTTTAGGCTACAACATTTAGCCACTTCTTACATAGCCTACCCCTTCCTTTTGATCCACACACTCTACCATCTTATACTTGCTTCTTTACTCTATCCACGCTCATCCTCTCAAAATGCCCAAACCAATGCAATACGCTTCTTTCACATTGCCATATTGTATTCCCTTTCAAACCGCACGCCTTTGTCACCCAGTCGTTATTCAATCAATAAAACTCTCGACAGAGATCCTGTGACGGTAACATATCTGCACCGCTTCGGGCATATAGTAAACCGTCTTAATCAAACAACCACCTTTGATATTGATCGCGTAATCACCGTGTTCAAAACAGTAATAATATTGAATAAATAATTATTGGCTATTACTAAATTAATTTCAATTTTAGTCCAATAATAAATCACACCCACATAATCGTCACAATTTTGCCACCCAAAAGTGGCGACAAGTTTCATTAATAACACCCCCACCACCTCCTCCGTAAAGGACGTGACAACCTGATTCTTATCTTAATCCATTAGACACTGAAAGGTGGTTTCTCAACTCTCTTTAAAATAAACCTGCTCTTAAATGCCTCCCCAATCTCGATTTCCCTGGAGTAGTTCGTGAATAATCAATGTTTAAATTGTACCCATTAAATATACTAGTGTATTAATCGATTTTACGGTTTGAAAGCCCTTACCAACATTTCATGTCAAACACGTTTCAGCTTTCATAGTTAAAGATAGATTATTATTGTTCCATTCGAGTCTTTGCAATGTACTTGTCATGGTTTCTTAACTTTATCGTTTTTCTGTCACCACGTTTTTGAATTTTATTATAAAGAAAGAAGGCTGACTACTTGAAAAAGAGAATTATTCTGCAAACATAATAATATATTCTATTACAGAGGGACGGGATAAATGTTTTATTTATTAGTATAATGTTAATCTGACAGCTCTCAGAGAAGGCTACCCGTTTGCACCTCATTTGGAAGTGGAGGGTAGTTTAAATGCAAATAAGAGAAAAGAAGCTTTTATAATGTGACAGCAATTTAAATGTGAGAGGAATAAACGGGCTCTCATTAATTTGACTCATTTAAAAATGTATAACTTATTAAACTTAATGGGTTGACACAAGAAAATCACTACGTATAAAGTAGTAAAAAAGTAGTAAACAAAATTAAAAGTGTATCTGCCTTTATCTTTATCTCTATATCTCATTTTAAAAATCAAGTTTATATATTTTATTTTTACCTTTTCAATTTTGCTGGATCTTTTCAGCTCATATCCTACAACCCTTTAGGCAGTACGAACTTACAGTAACTGCACTATTGAGGCAGGATGAGGAAGGTAAAATCTAGAGTAAACTTAAGATAATTTGAGCTCAGTGAGAGTGAGAAATCATACAAGGAAAACCCTTTAGGGATAGCTCCTCACAATTTATCCGGCAGGGATTCGAACACTGATAACAGAGAAAGCAAACTAGATGAGTTTAAAAGTTTCGTCTGCAAGCCCACTAATGTTGGTAGTTATAAATAATGTATTCCTTAAATTATTGTATTTTACTTAAGTAGGAAATTCTTTATTTTTAACAGTTTTAGCTCTCAAGAAAAGCTATTGGGTATTAGTGGACTAAATTTTAACTTTTACCGTCTGGGTAACTTATATTTGTCAATTTGTAGACTATAAGGAACCTTAGCTCCAAGCCGAGTGGGTGATTATTTATTAAATTATCTTAGCTTGTTTGTAGCTGGATATTAACTTGAAAATAACACCATTGGCTTGTTGGGGTTCCAGTGGGATTGGATTGGGTTAATTAAAATAAGTTATGTCTTAGAGTGAGAGCTGCGCGTTTAGAAAGATAATATTAAATTATCTAGCATTGATTAAATTTATTTTTACGAAAATTTATTTAGTAACTATGGGTATTTTATATTCTAGAATCTATAAAGTTTTTGTTTGTCCAATATTCTAAGTACAAACAGAATCCCGGATGACTCTATTTATTACAAATGGTTTGCTTGTGAATTTGCATAGTAAGCTGGGAGGATAATGAGGCTCATTATTTTTATTGACTACTAACTTTTATTTTTCGAAAAAAGTGTATAAAAATTAAAGTATAGGCTTGGATAATATTTATGATAAATTATATATTGTTCAACATTCATGTTTTATAAGTTTTAAATTTAAATGTGGCGCCTTTTCACGATTGTTCCTTATCACAATGTCTCTTTACTGTTCAGGTGTTAAATTCTCCCCCAGCAGTCTTTTATAAATATGTAGTGCTTATTGTTTCATATTTGAAGTAAATTTTCTTTACCTTACTCTATGGTTAGATCAAGTCAACATGGATTATGTAAACTATAAAAATACTGGCCTTAACTCGTGTTCAATTCCATCTCACCTTGATATTAGTAGTATTAATACATATTAGTTTTTATAAATATATTGGTAATATTATAAATATTTCATTTTGTACACCTCATATGATTGTATATGTATATTAAATTTCAGCCTCATTTATTGATTTCTTTAACTCAACAATATTACGCAAAAGTCATAAAATACCCCCTATAGTTCATGAATTATATTGATTATAAATCATGTATAGCTATTATAGATTATTAATACACACTTGAACAAAATTGTGCAATAAAATTGTAAACGTTTTAGTAATATTTATGGTTTGTTGGCACGGAGATATTTAAAATAAATTAATTGAGAAAGAAAACTTTAAATATTAAAAATAAAATATTAAATTTATGTTTAGTGTATATAACTCCACATCGAGTAGTCGAGTAATGACTTCTTGACTATTTGATATGGAGTTTCTTACATAAAACATCAAGATATTGTTATTTTTATTATTTAAAATTTTCTTTCTCAGTTAATTACTCTAAGATTCGGATAATCGAATGAACTTAAGTTTTATGTGTGTCCGAACCCAAAATAGTGTATTCTATCATTCTGTCTATCTCCATTTCTGTGTGTCTTTTTGTAGATGTCTAAAACTGTTTGACGAAATTTACTCAAACTTGATAACTAGGCCTATCTATACTTTGGGACATTTTTAGATTTTTACCCGGGCATTTAAAATAATTTTTTTAATTACAATTATTTCTAAAATATCTGTTACGATTTTGTTTAAAATTTGTATCTAGGAAGTGATTGACATGACAAATAAAACTGTATATTTGTTTTGTTTTTTTTCGTTTTAGGGCTTAATCGAATGACAAAAGTTCACTCTCTCTTTATTAATCTCTGCATCTAAGAATGTTCTCATTTGAATGCCCTTTATAGTTTCGGCTCTAGTGACTAATATGTCAGAAAGCTGATACATAGGGGGCACTAAAAAATAAAACCTATATCTTGGTTATTTTTATAGACAAATATTTCTAAACCCTAATCGGTGGACACACGGTATAAATGTCAGACTCACTTTGTCTGGTTTGTAGGTGAGATTTTGGAGTTGGAATCTTAGTAGAATGCATTGAGAAGTTTTTCCTCTGAACATTTACCCATCATCCCTCTTCGTAAATGTGGGTACATTTTCTTTAAACTATATCTTGTTCAACCCTACCCCCAATAGCTTAGTTAAATATGGATAGTCCAAATATTTAGTTATATTCAGTGAAATAAATAAAAACATTTAAAATATTGGAGTTCTGATTTTGATAATATATAAAAATACATCATCTTCATATATTTTAATAAAACTAAGCGGTTTAAATATATCTGTTATGAGCATTGCATGATATCTATTGCAGGCAGAGAGCTGAAATTTTTAAAATTAGTAGACCCTCTACACGAACATGTGCACCTTGAAGCCGGAATTTTAAAATTTGTATTTGATTTTTGTAAATTAATTAAAAACTGGGTAGGAAGAAATAAAATGAGATATTTTTTCTGTCTGTATGAAGCAAATAAAAGCGTTGCCAGGGGTAGCCACGCAATGAATTGCATAGTTACCATGAGCAACGCCAGGTACTGCTGCTAGTCTTTGATAAAAGAAAGTGAGAACATCTCCTGTTTGAAGGAAACATCAAGTTCTAATGACGTCGTTTAAGTTAACAACCCAATTATCTCGTTTTCAGTTTGTTGCAGGGGTAGTTTGTGAAGTGACACACATAAAGAACATTTCCAAATGGCGGGAGAACCCTTTTACCAACAATAGGAAGCAATTTTACCTTGAGTGTTTCCACTATGGCGTAGCTTATAAGATAGAGCCATAGGCCCAGTTTCATAGTCAGATTTAGTACGCCTCGAGTGCGGCGCTATACTAAATACAAGAAGTCACCTACCTGAAATTGAATGGAATGGGCCAATTTCATATGCGAAACTGGCCTATTCCATTTTGGTCTAGGTAGGTGTCGTCCTGTATTTAGTATCAACTCGCACTTTACTAAATCTGACTATGAAACTAGCCCTTACTAACCGTTCGGGTTACACGCTTATGTATTAATTACGCTAATGGTTTTAGGTATTAGGTAGGTTATATTTATAGGAAGTTTTAACGCATTTGGGTGGAGGGAGCGTGTAAAACCATTTTGGAAAACCCTCCTCAGTACATACGACTGAGATTTGAACCTCGATCTCCCCGTAATCGAGAGTATAATCTACTGCAAGAGTAGCGCGTTGGACCATGTGGCCACCAAAGCGGGTAGCTGTCAGTTATCTACACTGCTACCGTAGATGGGGAATAGGTGAAAACTATTGTAATAATATTAAACAAAAAATATATTTTTTAAATTAGTTTTTTGGGGGGCCCCGCAAATGAAGTTGACCCAGGGCTTCACGTCTGCTGAGGGCGGCCTTGCTCCTTTCAGCCTACAAGATAGCATTATTTTATTTTTGTCACTAAGTATCACTACCCGTTTGGGTTGAACGGATATAAAATATATACTCTAAGGGGTTAGTGATAAGGAAGGTTGAATTTAGATTAAGTTTACGTGCATTTGCCTTAAAGTAAAGGAAAAAACCGCCATTATTGAACCGTGATCTCTTAATCATCATTAGTAGATTTTACTGTGAGGGTGACGCCTTGGAACATTTTAGTACCGAAGTGGACTGTAATAATCTTACCTGACGGATTAGACTATGAGCCAGTTTCATAGTCAGACTTAATGAGTCCTAAAGTGCGAGGAAAAATAAGTTGCGTTTATTGTCACCAACTTGTTGGAACAACATCCTGGGTCCTACGCTAGTTTCTAGCCATGCATAATGACGTATTACTTGCCGTTTCTTCATTTATTGTGTTGACAGGAAGTGTACTCTCACTGAAACAACCAAAACGTAAGAAACAAAAGTAGGGTTCGTAGTTTTTTCTAGCTAAACGTCGAATTGAAGGTTCGTACATGGGAATAATGAAGTGGATTTGGTAACTTTGTACGCAGGTAACGTTCCAAAGAACAGAATACTTTTGATACAAATCAATTAATTTAAATATATTAGCCTTGACTCATTCTATGATCACGAAACTATGCAAACCTCGATGTTAAAGTTAAACTAATCTGAAAACAAAACACGTGCGGGGCTAAGGCCTAAGGACTGACTCGACTCGATAGCGCATGCGCAAAACCTTTCAACTAAACCAAAACGTTGGGTTGGTCGTTTATTATCTCCAACAAATGATCCAACACAGCCTGTTGGCTCTGACCGCTTCTCCCAACACCAACATGTTGGCCAACATACCCAACAAGTTGGAAATGCGTTTATATTGTAACACAACTTGTTGGGATCGTGTTGGCCAACATGTTGTGTTACAGTATAAACGAGGCTTTACCTTGTGCCACTTGCAACACTAATACAAACGCATGTTAAACTTTACTCTCAGTATGTTACAACGGCCAACTTTAAAGCCGGGACAATAAACGTTTTAGGTTAAGAAAAACAAACAAAACGTGATCACGACTGTCTTGTGGTTCGCCTATACTGGTAGACTACTATACGAGGAGCAAGCAATCAAACATTTCCCAACACAGCCCCCCCCCCCTTGTCACCTAAGCATGGGCAGGACCTCCAAATCCTCCCAAATTCCCCAATGGGACCCTTTTCAGCGCACCCCTGAGGGGACCCTTGAAATGGATTGTAACTAGGATTTAATTCAGGGATGGGGAGAACAAAGTATTACATTTTATATTGTATTTAGCATGCACTCTCTGAACCGACTGATTATATCAGCACACGAGATTTTTCTATGAGCAAGAGCGAGAGGAACTACCAATTTTGCCAGAAAAGTTATTTTCACATACCTTCCAGGGTTCTTTTACATGTCACAATTGACATGGGACCGACGGCTTTACTCCCCTTCAAGGGAAGTTGTGTTACTGATCTATATTGCTCAAGAAAAATCCATAGACCCAGCCTGGGTTTGAATTGACGAACATTGGGTCCTGGGGCAAGCACTTTACCCCAAGATCACCGAGGTTGATCAAACACTTGTTGAGGAATCAATGCTGAGATAGGGGGTCGACCACTCCTCTCATCTATTATTTTAACAATGCTGTAGCCATCGCTGGTGGGCACGCCGTCTAAATGTAAAGAATTTTTTCGGTGATAAGGGGGAGGATTTCCATTCCTAGATCGGTGTATGAAGGTGTTTGTTTAGTGATTTTCCTATTTATCTTCATGCAAATAGGGGTAAGTTTCCTCTAAAGTTTACCTTCCTCGTTTTTACTAAATTAGTATAGTTAAATTCATATATTACGAACGGATAGTAAGACGTGGATTAATAAAAGAATAGATTACAATAATTGATCTATAAATATTAGGATAGCTAACCAATAATATTAGTAGGCTATATTTGTTTTTCAATTTGATGTATTTTAAATGTATATTTTAATTGTAATGAAATATAAGATTATTTGTGTTTATTGACTGTCTAGGAGTATAACTCAAGACCTCCAGTACCCCTTTCCTCAACACTCCCTTGTTTGCTTTCCTGATCATAGATTACAATCATTCATAGATAATGCCCACTCAGTAAAAAACACATCTTTGATTTAAATTTCTTTATTTTTTTTAAATATCTCATTTTATATTATTTAAATGCATGACATATCTGCTAACATATCCCCACCCATTCCATTTAACACCATTTATACCACGTGTTTGTTTAAAGGGACTGTAATTAGTAGACGTCCAGTACTTACGCTAATTTAATGAACTTACTAACAACTCTGTTTTAAAGCATCATGACTTGAACATCTTTACTCACGTAAACATTTACAAGTCCTCTAGTCAAACAATGTTCCGCCTGACACCTACACTACTTGGAGGAATTTTTAATTCTCTTCTTTGCATTTAATGTTCTACTTTGTATTAATGTTTTGTTGTTTTTCTCAAGATCTTCCAGAACCTGTTCCTTAAAAATCACCAAATAGTATTAATTTTAATGGCTGAACTTTTTTTTTTCAACAGGTAAAACTTACCCACACCTGTGGGCCCGCAGACAATGGCGTCAGTATCGTCTTCTCTGGTTTTATAGTGATATTACCTGTTTTTATTGCCGCACGGTCTAAGGCATCATTATCGTGTTGGAATAGACTGCCGATGACAGGAAGATTTTAGTTGGAGTCTTTATTGGGCGTCCTGAGGGTGGTTTTTTAAAAAAAAATATCCCCCCACTCCACGCAAATGCGGGTACACTCCATTTCAGTTCAACCTTATCTATCCTCAACTCATTTAGCGTAATTATTGTATATGCGTAGAGCCTGGACAATTACTAAGATGCGGTGCTGATATATATACTAGCACCGCATCTTAATATATATATATATTAGCACCGCATCTTAATAAATGTTCAGGTTATACGCACATACACATAGTGAGGACTCAATGCTGAGATAGAGGGTCGACCACTCCTCTCATCTATGACTTTAACAATGTGGTAGCCATCGCTGGTGGGCACACCATCTAAATGTAAAGAATTTTTTTTTCGGTGATAAGGGGTGGAGGGTTTTCATTCCTAGATCGGTGTATGAGGGTGTTTGTTTAGTGGTTTTCCTATTTATCTTCATGCAAATGGGGATAAGTTTCCTCTAAAGTTTACCTTCCTCGTTTCTACTCAATTAGTTAAATTAATATATTCCGAACGGGTAGTAAGATGTGGATCAATAAATAAAACTATATACCAAGTGCTCATTTAAAAACTTTCCACCAAAAGAGCTCGAAAACAACGCAATGCAGAAAAAAATGGAGCGTGGAGCTTGATCAAGATCTTTTACATTTTCAGCAAGATGGAACCCCCTTCATCATACACTACTGGTTCATCAATGGCTAGAAAAAATATTATGTGTAAAATGTATTGGCAGAAGAGGACCAGTTGAGTGGCCAACGAGGTCACCTGATTTAATGCCCAAGATTTTTAAGGACATATTTAAATTTCGCTATTTATGGGACTAAGCCAGAAAATATCGAATGGTTAAAAAATAGGATAACAATTGAATGTAGAGTTTTACAAAAGTAACCCTATGAAACGTCAAAAATGAATTCGAAAATATACTATGATATTATTGCTTAGATCAAAATGAAGAGCATTTCGAAAACCTCCTCTAAACTCAAAATTAAAAAAGCGTTTTTACCAATAACGATTTTACAATTACACATAAACGTGAACAAACACATGTGCGTGAACAAAGATATGTGTGTAAGCACAAACGTGCACTTGTACCTTCCAAAAGCTATGTTTGAATAGGCCAAATTGTAATGCCGCACCCGGTGCCGGTGACTCAGAAACTTGTGAGGCTCATTTCTCGTGCTAGCTTTTATTTAAAAAGCTTAAAACCACCATTTTGAAAATGGCACAACGTGATATATAGGAATATGTAATAAAAAATAGGGAGTCTTATTAAAAAAAGATCAACGTGACCTTAACGTTACCTTAGCCAAGCCACCCAAGTTCATACCAGCCTTAACCACCATACCTCCCCCTCAGAAATCAAACAACTTTTGCTCAAAGCATTCTTTTCTGCAATGCTTTGTTTTCAAGATATTTTGGTGGAAAGTTTTCAAATGAACACCCAGTAGAATATGTATTCATACTATAAAGAGAGCTTAGCCGGTATAGATTAGCCGAGTCTTTCAGGTAAATTTTTTTTGCCCTTTCCTGCATGGATGGACAGTTCTATGCCAACATTAAAAAAAAAACCTTCGTGGGTAGATACGATAAGGACAGGTGTGTGCCTACATTAAAAATACGTACCTAGCTGATACTATGTGATAAGAACAGATGTGAATCAGCATTAAAATACGCACCTAGCTGAAGCTATGAGACACGTACAGGTGTGAATCAGCATTAAAATACGTACCTATCTGAAGCTATGAGATACGTACAGGTGTGAATCAGCATTAAAATACGTACCTATCTGAAGCTATGAGATACGTACAGGTGTGAATCAGCATTAAAATACGTACCTATCTGAAGCTATGAGATACGTACAGGTGTGAATCAGCATTAAAATACGCACCTAGCTGAAGCTATGAGACACGTACAGGTGTGAATCAGCATTAAAATACGTACCTATCTGAAGCTATGAGATACGAACAGGTGTGAGTCAGCATTAAAATATGCACCTAGCTGAAGCTATGAGACACGTACAGGTGTGAATCAGCATTAAAATACGTACCTATCTGAAGCTATGAGATACGTACATGTGTGAATCAGCATTAAAATACGTACCTAGCTGAAGCTATGAGATACGTACAGGTGTGAATCAGCATTAAAATACGTACCTAGCTGAAGCTATGAGATACGTACAGGTGTGAGTCAGCATTAAAATACGTACCTATCTGAAGCTATGAGATACGTACAGGTGTGAATCAGCATTAAAATACGCACCTATCTGAAGCTATGAGATACGTACAGGTGTGAATCAGCATTAAAATACGTACCTATCTGAAGCTATGAGATACGTACAGGTGTGAATCAGCATTAAAATACGTACCTATCTGAAGCTATGAGATACGTACAGGTGTAAAAAAATATTTAAAATACGTACCTAGTTGATACCGTGCGCTACGGGCAGGTATGTACCGATATTTAAAATACGTACCTAACTGATACCGTGCTGCAGGCAATCCAATGATTAAACATTAAAATAAGCAACTTATTACCACTAAATTTTATTGTTTTATTGAATCTGACTTGTTCAGCTCGTTGACGTAAACATAATATTTTATTCATCTGATATAGTCTCTAGGCTGAATCTCCTCACTCGTTTAAAAGGTCCCGGGGTACACGCCCCGTGCGGCTCGTCAAAATGAAACATATACAGTTACATGTATTATTACGACTACTTGTTGATCTGGCTTGTGTGTAATGTCAAGTTAAGTTGATGCTCCCATTATTAATTATAATTGTCTCATTTTTGGATCAGATTAATTTTATTGCTGGCAGTTCTTGTTGAGTTTTTATTAGTATTATTGATCATCTGATATATAGACTGCCTCTGTGGCCTAGTGATTAGATTTCTGGGCTACATATCTAGAGGTCCAGGGTTTGATCTCCGTCTCTTCAAGAATTTTTTTTATTAAACATTGTTTTTTTAATTGGGTCAAACACAACCACATGAAAACAAATGATGAACTACTTGGGGATAAATAAGTAGTGGCTTCGCTTAATAAAACTTAGACTAACAACCAGAGGGCTTTGTGCTGACCGCCTGACACCCTCTATCTGCAAATGTTGGTACCATCATAGCTAACGGTAGCGGCCGCTAGGTCATTTGATATAGCTAGATGGTGGGCATGTCCCATGGTTTTTTCTATATAAACATATTTTGTTAAATTTAATCAATTCTGTATAATCCAATTTACAGTGGAACCTGACCAATTTGAACTTCCATAATTCGAAATCGTCGATATTTCGAATTTCTCCCTGGTCCCTTCAATTTCGAATTACCCAGGTTTCACTGTAATTCTGTAATAATTACAGAATTAATTATTGTTGTCTATGTATCAATTGTAACTACCTTAAAGGGGCCTACATAGGGGAGCCAATACAGTGTCACTCAAGTATTCAGCTCTATCACGATTTTGATAAAATTACTAGTAGTATTGAAGTTTGGTCTTCACTGGAATGAATACAAAACTCTCTTCTATGTTTCTATAGATAAGAGAGATCTGTAAACATAGTTTAAAATATGGAATTTTGCCCTTAGAAAAGTCAAAATAAACGATATTTGAGTTAATTGCTAAAGACCTAAATCTAAGGGAAATGAAAGAGCAATGTTATAGGAACATAGAATGAATATTTGTGAATTGAATTATATAATTTATTAGGGGGTCACCACATAAAATTTATTGGCATTATTATTAAGCTGAGAGGTAGCAACTGGTAACATTTTCCCTGTACACTAACACCATCACTCGTCAAAGGACAGGTCAAACTTTGCTCTGAGTGAAGGAGGGGGTAGAAGAAGTGAAAGAATGGCAGTCGAGAAGGTTAATCCTTCTCTCGCTTTCTCTTGCTGTTTGTACTTCCACAAAGCTCATCACCTTCGGTAGAACCTTGCAGGTCGTGGCGCTCTTTATTGAAAAATACATTTTGACCACATTCTAGTAAGTGCAAGCTAAAAAGAGCTACCGTCAGTATGAACCGAGAAAATACAACTATAGACCATAGAAGAGGGATAAAAATAATATTATACCTCACAGCCCACCGCAAGAAAAAAATTGGAATAAGGGGAAGAAACTATGCATTGCTGATTCTAGGTGACTATTTTTTTTAGTATATATAGCAACAGTGAATTTGTTAAAAATGACACAGGCCTAATTATATTCATGCATTTAACGTACACTTTTTAAACAGACAGCCTAACTTAGGTAACAATGAGATCTGTACTTCACATTCAGAAATATAGCCTCAATATTCACCATTCAGATAAAAGGACGTATCCATCTACAAATAGAAATTTTATTCTCTAGCACCCCCGGTATCAAACTAGTGTCCTCTAGATGTAAACACTTAAACGTGTGCTACACAACCTGCATATTTTAATTACTTAGCTACCATATTTATTAAGAGGTGATTTAAGTGCAGTGGATTGATAAGATAGTTTAGCAAATGTGCACCTGCATCAGCATGGATTGAGCATGGGAAACAACAGGGACAATTTAGATGTTGTGCATCTAGTTAGTATTCGTATCTTTACCTCTTCCTCAAATCAATCCAGTTTCTTGAGAGCCAGAAGCATCAAATTTTATGACCACCAGTGCATGTGTTTAAAGCAGCATTTCCCACCGCCGGGCCGTGGGGCCAAATCCCGAAAAGATAGTCAAAATATTAAAATATTATTTAATTAGTATGAAATTTAGTACATAGGGGTTTTAAAGGTTGCTGATTGAGAATCAAAAGTCAGAATTGAAAAAACAAAATGGTGGACCCATTATGGTGGCTCTAAATTAATAAAAGCTGGCAAAATATTCAAGTTTTATTCATTTTGTACGAAATTTGGTACCTAGGGGTTTTAGAGGTCACTGACTACGAAACCAAAGCTAAAATTGCCAAATAATAAAATTATGGATCCAATATAGTGACCATAAATATTTAAACATATACAATTTAGTCAAAATAACATATAATAGGCCCTACACCTTATTAACCAAGAAAAATTTAAGTTGTAACAAAATAAAATATTTACTAGAAGAACATAAACTTTTATTTGTATTGAAACCATAACCTTTAAAGTCTATGGCTCAATAACTCACGATACAGGAATAAACCTATTGTTTGTTGAAGTTATACACTAGAATTTAAAAAAAGCCTTTTACTCTAACCCAATAATACAATAACGTACGAAACTGGGTATAACTATTATTTGTTTGATTATTATTATTATTAGCACCGCGTCTTACTACCCGTTCGGGTTATACGCAATTTTTTGTTTTAGTTAAATATTTAAATAGTAAAAGTCTTAACGTTTAAATTAAATAATTATTTAACCCACGAAAACGAGCGAAATCAATTTAAGGAAAAAACTTTGTAAATAGGGGAGAGTGGGGTAGAGTTAACATAGTAATAATATTAATTTTAGCTTTTGATCTATTTTTATTTTTTACAAATTTGGCATTTTATTTAAATAGTAAAATAAATTTAGAAATGATTTCGAAACTACTTATATTTTTTTAAACTGTTTGCATTTAATCTTTCTTTAAAATTATACTTATGTACTATTTACCTTGAAAATAACTTTAAGAAATTATAAGATATTTGTTTATGAAAACATGTGTTTTATACTAAAAAAGAGTTCTTATGCAAGAGATTTCTTTCAATTCTTTAGAAACTGTATTCATATAGGTTTATAGGCCCTATTCTTGAAAATATTTGAAATACAATTACAGCGATTTTAAATTGCATTTGATTTTAAAATATATTTATTTAAGTTAGAGTATTATCAACAATATAGAAAATTGTAAAATTTTAAAGTATAATCTATTTTAATAAGTAAATCATGTATATTTACTCTCTCTCTTGAAGCATTTTAAGTTACAAATTAGTGATTTTTTTCCATATATTGACTCAAATTTAACAACAACTTTCACGCAGAAAGATTTTGCAAAATATTTTATTGTACTATTCAATCAATGAGACTGAAAAAATTAAAACAAATAAAATGAAAACTTAATAACTTAAGAATTAAATACAAAGTGAGATGTATAAAATAAATCTGTATTTATCTTTTTTTACATAATATGTAAATAAAAATTATTCATTGTCATCTGTTGAGCTACCTATATCGTAATCAGAAGATTCTGGCATCGAAAAAGAAGTGTTGTAGCCAGCGGCATGACACATATAAATGGTTTGTGAAATTAATAGCTCAACTGCTTCTGGTGACGTAGATTTTACATTTTTTTTCGGCAATTTTCTCAAACTTGAAATAAAGGGATCGGATGCTACTATAAGACGTAAAATAAGCTCTTCCATTGTTTATGTTCTGCTGCATTTTTGCGCGAAGTCTTCACGATATCTTTTTATACATTTATTACAAGATTCTTGCGCATCTTCAGACATTTGTCCTATCGGCACTAATGCATTAGCTATGATTTCAGTGTCATGGATCAAAAGTTTATGTAGTGAATTTGGCATGTAAAACCAGGGACACAAATCCACAAATTTACGAGCTGTTTCTAATGTGTATTCTTTATATTTAATTAAATCAATTTCATGGCCGCTTGAAATGGCTTGTAATATAACATGAAATCTTTTAATTAGACCTTCTTCAACGCCCGTTATAGAAGCGGTAAAAGACAAATTTTCAAAAATCTCCAAGTAGTATTTCCGTCATTCGTACTACCAAATCCAGGCTTTGGTTGATCGATATTAAGTCCTAATTGTTGACGGAAATCTTTTTGAATAATTTTTTTTCTATTCTCTGTTTTTTTCTTTATCTTCTTTTCTTCGCGCTTTGTCACTTTTTAATCTCTAGTTTATAGGACAAATGTAAACAACATTCAAATAATCGAATCCACATGTGTAGTGTAGACAACCCAAACGATAAACTATCTCGATTTTTCTTTTTTAATAAAATATCGTCATATTATAAAACCTTTGGAAGTTGATTGGCATAAATAGCAACGTTGAGTGGATACAGTATTGGTAATTGCATTACAAACTTTACCATCTATCATCGTTAATGCAAGTTTATAAGAAACTGATATTTCTTTTCTATTTCTTACAATCTCAAAAGATACAAGTTTTGTCTCTTGTTCTTTAAAATACTCAGTTTGTTTTACAGTGTCTTCCGTATTTTCGTGTAAAAATTCAGTTTTAATTGGCCTACAAAATCGAGGAGATGAAGGTCTTGGATTTTTGCATTAGTAACTCCATATTCGGATAAGATTTGTAGTTGAAAAAGTGAAGTGAAAAAATATTTGCATCTCTTTTACTTCTCTCATCATCACTATATTTTTGTTTATACGTGCTTTGGCCAGAGCTACCATTACAACCCCATTTGCAAATAAAATTCAAGTTAAGAAGTTTTTCAGAACTCAAGCTTTTAATAACTTCTATTTGAGACGACAAAATGTTTTCAATTGTATGGTTTAATAAGGCCTGTAGTTTTATTTCTGCACTGTATTCAGTTACAGTGATGCTTGATGTATCAGGATAGCGTTTACTTTTAGCCTTTAAAACTTCTTTATACGAGGGATACAATTTATAATTATTTTCTAAACTTATATTTCTTAAACCCTGATACTGACTTCGCGATAATTTCTGCTCAATTATAAGTGAAAGAGCATTATCGCTGGAAATAATGGTTTCTGGAATAAACTTCAAAGATTTTCGATACCTTTGAGCTTTTGATAGGCTGCCCGATGTTATATCTTTCACAACTTCTGCAGTATACAATTTTCCTGAAGCTCGAAGGCTCATTTTGGTTGCATAGGAGAGTTCTTCGGTTCTTGCCTGGGAACGAATATCTTCGGTCCACCTTCGCTTCGTTCTTTCGCTGGAATCTGTAAATTTCGAGTATTGTAATATAACCTACGTATAGGGAACATCATTCTCCTAAACTTTGTAGTATACGTGTAGTGAACATGATTTTCCTTTATTTTGTGATCTAGGCCTAATTATAGTGAACAGAATTTTTCTAGGCTTTGTGGTATATGTGAGTAGTCTAGTATGCCCCATGAGAATCCCACTTCCGCTGAAGGGTCAAAACACATTTTTCCGTTGACGTACCTAGCCCGGTGTTTCAGCCCAATATGACCTTGAATTAGAGTGTAAACACGTGACGTCACCTGGGGTCTGTTGTTTTCATTGCCTATACACCGTATTTACTAAGAAGGGAGAAACTTATCATTCTTATTTCCCATGTGAGGTATAGTCCGTTTTCGCTATGAAGGTCCAAATTGTCAATGTAAAAATACGCTTCTCATCCTCGGATATTGCCTTCCAGAGCCCTTACTTCCACCTCCCCAACCCCCGCCCCTGCCTCCCGCTTCCTCCCCCCTCCCAAGGCTCCATAGCTGTAAGGATGTTGATAGGTATCAGTTTAGCTATTAGTTCCTTCATACCAAGAACGGTCTATATTCTCTCATTTATCGAAAACAGATATTGCCTCAGGCTATGAAGAACCATACGTTGTTTCCGCTAAGAAGGGCAAATGGGAAACCACGGACCGTTTTCGCTAAGAAAGGAGAACTAAACTTCTCATCCTTTAGCTCAAAATTTGAGTTTATAATTCTTACTTAGAAACCAGTTGCATAGTAGAATGAATCAAGATATTAGCTTGTGTTCTAGGTCGTAAAGGAATCACATGGGTGACAGTTGTTTGTGACAGTGAATAATCCTCTTTAAAAGAAAGAAAAGAAACTAGGTCCATTTTATATTAAAAAATTAATCAACCTTTGCTTATTGATTGAAAAAACCAGTGGTATCTTTAATTGATGTTTCACCTTTTGAGATTAGTGTTATTTCATAGGCCTATATTTGTTTTAATTAACCTAAAATGTGTCTATAAAGATTATCATCATAATTTTAAATATTTTATAATTGGATTGGAACTCGGAAGCTTAGCTTGGTAAAATATTCAACACGGATTCTATTTGAAACATTATGATAGTAAGCCTAAAATAAATTGTTTGATTCAAATTTGAACCTATTTATAAATGCAATTTTTTTTCGACAATGGATTCGACCGGGATATGATATGATAAAACAAAACTAGCATGAGATTCAATTCTTACTCGATTCAAATTTTGTCAAGCATGAGAATTGATTCGGATTTTATTCAAGTCAGCCAAGATTCGGATTCAAATTGAAATTGAAAATAATTATGGATTCGCACGGGCTTACTAATTGGCCTAGTATAAATATTTTTATGAAAACATTTAAATTAATATTATTCTAGAGACAAAACCTTTGTATTTATAGCTTTGCTAACAACCTTTTTTGTTTAGTTTTATAGACGTTGAAATTTAGCAGTTAGTAGTCAATATCTTGCTCACGTCTCGTATTTAGAAAAAAAAAACCTTATGCATTAAAGCTTTCTGTATTTGCTTGTATATTTTGGCCTTATTGAACACAAATTGACAAATAGGCGAAGAACATTTTAAATGGTTTTTAAAAGAATCTAAATTAAAAACAAATCAAGACGAAGACTACTCATAAGCTTCTTGAGTGAACCATTTTTCAAAAAATTGTTGAAGGAAGGTCACTTCAAATAGTTTATTAAAACCAACCGATTTTAAAAAATTGGAGAAGATAACCACGGTTTAAAACATACATGAGATTAAGTATGAATGAGAAACTATTAAATGGCTTTAAACAGAAATCTAACATTGTAAGTAACTATGCTATTTATAATTATGACCCTCCCTATGAAAATGATCTGGATCCGCCCCTGGTAGACCCGACCAGGATTTGAACCCCAATCGTTCCGCTATCACAGGCCAATTTAAGACTGGAATGAAGCCTTAGACCACTCGGCTACTGAAGTGGGTATCGATTTTGGTTCCATTTCAGACCCACTGCTTCGCAGACAGAATTGGAAGCACTGTGGGTCGAACCCGGGACTTCGGGATCAGAAGCCAGGAAATCTGACCACTAAACCACTGAGGCGGTTGGATATTAACTACTTACTTACTTTGTGGCATAGGGAGCACCAAAGTTCATTAACTTTAAAGGTTTTAAATATATTTTACTTATCATCGGCTCCATGTCGTGGTCAATATTGCTAAGGCGCTATGAATGAGTGCGTAAATTAATCAGTTCTAGTAACTTTGCTATTTCGATTCCTTGTAAGGTTTAAATTAATTTGTACTAGTGTAATACAAACTCGGCCAAGGCACAAGAGATTTTGAACATACTATAAATGTGTTACAGAGTGTTAGTAACATTTACCTTCAGCTAAGAGCTTTAAAAAAATAATGTACTTGAAACATCAGAAAAATCGCTACATTGTTGTATAGAAATATTTATTTGTATCTTAAATTTGATATTATTTCTACAGTAAATAAAATAGTATCGCTACTCATCCGTTGTACTTAAATTAGTAGATACAGTTAGCCTAAACGCCAGTAATATGTATACCATTAAAAAAAATTACCCTTTACGACAATCAATTTTATCTTTGAGTTTCTTTGTACGCTCTTTCTTCTATCGACCCATGCTTCACAAACTTGTTATTCACAAGGATATAAAATAATATTGAGTAAATACTTTTCACCCCAAAATTTATACAATCCATTCGATCTTGTTCGAAAATAAAAAAGTCACATTTTGTTAATTATATAAAAAGTGATCACCGTGGGTATTTATTGTTCGGGATTCGATACATTTCTTCTGAAACGAGCGCACAAACTGCGAGAATGCAACAGATTCAAATTAAAAGTAATCACATTTAACAAGCTAATAAAATAAAATCCTTATTCCAGGCAATGGGTTCTCCCGGTGACGTCATTGAAACCCTGGTGTGACAAGACATGTCGAGACAATAATAGATTACGACATTGAATGATGTCACAATGGATTTTCCCTGACGACTCATAACTGGCATCAGTTTGGCTGCTCGACAAGACAAGTCGAGACAAGAATATATCACGACCTTGGATTATGTCACAATGGGTTCTCCATGATGACTCATACCTGGCGCCAGTTTTGCGGTTCAACAAGACAAGTCGAGATAGGAATAGATTGTGACCTTGAAACTGTAAGCTAGTACAAGAGGTCATTGACAATGTTCATGGTCGGTGTCAGATGAATGATGCCGCAGCCCTACCTCTGTAATTGTTTTTATAGTGATGTAGCAGCCTTGATTATGCATAATAAGGGGCCTCGGAATCCTCAGTTAGGGGCCGCTATACCCCACCAAAAAGTCTAATAAATTGTTTGTATGGTATCGTCCATTGACATGCGTGAATTTATGTATCAGCAATGGAAATATTTTGGTGGAGGAGTGAGATAGAAATGTTCCGGCGTTTACGTGGAGCAAGGGAGAGTTAAACTAGTGACAGTACACCTCAGAGGAGATTCAAAATCAAACCTCCGCTGTCATAACCAAATGGGTTACACATATTCTTTTTGGCTAAACGTCTATTTATTAATTAAGATGGTGTGGTAGGGATAATTAAGAAATTGTACCAGAAGGAGAAATACCAACAGTTTACATGGCAGAGATTCGATTTCAACCTCCCCGTCGACAAAATTAGATGAGCCTGACATTTAGATGGCGTGCACACAGGGATTAGAACCTGTGGCCCACATTTTCGAGAGCGAAATCAAACATCAGTTTAAACTGGTCAACCGCTTAATATAATTAGACCAGGTAGAATCTATACCAGAACTTGGTTCAGGAAAGCCCTACATCCATCCATCGAATTCCCGGGAGTACATCAGCATTCGGTCGGTGAGTGAGCACGATTGACGAGTAACGGTAAATCTATTCTGTTTTACATAAACCGCCACTTCACCATCGTCAAATTGACGCTCCGACAAATCGAGATAAAAATGATGTCGCAATGGGTTTTCCCTGATGAATCATACCTTGTGCCAGTTTGGCGACTTGAAAAGACAAGTCGATACAGGAATATATCACGACCTTGAAACCGTGAATTAATACAAGAGTTCATTGACCCTGTTCACCTAGTACCACGCGACGTCAACCAAGGGAGGGAGGGGTGAATATATATGGGGGCCCACTTGGTCTTTTATTTATAAGCGTTTGTAGAGCGGATCAAGATGGAAAGTTTCAGCACCTGGTAAATATTGTTGACGCCATGCAGCCTGTAAAATTGTGTGATCTAATCGTCGATCAAAAGTACTCAGTGGATAAATTAATAGTGGCTAGTAAAAAGTTTGGTAGATGTCTAAAAGCCTATCTATATAGCGAGTTTTGTGTAATTTTAACTTGTCGTTTTGGTACTCTAACGGATGAAGACGAGTGCGAGATTGGTAACGAAAAACTGGTATTTACCTGTGCTGGGGTAAACCCCGGTTCACCTACCATTGTGAACTTTGAACGCATTTAAGAGACGGGCTGAAAAGGCAAGCAGTTAACAACAACAAAATCGGTAAACTGGGCAGTTAATACATGTGACCAAGTTAAAGACGTTTAATACTGTATTCTACAGGTATAAAGAGAGTGGAAAAGTTAAGGACCCTACAAAGCATTCATCATGTTTAATGGTCAGGCACGTTCACCAAGCTTAGAACCTGTTATATTAATTTAATATTTGTGAGTCAAACGTTTTCAGGGCGTGCCTATATGACAGCAGAATATATTCACAGTGTGGCTGTGAACGATAGATATGTAGTTTACAAAGTAGTGAACCACGACAGAAGTGTGCCACAGGAACGAGGCTGCATCGAGTTCTGTGACTCTACCTGTCACACGATAAGAGCGACTGAAGTACTACCCTACGAGATAATCGAGGAGTCTTACCTTTGTAATAAGGCATGTGCTGTGTACAATTTCCACAAAGGGACGTTGTGGCCGTGTTGCTCAGGCCTCCACCAACCTTCCAAGCTTCACACCACCCACCACAACCTTTCACTACGCCGCAGCTACCGCCCCCACACCCAGAGTCACCAGTGTACCCACCACCAGAGTCACCTTAGTACCCACCGAAAAAGTCATCCGCCTACTAGACGTCAGAGAACTCAAGCCAGAGTCACCCACGTGCCCACCGTCAAAGTCGTTTGTCTACCAGACATCAGAGTCGGCAGAGTCACCCACGTACCTACCACCAGCAGAAGAGGAGGAAGAGGTAACGTCCGAAGACCCCATAGATCTCGAGGATTTAACAATTTACAAAAATTATTCAAATATTAAAATTATGGGTGAAACGCCCGATGACTACATAATTAGTCTGGGCAGTTTGGGAAAAGCCTTCCTTCTAAAGTCTGCCTAATTATTTGGATTGTAAGTGATTTAAATTTAAACCACGTTCTATGACATATCTCGGAGGACAAAGTGTGATATTTAAAAGTGAATTTAAAAACTAGGGACGCTCATGGTGTCGTAGCCCTCTGCTGACGTCATCGGAGCTAGTGGTGACATTTTGAAAAACGTGAGAGGGGAACTCAGTTTGTGAGTAGAGAGTGTTGCAGCTTGAGCGACAGGGTTTTTTCTCCCGGGGATATTTCTTTCGCTGCTTCTCCAATTGCCATTATGTCATTTAAATGCGGCATTTGTGAGGGGTCCTGCGCAAAGCTCTCCAACCTCATTTGACACAAACATCAATGTCATCAAACAAATCCAAATCCTGCTTATCAGGATGCTTGTTGGTATGAGGAGGTATTGTGTGGTGCGTTAGACCAGAATGATTAAGATTAATACAATCGTGTCAAGTGTTTAAACGAACTTGAGAGGAAAATGTTAAAACGTTGTGCTATCGGAAGAGGGAGTGTGAAATCCCGGCCAATGTGGTGGCCCCATCGGGGGAGGGTACTGGGGGCGTAATATACTTGGGGCGGACCAAATGGAACTAGGTGTAGTTGAACTTCAATTAACTTAAGATCCAAAATCTGTGTTGTAATGTTAAAAAGGAAACGCATATTGTAAGTGTAAAAGTAAATTCAAAGTTATGTGGGAAAACGCCACGAATTTAAAGGTTGTAAGATACTGGGCCTGTAAACGCAGAATAAATAAAAATCGAAAGAGGCCAGCAATGAACCAAATTTTATTTTGTTTGAGGGTGTTGGAGGAGAAAGTCTGTCAAGTAAAAACTGTGGCGACATTGTCAATATGCGTTCTAGCACCTCTCAGCGTGTCCTGAACTAATTTGGAGGTGATTCCTACTCATATTCTAGATGGTAGAAGAGATGATATTTTCTTCTGATTTTTTGTATTAGGTAAAAGAGTAATTACATGTTTTTTCTTGATATCACAACTATCTATATAATTCATGTTGCACTCTAAACTCTCAACTTAATTACTTGTATTGGTCACAAGAGCTAAATAATATTGCTGTTTGTCAAAAAAATCTCTTTATGTTGTTGTGGCTGCATGATTTGAATGTTTTAAATTAATTAATTTTTGATTGTCAATAAAAAATAAGTAAGAAAATGTCGTTATTATTTAAAAACTTCTAGAATATTTTGGATATTCAAAGACAGCGAAGAGCTAGCAATATAAACGTAAAAAAATTTCCCTGAACGAAATATCAAATAGCGCAGGCTGGTAAATATTATAATTATTATTTACACATGTGAGTTATTATAGTGATAGATAAAAAAATTTTGATTGTATATTATATATATTTATGAATAGAAAGGCTAAAATATTATGCTATAAATATAATTTCAAATGGTTTCACTGTTTAGATACCGTTTTTAAATTAACTTGAATTGGTTTAAGGTATAGTGTCAAATTCACACACGTACACAAAAGCATTTAAATTATTATGATAAGGCAAACTTAAATTCACTTGTATTCATTTTGTGTCATCTAGTGAATAAAATTGATGATTATAAATTTTTCAATATATTGTAGTAGCACGTACATATACATATTTAATAAATGTAATTATTACAAATCACACATTAATTTAAATATATTAATGGGGTAAGACTAATGAAAGTATTTATGGTACCCGCATCTGCATGGAGAGAGAGTTCGAAATACTCTGTTTGATAGGACAGTGTTCTAACTCTACACTTCTAAACCAATCTAACCAGACGAGCCCCGCTTAGTTACTTGTATATCTAACAAGATCCAAATAATATTGATGAGTGTCATTTATGTGTTATTATTAGAATTTAAATAAATCTCTAGATTATGTTGGTTGGAAATCCTTGTAGAATCAAAGATAGGAAGGAGATGGAAACATTGCCATATTAATTTATAAATTGTAATCGTTGTAACTTGAGATTGCTACCCAAAAGAAAAGAAAAATTATTTAATTGTTATATTCTGAATGTTTCAACTTATCCATAATGTTTGAGACTGAGCTTCTAAGTTAAATAAACTTGTATCTATAGGATATGAGAGGGGGTGTTTGGATGTAGGCGTTAAAACACAAATTTAACAGTTTATAATATTTATTTACACAAATATAAGTTTTACAAATATAGCTAAGACCATGAAACGTATTTGTGATATTTATTTATATAAATAAAAGTTTTAGAAAATATTTTTCATACAAATACGGATCCCACCATGAAAAGCATACGTGGAATATTTGTTTATAATAATAAAATGTTTTACTAATATAGCTTACACCACAAAAAGTATACTTGGAATATTTATTAACACAAATAAAAGTTTTACAAATATAGCTGACACCACGAATAGTATACTTGGAATATTTATTTACACAAATAAATGTTCTACAAATATATTTTACACCATGAAAAGTATAATTGAAATATTTATTTACACAAATAAAAGTTTTTACAAATATATCTCACACCATGATAAATATACTTGTAATATATATTTACACAAATAAAAGTTTTACAAATATAGCTCACATCATCAAAAGTATACTTGGAATATTTACTTACACAAATAAAAATTTTTACAAATATATCTCACACCATGAAAAGTATACTTGGAATATATATTTACACAATTATATCTCACACCATGAAAATTATACTTGGAATATTTATTCACACAAATTTTTAGAAACATAGTTCACAACATGAAAAGTATACTTGAAATATTTATTTAAATAAATAAAAGTTTTATAGATTTGTCTCACGCCATGAAATTATATTTGGAATATTTATTTACAAAAAATAAAATTTATAAAATATATCTTATACCTTTAAGTATATTATGGAAACAATATTCAATTTCTTGAGGTCGTAGCGGGAATAGTGTCCTCGGTACTAATTTACAAAACCAGATTATAGAGTATTTGAATATATATACACAGCCAGATGGTTTCAATTTAAAATATGTACAAGGAGAAAAATAAAATTCACTAGAATTAAGATATATATAAACAACTAATTTTATTGACTAGAAATAATCAGGTAGGAGAAGGATTGTTCTGTTGGATAGAAAATATAAAAAAAGTATCCCAGGTGCATAAAATAAATCACTAAAAAAATATACTTGTTCTCATGTAGAAAAAATAAATAAAAAATTCTCAAATCATTGAGAAATGGTATGTCATTGGAACTGTCTAGAATGAAAGAAAAAATTGATTATTCAACCCCTCTACATGATCACCTTTTAGTCGTGCCGAGTGCGTTTACAAGGACTCTGATACCCAAACGGCAACCTATTAAAATCATCGGTTATCCGTCATTTGGTGTACACGGGTAGGTAGATTTTATTCTGCGAAATGGTACATAAAGTCACAATACATTTTCCTAAAATGTTATGTGGTTTCTGTATGTATCTTTCCTCAGCCTGTTAAGTGACTATAGCTTTAAAAAAGTTAAAATTAACGTCGTTCCGGTAGACGTAGTTTATGGTGATCTCGCCAACCTTGCACAGCGTTTTTGTTTTGGCAGGATTGCCACCAATACACACTCGGTACGCGTAATTCTTGGGAATGCCAGATACAGAGGAGCTAATATAGATTCCCGGACGATAATTTTGAAGTTCGTCAGTGAGGTCACTTAAAATTCCTTCGGTTGGTGGACTCTAATCGCCGGGGCGTTCCGTGAATAGAACGTTATCTATATTATAATACAAAATGCGGTCCCACAATATTTCTAGAATGCTGTATAAGTGCAACCTAGCCATAGCAGTAGTGTAGCATGCCACTGCCACACTCATGTTAAGGTTAGGGGGCAACGCGTCACGCACGTCTTTGTAATTGAGGAACACAAGTTCATCATTTACATCAATGACGCTGTCCCCGCTGATGTACAGATCCATCTGGTACTTGTGTATGCCTTGATAGTCGTTGACAACGGCTACATGTGGTAAATCGGGTCTTTGCCCAAGTTTTCTCCATAGCGAATTTAAAAAGAGTTTATCCAGAGTGCGGAGACTAGAGCTTTTACAAACAGAATCATAATCGAGTCTTACCGGTTCACTTTTCTCATAATTTTGAATATAATCTAACTTCTCATCTTGTGAGGTACACCACTATGGCCATCCATTGGCTTCTTGTTTAATTTAAAAAAAGTATCAATGTACCCGTCAAACAATCCTCCAGAACTTGTCTGACGATCGTAAACAGATACATTGTACTTCTACACTTCGTGTACTGCTTCAATGGTGTAGCCTTTCTCACCGGCTTTCCGGATCTTGTTAATTACCCAGACATCCGTCAACCAGCGATCTTTCTTGTTGTTGTTCTGACAGGAACCTTGGTTTTCTCCTCCCCACATTTCCTGCACAAGATGAACATTAAATTGTCATGCATCCGTGTAGGCAATACGGGCATGAATAAATCCTGCAGAGGCGTCACGGTAGATTTTGCTGTGTCTTCTACTTGTTCTATAAAGGAACAATTTGTTTCCAAGTGAATTTTGGTGTAGCCGATGCGATATTATTTGTTCTTGCAAACGTAGGATACAATAAACACACATCCACGAGAAAGTTCTGCTTCGTGTAAGAGTCTGATACAAATTTAACGCCCAACAAACTATTTATCCATGGGTCTGAGGTGCTCCTTGCTGTACACCTCGTAATAGATTACAAATTGTTTTAATTCCTTGTATGTGCGTTTCATCGCATTAAACGTACACTCCCACATCTCTACGACTGTGTAGCCGGCATTCTTAGATTTTTCCACGCAAGCTATAGTCCTGTCAGGATAACAGAGAGGGCACCCATGCCAATAACAGCCCCAGAAGTGGGAGACGGTGGTGGTATCTCAAGCTTTAGCAATGCCGTCTACACGTCGCCCTAACATATATTTCTCACGGCTGGTATCCACATGAAGGATAGAGACACGGCGTTGATGGTCCTCCTACCAGTGCCATTGTACAGCGACGTGCGACTGTTGGTCTCCACACCAGTAGCTACCGTTAGGGATGATAACGATGGTATTCTCCTTAAGATGACTTCATCGGTAAACCAGCATGGCCTTTCCTTCAATCGTACATGTCTCTCTAAAAGGATCCACCTAAACGGTTAAAATCAAAGACATAATTTTATTTTAATAGCGCGTCATACCACATCTCAAAGTGCTCTTTTTCCTCAACCGACATCTCACCGATGCCGTAGTCCTCCTTTGGCGGCAAGGGACCCCTATACGCCGATTTTTCTTATTTATTGAAAAATGGGGCAATGACTTTTGGCCAAAGAATCGTCAAAGCTGAATATCTTCGGCATCTTTGATAACGAAATTTGGAAGGATTTCAGCGAGTCGATAAAGTGGAGTGGGCTATAACACATGGACATGATTTTCCCAACGTTTATTATGAGCTCTGGAGTCAATATTTTTACCTCCATCATGTATTTAAAAATAAACTTTCCATCATAGCTCTTGGCACTATGTGCAAGGAATTTGATATCCTTAAATTTCTTTGCTTTAACTTGCTTTATAAATATAAAAAATTGGGCCATTTTGGCATCACCCTTGAATTTGCGAGTCCTATCGCCCCCCCATTCAGTGCAATTATGGTCATTTACATTGAGGCACGCCTTGCAACACGTCTGCACAACACAGAGTTTAGTTTCGTGTAAGTACGTGTTGGCCTCACCTTGAAGAAGCATTTCTTCTCTGCATTAAAAATCATAGAATAAAAACTTATAACTGCTCTTATCCAGTGATAGCTTGGGTGGGGCCTGCTTCATATAGCAGAAATGACCAAAAGGACGATGGGTCTAGCAGACTCTAAAAAAAGTCTCATAACACCTCTGTGAATAATTTGACTTTTCCAAATTGAAACATTGCCCACAGACCTCACAAACAATTTTAACATCACAGATTGACATGTAAGCTCTGCAAGAACAGGTACGTTTATGGTTATCAAAACAAGTCTGGTTTAATAACCAACGCCTGCAGTCTTTATAGGCCACATTTTGAACTTCACTGTAAACCGCTTTAATGTAACACTTTTTGCAGGTGGATTCACACTTGTGCTCGTTCTTATGATCAATTGGCACATAACACTCACGGCAAAAGTACGAGCACTTAAATGCGTCTGTCAAGGATGTTATGGCATCAAAATGGTTTTGCTTATCGTCTTGAAAATACAAATAAAGTTAGCCCTTAAAAGAATTTTCGGGAGGTGTAGGCCTCTCATATAGGACATGTCCCCCCCCAACGTTCCCTGAATTCTGTGATTTAGTATTCGGAGAGGTATGTTTGAAATTGTTTCAGTTCTGTGATTCCACCACCTTTCAAAAGATTCACACAAGCATCAGGTCTTAAGCTATCTGCTCTGTATTTTTGAATATTTCGGCACTTCTTTATGTGCTTATAGGTGTTCATGTCCCTGCATCCTGGTTTTCATTTAACGTCACATACAGTATTAAAGACAACCAATTTATGACCAAGAAAATGTCTGTCACCATTTTGAATCGTGGTGATTCCATTGTTATTACGGCTATAAGTGCTAGAGGGAGAAAGTTTATCACACTTATTACTACCCCTACCGCGCGGCTCTTTAAAGTGGCGTAACTTGACATACAAGAGGGACGAAGTAAGAAACGAAGCATATCTTTGTAACACTCGTTATACATTGGATAGCACAGCCTGCGCGTCAAGTTGCTCTGCCTGCCTAAATGAGAGGAGGAGTCTGTTCTAACTAATAATATACCTACGTGATCCTCCGTGCTAACTAAGTGGTCCTGGTTAAGGCCTAGAAAAGCATTTAGCTGCTCCTCAAGACAGTTTTGAGCGTTACGCTCGCTCTCTGGCATCTCTACTTGTATGATCAATACACGCCTGACATAAAAAATCTTTATTTGCTTAATTTATCTTCAAAGTTTCGAAGAGAAGTACCTTGGGACAATGCTCCACCAACCTGATTTACCGGGCCACTAATTTCCTGCGTTGTGCTGAAGATAGTCCCGCTGCCACCACCACGGGTCGTGGGAGGAACGTTGATCCTATTTGCCTCACCGCAGCACGGGATTGAACAACGTCTTCCTGATTTGGAGGCGGTGCTGCTGCAGCGGGTGAAGGGGGTCAGGGCCGGTAGCAGTGCGTACCGCCTCCTTATCCCGATGGTGGCAAAGCTCCCACCGAGAGGATGGAGCTAACATTCCCATCCTCCATTTGAACTATAACACGAAAGCATGAATTCAAACACATGTCAAATTAACTTGAAAGTAAACACTTGAAATATAATCGTTCCATTCAAATTTTCTGCAAACTTAAGAGTGTTTTTTCTCTTTAAAATGATACCGCAAAATATATAATACTTTTAAATTTCAAACTACTTTTGGTATTAATATAATATGTTGTTACAATCTTTCCTAAACATAATGGCTTTAACTGAACCAATATTCAAAATGTGTGTGTAGTAAAATACACTTGAACCCAAGGACAGGTATAAAATACCGTCCAAGGCAGTTAATTTATCACTAGGAAAGGTTAAAATTACATTTACAGCGATGCCAGGGAATCGAACCCGGTACTCTTGTCACAACAAACAAATATATGGTTTTCGCTCTTTTAATATACGGCTAAAGCAACAATATAATTTCTACTCTTAATTATTATTCCGACATATATTTGAATGCCTATAAGAAATATATGTATACTTAAAACACATTTAAACACTAGATCGACATTATTCTCGTTTTAAAATCATATACCTTATATTTGCTCGGCAGAGCTAAAATATTTTTGGCTCTAAATTGGCTTTCAACTCCATCTATTAGCTAAATAAGTAACAAGGCTTACCACAACCACGCTGATCATTCAAGAAATCTAGCTTTAAATAAAGTATCTGGGGAAAACATGTCTAAACAGAAATTGGTAAAAATAGATATTCATGCTAGAAAAAAATTTAATGGTCTGAATTAAGTTTTCTTGTAGCGTTTAATGCTATTAAGCTACAAGAAGAAACTAAGTCCACAACTAAACAAGAACGAAACAAAACAAGTGTAGGCTTACCACCGCCCGATTATACTGTGTTGTGGCATCACGTATCCAATCACACCTCCGCGCACAATAAACTGTGTTCTTAGACTAACTGAGTCGAGCTTGTGGCACCAGGCGTCGCTGGGAATGCCGGGAAAATGTGTGACGTATGTGCTAGAAAGAAATTCATGTTCTGTGGAAAGTTTTTGTTCGAGGTGCTTCTCCATCATTCCCGTGCCTTCGAGTCGTTCTCTTTCTCTCTGTCATGTGATGTCTTTTCCTTTGTTTTTGCTTCCCCTTTCATCCCCTCTCTGAGCGAGTAAACGAGCGTATATATTGACGTGAGAGGTCAAGAACGCCACTCTTGTCTTGATTTACTCCGAGAACATATCTAGGTGTTCAGTATTAGAAAAGGTAAAAATTCCCTTTTGGACTATGTATATCAAAATTCTATTTCGGCCTAAACTTTATTTTTAAAATATGCAAATCAGTTAAAATGGAACTTAGAATTTTTTTATGGTTGTTTGGCAAGCGTAAAGACCGTCTTTGGGTCGCGTTCAGTAAATTGTTGTTATGAAATGGAACGAAATGGTAACCTTTTTTAAATGCAAAATGTATGGTCTGTTAGACTTGGGAACATTTATTGCCAAACACTAATACTTTAAAGTCTTTTCTTTGTTGTTGTACGTTGTCTATTCTTTTGAGACAGATTGAAAACTTAAAGGATTATCGAAAGTTTAAAATATATATTTATCCCCTTTGGATAATTTATGTAGTTATCAAACTTTAACTTTCTAATATTAAATCTTTGTTACTATACAAGTTGAGAAGTTTAAAATATATTTATCCCCTTTTGGATAATTTATTTAATTATAAAACTTTGACCTTTTTAATATTGTATCTTTGTGGCTATACAAGTTGAGGAGTCTAATGTATATTTATCCCCTTTTGGGTAATTTATGTAATTACCAAACTTTAACTTTCTAATATTAAATCTTTGTTACTATACAAGTTGAGAAGTTTAAAATATATTTATCCCCTTTTGGATAATTTATGTAATTATCAAACTTTGACCTTTTTAATATTGTATCTTTGTGGCTATACAAGTTGAGGAGTCTAATGTATATTTATCCCCTCTTGGGTAATTTATGTAATTACCAAACTTTAACTTTCTAATATTATATCTTTGTATCTATACAAGTTGAGAAGCCTAATATATATTTTTTTGAAAACTTAAATCATTGTTGAATGTTTACAATATATATATTTATTCGCTTTTGGCAACACATTGTGATATCAAAGTTTTATGACTTTTGCAGGCTTTACCTATTGTTATCAAATTTGAGGCATCGGCGTTATAATGGATAGCAAATTTTTTTGGATTGTTAACTAATTCTAATAATTTTCATGTATATTTTTTTCCCTTTTGGGACCATATCCTAATATCTTATTCATATATAAATAAAATAATCAAAGATATTGAAGCCTTTTTCTTGTGTCGTATAGTTGACCTCTGGGAATTTCATCTAACTCTTTATTGTCATAAGAAATTCTGTTGAGTGGCTTCGGGATAACAGAACACAATGAACCATCATGGCCCATTTGTTTTGTATAGTCCTTCGGCTCCTCTGCAAATTTATGTTCCTTTTTTTTACTTGTACATTGTTGCACACCGACCTTGGTTTCTGGGGTAAATTAAGGAGGTGCGCTACATTCTATTGGTTGAAATAGTTTTGTTTTAGAATTAATTAAAACTTATTTTCATTGAATATTATAATTTAAATTATATCCGTTTATGTTTTCCAGCCTAAAGCTCGGGTATTTTATCATTCATAAAATACGAATATCTTAGAAGACTAGGATATCTACAAATCCGGCCTGCTGGCTGTTAATTTATCAAACCAACATTTTAAGCTGTATCGGGTATCTAACCTTGGGCCTAGAGTTAAGTATACAGACATGCGATCGAGTGCGCTAATGTGACGGTTGAATTTGATCCAAAATATTGCAAACGTAGCTAAAGTGACAGTTATAATTTTCTCTCTCTTTTCTTTGGATTTGAATGTTTGTAATGATAATAACCTTCTATGCTATGAATATAAGAGCTAATATTCTTTTGGTTAAAAGTGAAACGTTCAGCTGCCAAATGGTTTTGGTATGGTAACGAAACAACGGTGGTTAGGGGGAAGAGAGGACGTGTATGAATCTAGAGTAATAAGCTGTCTATTTCCAAACTAGTGTCTATATAGTATTTTTAATTGTAGACGGTACTGAAATATGTTCTGTAATAATTAAAGAATGGCAAACATACACATCAGGTGTTACATCAAGTCCAATTCCCCCCAAACATCAGGCAAACCGTTGATAACATTTCTGGAAGCTGTGGTAGGGTCCTGTGGGGTGAAGCCTGCCAGCCGTGTGAATACAACACCTCCAAGCAGAGTGCCAACCACTTCTAGAAAATAGTCCGGTACAGGGACCATCTCCACCTCGCTGCTTTCAAGTAGCGGCGCCCGCATACACGCTGATTATTATTATTATTATTATTATTATTATTATTATTATTATTATTATTATTATTAGCACCGCGTCTTACTACCCGTTCGGGTTATACGCACTTACGCTAATGTGTAATGGTAGGGTGATTGTGAGATGAAATGGAGGACCTACAGTTTAACGTGGAATCCGAACCACGGTGGAGGCCTGGCATTCCTCACATTCACAAGTTGTGATTAATACACTTCTTGTCAGAGGTGAAGGAAGGGTTCGGCAATCAGATAAATCTGTGCCGGGACCGAGGTTTGAACCCCAGACCCTCAGCACAGAAGTCTGACACCTTACTCCTAGACCACCAGGTCACCTATACACGCTGATAAATCCACTGCGGGCGTTAGGTGGTCCCTCACGCTAGCGTCCAGCCCGTATGAATCCCAGTAATCTGAAATTAGATAAATACATATTAATAAGTGATATGGACAGGTGAGTGGCAACAAAAAAAATAAAATTCATCCACTGAGATGATAAGATGTGATACGAACAGGTGTCTGCCAACATAAAAAAATATGTACATAACTGATACGATGCAATATGGAAAACTGTGATCCAACAAAAAAAAAAGCGTATCCCGAGATGATAAGTTGCGCTAAGAGCAAGTGTATGTCAACATAAAAAATACATTACTTAATCGATACGATGCAATATGAACAAATGTCTGCCAACAAATACTTATCGAGCTGATACGATGCAATGTGAACAGCTGTTGTGTGCTAACAATAATTCCACCTGCAAAAATGTCAACTCCATTGTTGCAAAAAATACGTATTAAAAGCACTGTCAACTTGAAGGTAAACATTCTCAAACTTTATTATTCAATGTTTATTCTGGGAATAACAGTTTTATATACATCAGCTCCATCAAAATAGTTCTCAACTATCTACAAAAAATTATCCTAGTAAGAAATGACATTATTTTTTGAGGAAATCTTAATTTATGTTTCTAAAAATTTACTTGGTTCTCCAAACTGCAACATTTCACTTGAAATATCGTTGAAAGTAAATTAACTTCAACTGGTCATGGATTTTCTAAACTATAAAAATTTAACTTTTAAGTTTTTTTAATCCTTTCGCCTCCATTATGATTTGAAACTTATTTTTAAGTTATAAACCACTTCCGTAATAACGTGGGATCGTGGACGTCTGCAACATATTTCAGCCTGTAGTGGGCGACTCCCTTACCTATTTCAAGGTAATACTCTTGTTTGGTTTCACTTTTTCATCACTGTTTGGTTTGTTTTGTTGAAATGTTAGAAACAGTTTTAAGATTGCAAACGGGGTCCCTGTCCCTTCACTTAAAAAACGGAACAGTCACTTTGATCTTCAGATTTGTCTTGTCAAGAAACAAGTCTCTTCAAATAATTGATTCCATTCCAATTTAATTCCTTACTGTACCTCAACCCGCCCTTTCTTAGTGGGGCTAGGCTTCTACACTGAAATCTAGGATGCAACACGCCGCCACAGAAAGGGGGTTGCAGAGATACAAATTATAATGTTAATCACCAGGGATCTCTAATGATCTGTACTCAAGTTTATAATTATCCCCTTTTCCTCGAACTGGTCTAATGCAAAAAGGATGGGATCCTGACATAAACCAAGCATGGATTTTAACAATATAAAGCCATAGGCAAGTTTATTTAAAAACATAATCACAGATGAATATATAAAATATATAATATGATAAACTGGCCACAATCTGAGCATATTCTTCCTAGCGCTCAAAATAAAACTAATGATACTCATAATCTAGGAAACATTTAAGAATATTAACTAATATTTGGAGTTTAGCTCAAGCGCCGCCACTGAATAATACAACATGATAAATAAACATAGTCTCAGGATAAGCTTAACATGACATACATAACCCACTGTTAAGACCCTGCATCATTAAACATATCAACCTATTGAAATGTAAGCCTAAATCAACTCCCTGTTAGACGAATTAATCTACCTAAGTCTAACAAAACATTCTCAAGTGTTACACTCTACATATATAATTTTAGCGTAATGACTACCATCAGTTTCAAGATATCATATTGGAAGCCCTGAAAATCCTATAATCTTATTCTTGACCTAAAGGATAACTAAGGACCTTAATACATTACGTATATTCATGGCTTCAATTTTAGATTTAATGTCAAGTCAATAATAACTCATAACTAGCCTAAACAATCAAATATATTTTCATTTTTAAAACTGACAAAAATGTTCCCCATAATATATTAACCACCTAAACTATCGGTAGGATAGCTACATAATGATAGTTGAATAAACCCTAGACTCTATCGTAGATCAAAATAATACAATTAAATAAGTCTCCATCTTAACGTCCACTTACATTCTATAGAGTCCTTGTGGCTTTAATGGCATCAAAGAATACATATTATTGCCGAGCACACGCTTATATTCACTTTGAAACAGCGGGAGGAAAAAGGGGTTGGAACGAATGACCAAACTATGATGTCATTAATATCCAATCAGCTCACAGATGACTTCATCAGCGTTTGCGCACAACATAGTGAAGTCTTGGTATGAAAAGGGGGGGGGGGGGTGACGAGAAGACAAACACTTGAGACCCAATTATGGTCATCAGAGCGCGCTTGCGCGTTAAACACTGCCTTTCTTTTGGATTAGGCGAAACAATTGCTTGTAGCGCCGGAGCTTCAGATAGAGTTTTTGTTATGAACTCGAACCATGTCGTCCATTGGTGAATCTTCAGGATCTTTACTTGACCCAGGCGAGGCAGTCAAACTGGGTGAGTGGACATGATGAGCTATGTGGCGGCGGTCTAGTTTGTAGCTACGGTACATACCTACTGTAACTAAACTTCCTCTTTTTCTTTCATTATAGCATGTCTCTTTTATTGTAGTATTGCTTGTGTTTAAAGACTTTGTTATTTCAACATAGCCATAGACACAGATATAAAGGGACTTGTAGGAAGAAGGGAGCAAGTCAAAGCTTAAGTCATAAGACTTAACACGTATTTCCAAAATTTGATACTAAACAAAGTTCATTAATTCAATTAGAATTGTAACTTTCAAAATTAGATCATTGTTGGTCAGAATTCGATTCATTGCAATCACAAATAGAATTGATAGATGACAATGACTTACTTTTAAATGAACGTGAACCTTTTTTGATTTAATTGCATTAGTTGAAGAATTTATCAAACACACTCCCATGACACCTGTTCAACTACCACAACAAATTTACAAACAAATATGTATGTCAAACTTCCAACAATAAAGTTGGCTATTTTAGTGGGATCCACGATGATTGATTACCATTTTTTGAAGTGTTTATATCACTTATACACAAAAATGAGTTACTGATACACAGAAATTTTTCTATCTTTGCTCGTCTTTGAAGGGCGGCGCAGCATATGTCATCCATTCTTTTGAATTTACGTCAGCCAACTACACAGTAGTATGGAATTTAGTTCAAGAACGGTTCCAAAACAAGAAAATAATTGTTAAGAAACAGGTTAGGGCTCTCTTTGACCTACCAAAGTTGGAGAGAGAATCGCCTACATCTTTGAGACATTTATTAGATAATACTCAAAGACACGTCAGAACTATCAAGGCATTAAATCAACCCAGTGATATTTGGTAGACATTAGTCGTTCACTTAATTGATTCTAAACTAGACACGACTACGTATCGTAAATGGCAATGTGTGGCATCATCAGATAAGCTACTAACATTGTCTGACCTTACACATTTTTTGTAGCGTAGGTGTCAGGTAATTGAAGCTATTTTAACAAATTGTCTTCAAACTAGCAAACCACGAACAACAATGAATACACATAAGCCATTAATGAAAACGAATTCGGGATCAAAAAAATTGGAAAAACATGTTTATTGTCACAGAATGGTGCATGTATATTTATGCAAAGCTCAACATCCATTGTTTCATTGTGAACAGTTATTGAAACTGTCTATTGAAGATAGGTTCAAACAAGTAAAAAACCTAATCTATGTCTGAACTGCCTCAAGCCAGGTCATAGATTAAGTCGATGCAAGTCAGATTTTTCCAAAATGTGTTACAAATCACACAATAACTTATTACATTTTTCAGAAAATGCAACAATGACTAAAAATCAATATCTCATAACAATGAAAATAATCAATGTATTGGTCCCAAATTGCAGTCACAATCATCAATGACTGTAGCTTATTCCTCATGCAGTGTCAAAAAACCAAGTCAGCGTTGATTAACATTGTAGGAGCTAAAGGGACTTCAAATTCTTGCATAGAATTGTTGGACTCAGGATCTCAGTCAAACTGCATAACTGAGGAATTTTGTCAACGATTGGATCTTAGGCAAATCAAGGTTTTTACACATGTTACGGGTATAAATGCATCTACAAATGAAGCTATGTATAATACCAAAACTTCCATCAAATCCATATTCAATGCCTACAAATTTAACCTAGATTTCCTTGTTTTACCAAAATTACGGAACAACTTCTAGCCTCATGTGTTGATCTTTCTTCTTGGACAAATCCATCAACAATTACTTTAGCTGATTCTAAATTCTATAAGCCATGTAAAATCGATATTTTTCTTGGAGCTCAAATCATTTAGGATTTGATGTTTGTACTTCAAGTTAAACATTCCAATAAATCGCCCATATTACAAAAAACTAATCTAGGTTGGATTGTGGCAGGGAAAGTAGTTCACGAATGTTTAATCACCAGTAAAATATTGTCATTTTGTTTCTTAACACAGTATTGATTTACAACTTCAGAAGTTTTGGGAAATTGAAGAATGTAATGCTACACACAGCTACTATAGTGATGACTTGAAATGCAAAAGACACTTTTCAGAAAACATATCTTGGACACCAGAAAGAAGATACATTGTTAAAATGCCATTCAAAGACAATTCAAAGGATTTGGGGGATTCAAGGCAGCTATCTAGCAAAATATTTGATCAATTAGATAAAAGGCTGGATAGGCAAAGACTGGCTACAGTAGCCCCATGGCTTCTTTGGTGCCGACTGACAGGTCACAGCTGACAGCTGAGGGCTTTGAAAAGCTACCAGATTAAATTATGTATTCCTATGCCGAACCATATGATCTGCAAAAACATGTATTTAGCAGCTGTCACTTCTGACAGTCAAAATATAGGTATATACCTAACTGTTGATTGTCAGAAGTCAGCTGTGAACTGTCAATCAACACCAAAGAGGTCATGGGGCTATTCTAGGCAACCTGAACTACGTAGCAATATTGTGCATTCATGCGTGAATACGAAATATTTGGGCACATGGAGCAATTGCAAGATCAAGATATTTGCTCACCATCAAGTTTGAAATATTATATACCACATCACTCAGTTTTTTAAATCTCAAGCACAACAAGCAAGCTTCGCGATATATTAAATGCATAAGCAAAGACTAGTTGTGGATCATCATTGAATGATATTTTGATGGTTGGTCCAACTGTGCAAGATGATCTACTTTCCATTCTCATACGGCTCAGAACGCACATATTTTGGTCAACGGCAGACACTCAAAAATGCACCGCCAAATCAAAATGGATTCGTTGCAATTGAATTTACAAAAGATTATTTGGAGAGAAAATCATATTAAGCCTCATCATGTTTATCGCTTGCAGACGGTAACATATGGAACAGATTGTGCACCATACTATCAACACGAACTTCGCAACAGTTGGCAAGAGACGAACAAAACCACTACCCCATGACGTCAGAGGTGGTAGTGAAGGACTTCTACGTGGATTAACTTATGACAGGAGTGGACACCATTTAGGAATCTGTGGCTCTTCAAAATCAGCTGATAACACTTTTACAACGTGGTGGATTTAATTTAAGGAAATGATGTGATGATGAGGAAAAGCTGTTGGCCAATATCCCTCCAGAAGATAAAGAGAGCAGGACAAATCTTCAATTTGACCAAGATAGCACCATCAATACATTAGATTTTCTGTGGGATCCAAAGCGTGACGCTTTTCATTACTCAGTTAACAACGTGTCACAAAACGTAGGAACTCGAGTCACAAAACAAATAGTTCTGTTGGTGACAGCTCATATTTTTGATCCATTGGGATTGATTAGACCAGTCATCCTTAAGGCCAAGATTATCCTTCAAGAATTGTGGCAGTTGGGTTTGGATGAATGAGTACAATCAATTTGCACTCAAGGTGGCAACAATGCCATTTATCACTCACAAGTCTCGATAAAATGCAAATCAGCTGAAGAAGAGTTCTAGCAGGTGACAAAACCGTCCAATTAGAGATACATGGTTTTTTGGATGCATCGGAGTCTGCTTATGGTGCATGTTTGTATTTAGAAGCACAGTCTCAAGAGGTTGTGGTACAGTCAACCTCATTTGTTCTAAGTCCCAATCAAAAAAATCATCGTTGCCAAGACTAGAACTATGTGGAGCAATACTATTGGTGGAACTTACCCATCGTTTACTAGTAGTCCTTACAGAAACATTACCAAATGTTTCTATTGGACAGATTAAACTATTGTGTTGTCATGATCGGCATAGCCATAATCAAATTGGAATACATTCGTGGCGAACAGAGTTGCCAAAATTCAAGAAATCCCTGAAATTGAAAATTGGTGACATGTCAGAACAAATGAAAACCCAGCTGACATTGTGTTTAGATGTTTATCAGCTGATCAGTTAGTTCACTCGAGTTTATGGTGGAATGGTCTAGATTGGCTAATCCAGGACTCTAGCGTATGGTTGCAACCTATTTGTTCTCTAGAATTTCCAAATGAAGAGGTGCTATAGAGGAGGAAGAATAACACCACACCTACATATGAGGATCTATACACGATTTTAACACAAGTAGAGACGTGTCTAAACTCCCGTCCTTTAACACCTCTGTCCAGTGAACCTTCCAAACTTTTTGTTCTTACCCCTACTCATTTTTGATAGGAGACTCACTGATGACCACTCCAGATCCAAACCTTACATCACTTCAGATAACTCGACTATCACGCTGGCAACATATGAAACAAATTTATCAGCATTTTTGGCGCAGGTAGTCTAAAGAATACTTAGCCGTCTAAGAACACATGGCCACAATATTAAAGTGGGGACATTGGTTTTCATTCGTGAAGATAATTCCGCCCCCCCGCCCCCTCCCCCCACTCAGTTGAAAACTGGGCTGAGTTCTGAATTACATATGGGTACAGATGGAATAGTTCAGGTGGCTCGCTGAAGAGAGCCATCACAAAACTATGCCCTCTTCCAATGGAAGAAAACTCAGCATAGATATGTATTTACTTGTATTTTATAATTTTTTTTTGTGTGTAGTAGTGATATAACTTGTTTTTTTTTATTTTGTACCAACTATTGCTTAATCCATTTTACTTGTTTAGTTAATACATTTTATTATATTTATATGCCATTGAAAGTATTCCTTCAACGTGGGAGGAATGTTTTGATTCTCTTTGTCATCACTGTTTGTTTTATTTTGTTGAAATGTTGGCAACAGTGTCAAGATTGCAAACGAGGTCCTTATCCCTTCAGTTATACCAACTATTGCTTAACTCATTTTACTTGTTTAGTTAATACATTTTATTATTTTTATATGCCATTGAAAGTATTCTTTCAACGTGGGAGGAATGTTTTGATTTACTTTGTCATCACTGTTTGGTTTGTTTTGTTGGAATGTTGGCAACAGTGTCAAGATTGCAAACGGGGTCCTTGTCCCTTCACTTCCAAAAGTAGATTTGTTGAGAACAATTCGCATGAATACAGTTTGTGATAACTTATTAGTTGTGTTGTTCAAAAATATTACAACTAAACATTTATAATATAATACTCTTTGTTGATATCGATTTTTTCGTTTCACAATTTTCGGTAATACAATAACACATAATTTCAGATTATTTTAATCCATTTTTTCAACAGTTGTATTTTGAGAAAATTCTAGGAGAGTAATTTCAACGTTAAGTGTTGTTAAACACTATATGTGAGTTTATTTAGCGACCAAAATAGTTTGTAAAAAATAATTGTTGGCCTGAATGAAATAAAAAATATAAAACGTATTTGAACTGGTTTAGTCCTAATATGAGTACCAAGTTTTGTAGATATCCACTAATATGAATAAAAGCTATAATTGAAGAATACAAAATAAATCATGATCACCACATTAATACTATTTATTCTATTTTGTATGGAAAATGGCATCAGTGTTCAGGTAGTCTAGTGTCATTAAGCTCACAATGAACTGTTTCACCTTTAATAGAGACGAAAGTTTCAAATATGAACGAGTTCACTGGGGGTGGGGGGTTATACTTGTGGTATATCGCTCTTATTTCCCCAACACCTGTATTTACTAATGAGCAGAAATGTAGCCAATAGGAGGAATCTGAGGGCCCCCATCCTTCCGGAAATTTATGCTTTTTACATGTAATTATATATGTATTAACAATAAAGATCCTCAATAAAAAAATAAACCTATTTACCTTTGCGTTATAATGTTGGGAGATTAAAGACGTTTGTGGTTGTGTCGTTATTCAGTGGCAGTAGGGAAGCACTTGAGGGGGGGTGAAGTAACCCATCACATGAGACGTCAGGAAGTTACGGGATCGGGCTTTATTGAGATATCTGGCTTGAGGAGGAAACCACGAACGTTTGGATCACATCAAGATCGCTGGAGGGAAAACGTTGTACAAAAGTCCATTCACACAGAACGAAATTATTTTATTTATTGGGGAACAAATTCAATGACAAATTCTGAGTAAAGTTTATTCAGCTCCCTTCTTCTCAATTTTAAATAAAGAAACTTCGTACATTACTGATACAGAACAGATTTCATTGTGTATTAGATATTTGGACCAAGAAACTATAAATATCAGAGAAGACCTTTTTTAAAATTTTCTGGCAACACTTGAATAGAGCTTTTCATTCTTATAAAGTAGCTTCATGAATTAGAGATTGATCTTAGGAACATTATATGACATAGCTATGACGGTGCTGCTAAAATGAGTGGGTCATTCAGAGGAATGCAAACTATTATAAAAGCAGAATTTCCAACTACTGCTAGCAGTCATTATTCACCTCACGTCATTAATTAATGTTTAACTGCTGCGTCAAAAGCGCAGGGAATAAAAAATGCCTTTGCGATCCTTAATAGCACGTGTTTTTTTAGAGCATCACCTAAAAGAATAGTAACATTAAAATAAATATTACAACAATCATCCCATTCTTTCAATCTCTTGACAAAGTATTGCCAAACAAAATGGGTTGAAAGGCATGAGGCTGTAGCTCTTTTCTGTGAGGCAATTACACAGAAGTTGAAGCTTCGGAACAAATAAATGAGAGTGGAAATGATGAGAAAGTTAATGTCAATACACTATATGACAGACTGTGTACTTTGTACTTTTAATAAATATAGCAGTTTATGAGAAACTTTTGGGAATCACCCATCATTTATTAGAATACTTACAAACTGCACGTACAAATCTACTTGAACTTGGCCATTGGAAATATTTATTGGTTGTGTCAAAATACATCAGCGTGAGAAATAATGCTGATGCGGAATTTCAAACTATTTTTAACATAACCGTCAACAGAGCAAAATACTCTGGAGAGGTTCAGAAGATCTGGAACCCAAGAATATAAGAGAAAATCACCCATTAAGTAACCCAGAAAAGTACTATAGGAGAAGCATTTTCATTTCATATTGGGGGTAAATCCAGAATGAAAACTAATTGCGAGGATTGAACTGTCTAATTCCCAGATAATATCCGGATAAAAACGCCAAAGAAATGAAGGATGTAGTAATTATAGAAACTTTTATGCTATAACCTAGTGCAGCGGTTCCCAACCGGGAGTACGCGAGAATAAAACGGTAGTGGTGGCCACCAGCTAAAAAAAGAACAGAATTAAAAACGATGAAAAATAATTTTTTAAAGTAAGTAGAGGTTTTTAATAATAATGTCAGTTGTAATATTGGCCTTCCTATCAATAAAATCTTCAATGAAAGAGGGGCTGAGTCCTCTGGAAGGATCGCCTCCCACTCGCGCCCAACCCCTTGCCTTCATCCCTCCGCTCAGGATTGGCGCTCTCCTTCTTCGCGGCTCACCTTTCCTCGATGTTTTAGATTTAATTGTTGAGGCGTGCCGGGCTGTGCATAAAAACAAAGAATTAGTTCATTCGTGTTTTGTTTAAATTTTGTTGTGGGTGTTTGTATTGAGTAGTGTGGGTGTTATTCCTACAATCGTACGTCAATTTTTCTACCAACCACTTACTATTCACGTGATTTACGCTCTGGATCAGTGGCTAAAAACTGGATCAGTGCGGAAGCGGAAGTTGATTGAAAAACCCAATTGAAATACCGTGCACATCATCTGACACTGAATGGACCAACAATACGACACCACAACAGGTACAAGATCCAGTGCCAGAGCAGGTCAGTTAATAAACTGCAGTTTCTTTTTCTTCTTCGGAGATAATACTAAACAAGAAAAGAAGGTACTTGAACAGCTACATTAATTATGGGTTTTCATGTATAGGAAAAGAGGACTGCCCTAAGCCCCTCTGTGTTTTATGTGGGGAAGTATTAAGCAACGGTTCAATGAAGCCTTCTTTGCTCACACGGCATTTACATACCAAACATCCCAAGCAGAAAGATAAAGATGCCACGTTTTTTCAACAGTTGAAACTTGAGAGTTTTGTAAACGTGAAATCATATTTTGAATCTGCCAAAAGTGATTCTGTCAAAGCTGCCGAGGCCTCCTACTACACTAGCTATCGTATTGCGAGACGAGGTAAAAACCACACCATTGATTAAAATTTAATTTCACCGTACCTCAAAGATGCTGTCAGATGCATGCTGGGAGAGGAAAGTGCTCTTAAATTTAGTTTAATACCTCTCTTAAATAACATGGTGTCTCGAAGAATACGGGACATGTCAGACGATGTTGAGAGCACAGTCATAAGTCACGTCAAAGGTTGTACATTTTTTTCTATCCAAGTCGACGAAAGTACCGACGTTGCGCAATATTCTGTGCTACTTGTAATTGCTAGGTATTTGAAAGATTTTTAATTCTAAAAAAGAGAATCTTTTTATTTTTCACCCATTGAAGGGTCGTACGTCTGGTAAAAACGAATTTGAAGCAAGTGATCATTATTTCGTTGAAAAAGGAAATCAATGGTCAAAATGCGTTGGGCTCACCACAGTTGGAGGAAAATCCATGGAATGTTGTTACTCAGGCATTCGTGCACGCGTGGAAAAACTCGCCCCCAAAGTGAAATGGACGCACTGCCATAATCACAGACAGAGCCTCACATCGAAACCTTTGCCTCCAGATTTGCAAAACGTTCTTGATGAAGCGGTAAAAGCTTTCAACTTTATCAAGGTGAGTCCTACCCACTCCAGGTTGTTTAAATTGATGTGTGAAGACATTGATATCCTTCACAACACTTTGCTTTTACACTCCGAAGGTAGGTGTTTGTCCCGGGTTAAAGTCTTGACGCGGCTGTTCAAACTTCGACATGAGTAAGCCCCTTTTTTTTTTTGAAGAACATCCTTTTAAAAATATTGGATCCAGGATTCATGATTTTGAATGGCTATAAAGCCTTGCATACCTGAGTGACATTTTCCACCAGATTAATAAATTCAATCTTTCACGTCAAAAAAATTGTAGCATTTTACAAGTTGTCGACAAAATTGAATCCATTAAAAAAAATTGGGGGGCAAAGTGCATTAAAAAAGGGCATCCTGAAGTGTTCGAAACACTTCACGATTTCTTGTCACAATCCGAGCTAAATTTAACAGTCGATGATAAAATAGTTGAGCACCTGGAAGGATTAAAATTCTCATTTGAAAAATATTTTTTAGAGCTGGAAATGGGTGATCGGTGGATATCTAATCCTTTCAAAGAAGATTATTTTGAACCGGCTTCACTGTCGATTAATGAAAAGGAAAAATTAATAGAGCTCGCATCAGATACCACTCTGAAGAACCTCTTCAATGTCGGAATGGTGAGCCTAGTCAGTTTTTGGGCTTGTCGCAGTGACGAATACAGTGAACTTTATAGAAAAGCCATAATGTTTTTATTGCCGTTTGCTAGCAGGGAGCTTGTTGAAAGGGCGTTTTCTTCATATACTTATATAAAAATAAATATAGAATCAAATTAGACATAGATCCTGATTTGAGATTGTATTTAACCTCTTATGAGCCTTTTTTTCCAAAACTTTTAATTCAATAAAGTCCCAAATATCACATTAATTTTTCTTTTTTCCAATCTTCGTGTTAATTTGTTTGCTTAGTTCAAAAAAAAATGTAATGAAAAAAATAGACAATTTATTTTAATTCAACATATACCTTTTTGTGGAGAAGTTTCCGATATCTATAATGGGTGGAACATATTGGGGGGGGGGATGCCTGGAGGATTTGGGACAGGGGGTACGCGGAAAGGAACCGAGCCAGCTGGGGGTAAGTGGTTTGAAGAAGGTTGGGAACCACTGGCCTAGTGGAATAAAACTATAAATTATATATCATTACATGGCAAAAGAATATTATTTTGCCATTTAATATATATTTTTAATGTAATGCAATGTGTACTCATTTAAAATAGATAGTTATCACTGATAGAATATGTGTTTTACTTTAAACCAATTGCTATGATTTCATCAGAAATTGTGCCCCCTCCAAACCGAGAGTTTTTTCTTGTTACGTGCCTGCTAATGTGGGTGCATTTTTCTAACTGGCCTTCACCGTTCTTACCTAAAGATAAAGCCAATTAAATAGCTGTGTCCAAACGATTGGATAAAATATAATTATATAGAGGGAAAGTGTAATAATTTAAAGAATAGTCCTAATGTTGAATACAAACACGTAACGTTGGATGATATTTTGAAAGAGTACACTTAAATAATATAATGCCTTGCCTATGGTCGAGAGTGGTGAAATATTGGTATAGAAACAGTACATTTTTAATAGGAAGGGCTTTTTAAAAATAAAAGCATATTTTTTTACGGTAAATATTAATAATTTTTATTATATTATTTCTGTTATTTTATAGGTATCAATGATATTTTATTATATTGTTTTTGTTATCTTATAGGTATCGATAATATTTATTGAATGTGTCAGCTTTAAATCACATGACCTTACGTATGATTACTATAAGGGAGATCAAGTAAGTTTTCTAGTTGTAAGCTAAAGCACTTCCTTTGAAAATTGGATTGTAGCTTTAAAAGAGTTTCCTTGATCTATTAGTAGTATTAATGGGATACGAAATCAGGTTAAATAAGAGAGATTTAGTGTTCAAAATAAGTGTGATTTTAGGCGATAAAATCAAGCGATCTGTCTAACAGTAAAAATAAGTATTTATAATCCACGTCAACATAAATCTAAAATTCAGTGGAATGTAAAAAGTTTCGCAGCCTTCTCCACAAGAGAGAATCATTAATTAAACCAATAACTGATATTTAAACTTGAAAGCCATACCATAAAAATATATGTTCCTTGAAATAAATTAATATTCCTATTGGTCGAACGAGATGTGTGGTAGGCGTGGTTTGATAAAAGTCATCAACCCATTTCTTATTGGATTAGAAGTCGTTTACCTTGATTTTGTTTACGCTACTGAGAATTCTGTTTAAATGGTTTTGTTTTTATTGGTTTATTTTCCTTGAAAATAAGATACGTAATATTTTTTTTATATTTGACCCTCAGTGGTGAAACGTGGATGTTGGATGACCTCATTCCGTTCGTTTGATATGGTTTGCCATTTAACCTACAGGAACTTAAAAGATCGAATCCAGGCTGGATGTGTTCAAAGGTTTTTCCTATCTCCACCCTCCACCCCTTTTGCCTTTACAAAAATGTAGGTACCTTCCCTATTAATTGCACATTCCGCATTTCTATCTTATTTATTGTGTTTAAACTCGGATATCTCGAATGGATATTATGTATAGAGTTATTCGCTTTGATCCTAATTTACGTTCACAACGTCTTACAGTACTACCCATTCAGGACATTTGCATTTAACTACACTAATTGGGTGGAGACAAGGATGGTGGATTTTAAAAGAAATAACCAGAATTCACTTTGAGGGATTTATAAAACATACAGGAAGAAACCTCTTCAGTACACTCAGCCGAGATTCAAACCCCATCCTTCTCGACTAGCTTGATGAGCTAGTCGTTTGAATTGCATGCCCACTAATACGTATGTTATGAAATAATTATTTGAGCCTGTTTATTTTGGAGAGAATGATGGATTAATTATTACTCAACAAAGGAACACTTTTAAAGAGGACTTTTATTTTCAACAAGTAAATCTGCCCTAACATTAAGGCCACGCATCACAACTAATTTACATAAATATTTAAATCAGAATTAATTTATTTTTGATAAAGGCTAGAAATATTAGTTTAATTCTGTGCTCCCGCACAGATTTTCTCCCGCTTTTATAGACATTTAATAAAAGCTCGCAAGATTGGTGAAACGAAATAATAGGTCTATACATTGTTGTAGAAATACTACTCCAAAGATCATAAATGAAATAACTTTCACTGTTACTTATTCTATGGCATTAGGACCTAGGAACAATGTTATAAAAAAAATGTGCAAAGAGAAACATCAAATAGCATTGGAATCAAATTCATTTTCAAATACCTGAAATTAAAAGTATATATATATAAATATATATTTTTTACGGTAAATATTAATAATATTTTACTATATTATTTCTGTTATTTTATAGGTATCAATAATATTTTATAGTATTATTTCTGTTATCTTATAGGTATCGATAATATTTATGAAATGTGTCAGATTCAGATCACATGACCTTACGTATGATTACTATTTAATAAATTATTGGTTTTATAAAAATATCTTTCAAATAAAAGATTTTAATCTTAATAGTACTACAACTTTACATTGAGAAGTTATTTCGTATCTCAAATAGTTGCGGAGAAATTATGAAAATTGGAAACCTTACCCCATGTAAAATTACCATCAAAGTAATTTTCTCGAGAAGATAAGAATTGCCATCTTGTTTTTAATGATAAAATGTGTTTAGATATAAAATTCAAAACCGTTAGAGAGGATTTTGAGAAAAAAGATTTCTTTCTTTTTGCCTTTCATCAAGCTACCCTTAAATTTTTGTTAGATATCCCATTCCAAAAACCCCTGGGGGTGGGGGGGACCTTTTAAAACCCCAGATATCAAGTTTTAGCCCCCTCGGTAAAATATTTTCGGCTCTAGCCTGAAGTACAAACAGACAGCATTACGAAAACCACTTTTAGGGTTTGAGGGGCTCATGAAACGTCGACATTTATCAAAATCTTGAGTTCTATTTTTTTGACGATCATAATAATTTCTCTCCTAGGAGTAGAAAGAAAATAAAAATGTTAAGTGAATCATTTTAAGAATTATGTCATGTTCTTACCGTTACTACAGTCTTAATATTTCTCTTTGGATTTTAAGATGAAATATCACCTACAATACCTTATGCTTCCTTGGATTTTACTTTTATATTTTTCTTTCCTAATCTAGTTAAAGAGAAAATAATTGAATACTATATTCTTAGTAAATTACATGCATAAATAATAACTGCTGCTCAGGCGATTTAAGACGTCAGTCTTGTAAGAAATGTCCAAATTTCCAAAAATACGCCCTAGGCAATCATTATAATTCTTAGAATTTGAAATTCACTTGAGAAAGTACGTTGTTGAGCATAATTTAAATGAATATCCCTACCAAATTTCTTTAAATTGTTCCACGCCCTTAAAAATTATTTCCTTACAAATAGCCGGAAATGGAATTAAACGATATACTAATTGGTAAAGTTAAAACAGAATCTCACTACGATTAGTCAATAGCAGGAAATAATTATATTATATCATTCATAAGTATTTATTTAGCACAAACATTAAAATTGTGTTATGGGTGTAAAATAAAACAAGTGTATTAAGATGATCTGGAGTTATTTATAAAATTTAGACTAAAATATAGTCTATAAAGACTTCTCACTTTTTTAATATTCAGAATTAGGTAGTTTTTAGTTAAAACTTCCAGTTTAATTAAATAAAAGAATATAATTGACACCATTGATTGGTTGGGTGTCATGTTAAGGATTGGATGGAGGTGTTTCGAAATAAAGTTTAATTGTGACCTTACGTTCATAGGTAGCCATAAAATTTCGATTTCCTAGAGGCCACAAGGTTAGTTAGTGTAATTATTTTAGAAGATGTTTAATCAATCCCCGTATCAATGGGAAATTTGTGTAAATCTTAAGCTCATTAAGTTTAGTTTTCCAGGGTGGTGATTAAAACAGAACGATTACTAGGACGCAGTGGTGAAAATAGATATTTAGAGTACACGTTGGTATAAATGTTTTAATTTTAAAAATTATTTGTCTCTAGCGCAAAATTTACACCACTCCTCTTTTTATGTTTGAAAAAATATAACTTTATTCTTAATTGTATGTACAGTACATATACCCTTATAAATATTTCTGTTATTTAAAACATAAAGACCTATATTATATTTGTAGGCAAATCAAGTTAGGAATAAGCCATTTGACTATTTATTTATCATTAAAAGTGTTTACCTTTTTAATATCAAGCTTGAAAACTACTCCGCTTGATGCTAATAAGCCAATTATATAATATTAAAATAATAATAATTTATTAAAAAGCTACGGACTACAAATTCCTATGTCCTGAATGATACTCAAGGTCCAAAAGTTGGTGAATATTATAAATATAAAATTTTAAAAAAAAGTTTTCAAATCTTAGTTTTCACACTAGACCTATTATGATTCTTAAGATTTTTACTTTCTCGCTATCTTACAGATAGAGAAAATATTGTAATCGTCAAAAAAATCTAACTCGATATTTCGATGAATTTCGACGTTTCATGACCCCCGAATCAGAAAAGGTGGTTTTTAAATTTCCGTCTTTCTATATACCTCCCTTGGAGTAGAGCCTAAACTATTTTACCGATCGGGCTATAGCTTGGTATCTAGAGTTTTAATAGGGTTACCCCAAGGCGTTTTTGTAATTGGTTATCTAACCATAAAATTAAGGGTAGTTCACTAAGAATTGAAAAGAAAAAAATTAGATTTTCTCAAAATCGGCTCTAACGATTTTGATTAAATTTCATTTCCAAGAATTGATCAATATTATAAACAAAATTGCTACTCTAATTTTTTTCGGAAAAATGACTTCAAGGGTTCTGGTCTGATGCGTAAATTCTCATTTTTTAAATCATATCTCGGAAACTATTTGAGATATGGAATTGTTTATCATTGCAAAAAAAAGGTCTATTTATAATGTAAATATTTTATTTGAAACATATTTTTATAAATTTAATTATATTCAAGCTACACAAAATTATATATATATGTTTTTAACTTTTCCAAAACTAACGGTCATATATTATTAACATAAGCCCATGATATTTTGTTTTACTCTTTTAATAACTCAAAGGATGGTTATCTCCCCATCATATCGTCTTCTTGGGAGGTTAGAACGAGAGAACTATTGCGCTAACTACAATATGGCTGAATCAGCAGTGAGTCCACTCTTAGCCAGTTACGTCTAAGTGTTTTGACAACCATATTCGATTTATAGCATTTAAATGTCACACCTCAAATTATATAATATAATATGGGCTGTACTAAAAATTGTCATTAGTAATAATTACTGACCATAATTATTATGAACTTTGGCAGTATCTTTGTCCATTCTTCCATTACAACTGAATCACGAAATTTGTTCTATGGTGAACTTACGTACCAACGCAAACAGGGCTGTCTAAAGGAATATAGAGGCCCCGGCCCTTCATTATTTTTGAAGAGCCCATATTATTTATAACATTTATTTCATATGTTGCAACATTTTAAATTGGTTGCATTAATTATTTAAGAGGCAAGTGGTTGAAGGCATTAAGAACTACTATACAAATCAAAGCACAACATTTTTAAAAAAATTCAATAATCTCGTAATGGTTTTATAGAAGTGTGACATAGACTTTAAAAATTTGTTCTATTTTTTTTTAAATTTTCCTCTGTAAAACATATTTTTGAATATTTGTTGTGACAAGCCATGAGTAGAGATGTGGTACCTGAAGAAAAGTATTGATACTGTACTCATTAAAATTATCGGAAAAAAATATCGATGCCGTACTAGTATCGAAAGAAAAGTATCGATAACATTAAGTATCGGTGTCGAAATTTTATTCTGGATTTTTTTCAAGTAATAATAATTTCAACTTTTGCATCATAATCTTATTTTAATATTTATTTAAAAACTAAAAAATTATGATGGTTTTTAATAATTTAAAACAAATTAAAATTCTTATTTTGCAATCCAACTTCTTTAAAAAAAATCCATAATTCACTTCTGGAAGGTGCCATCTTTTAAATAGATTCGTCATTTATATACTAAGATAGATTTATTAACTACTGACAAACAATAGAACAATGGACGCCCTGATTCATATGTTTAAACAATGCATATACACGTTTTTGCTTTGTTTGCTTGGGACACCCTTAAGTTGAGTGAATTCAATAAACCCTACAAAATCTTCTTTTGTTTAGTTTGTGATGACCATGCTCATTAATAAAGGGATAGTATATTGGTCTCCACTCTCCCCGCAGCCCGGTCAGACATCGGGTTGTAGGCCTACTGATCAATAAAGATGAAAGAACAGCTGTAAATTATAATTGAGCTAAAAGAGATTGAATTCTAGAGTTGCAGAAAAAAATTGAGAGTTGAGAAATAGTCTCAGTTGGTCTTACTCCACAGTCCACCCTAGTAAACATTCTCAGCATGAGTGAAGATAGCAAAAATGTTGTTTCTTTCAATACCAATCCGATGCCGAGGTGTGAGTAATAGCATCAGTAAAAGTATAGGGGAAAAAAGTATCGAATGAAAAAAAATACTAGTATCGAAAGGAAAATATCAAAATAAGTAAAGTATCTATATATTTTTTCACATCCCTAGCCAAGAGATCTTAAATCACTCAGTATTCTTGAGATTAATATTTTATAGCTCTCATTATGTTGGATTGGTGATCAGTTGGTTCGTTGGATTCTGCTGTCTCGTCTTTCTCATTTGCTTTGAAAATTGGACTGTTGGAAGAAAGTGATGGATACAAAGGAACATCAAATTTAACTGCTTCATATTCAGATCCTTGGTTATAAAGAATGTGTTTCCTTAGTATTATAATCTTGAAAATGTAATACCTAGAGATTGTGATTTTATGTACTCTCGATCTATAACATAATATGGGTCTTAAATTATGTCCGTATCTAGTGCTATAGTCAAATGTCTTGATTTTTATATTTAAGCTTGTGATATTTAGGTTATATGATCATAGTGACATGTTAGACCATAATTTTGATTTCAGCTCTAGGATCTTTATTTTTGCACACAGTCATACTACCCGTTCGGTTTACACGCCTATGTGATAATTACGGTAATGTGGTGGGGATCAGGATGGTTTAATTTAGAGGAGGTACACTTCCATTTGTGTGGAAGGAGAGTGAAAACCTTTTAGGTAAAACCCCCTTAGTGCACTAAACCAGGATATAACCTCAAACTTCCCGTCTTTTTGCAGTCTCTAACAAGAGAGTAGCATGCTAGACCACGTGGCCACCGAAGCGGGTAGCTCTAAAATTAATACATGTTTTGAGTAGATGAGTAACTTTGAAAACTTGACCTTTTTTTATATAAATTTTTTCTCAGCTACTCAAAATTTATATATGTGTAGATTTTTTTCAATACTTATCAAATAGTATATTTTTTATGAGTAAAATGTATTTAAAATAGTTTATTGACAGACTTTTTTTAATATCTGAAAAATTGTATGAGAAAATATTCTCGATTGTTTTGTCGCGTTTATTTATTTTTTAACTTGCATCACTTTAAAATTATGTTTCATTATTAAATAATGGTATGAAACAAGCAATCAAAGGAGAATTAATTACTACAACTTTGTCAATAGCCACAATTACACAATAAAGCCATAATAAAATCAATAAGTGAGGAGCAAGAAGGGAAAAATTCTTAATCTAAGTAGATATTGAAAGCAAGTAAAAGGTACAACGCAGACATATTTATCTAAGAGAGAGTATGGTTGTATCTAGCGCTGCCCAGAGAGGAAGGGAAGAAAAATGGGGACGTTTTACTTCTGGATACCTCCAACCCCCTAATATTATTATAATTATTAGGTGTTTAATCTCACGACAGGTCTATTACATTTGTCAGTGAACTTAAGACTGCCAATGCACCCTGTCCTCTGCCTCCTTCTTCAGCTACCTAGCTACTCCAGCTACCGAAACAGCTATATTTAAAAAGAACAAATCTTCCGGTGGGGGCTGAGCTTTGTAAAAATAAAAATAATTTAGCTTAGCAATTAAAGGAGACTTTATTAATCTTTCCATGTGTACAGATTTATTTTATCAACACAATATTTAAAACCTAAGATAAGTTAATTTTTGGGTGTGAAAGAGTTCCCCAAAAATTTCATTTCCCTAGCCCCCTGAATCTTGTGGGTGGCCCTGTTTGTGTCAATGTGTCTGTAAACAAGAAGTAAGATCTAGACCAAAAATCTAGGGTGTAAAATTAGTGACTTCCTATTTAAATGTGTGACCTTATGGGGCAGCTTTGCAGTCAGACATAGCACGGCTTAAATGCGATGCTAGACTAAATTCAAGACAACACCTACCTAAACTCGAATGGAATGGACAAGTCTCGCCTATGAAACTGGTCCATTCAATTCTGGTCTTGGTAGGTGTCGTCTTGTATTTAGTATTCAGTAGCACCACATTTAAGGCGTATTAAGACTGACTGAAACTGCCCTATTTATCAATTGACCTTTCGTTCTTTTACATGGAAATAAGCGAGAAGATAGCGAAGTGTCGAAAATCCGCGCTCGTATTCACATCCACTTAATGCCATCCTTTGCTACAGAATATTTATGCTAATCTAATTTTATTGAAATATTTTTTCTCTGAAATTAAAATATTCTTTATTTTTAATTGTCTAAAAGATCATAAACATGTTTTACTTTTAGGTTTAGGTTTAATTTTTATCCTATTAAAAGGCCTCATCTTAAGGAAAGTTTTACATGGTATTGACCAAGTCCCTTTGCCCCCCTCTCCCCTCCAAAAAGGCGCCTCAAAAGTTACACAACACAGAACTTGCAAGAACAGCTGAGATACGACTAACAAAATAATGTGTATGCAGTTCTGCCAGCACTAACAGCTGGATGAGGGATGATTGATTAAAACATGTGTATGCAGTCCTGTCAATAATCATTTTAATTCAATTTCAAACTAATACAAATGTAATGCCCTTTATTAATTATTATGTAATGTGAAACTGACTTTTGCATCAGCCTATATATATATATATATAGGGAAAGGGAGGGAGAGGGAGGGAGAAAGAGAGGCCTATGTGTATAAATATATATATATATATATCTTTAGAGAGGGATTTATCACTCTCACATTAGAATAGTATTAAAATACTTGTTTTATATCTACTCGGAACCTTCAAAGCACCTGAGCTAAGAAATTGGTATCTGAAAGAATGTTTATCCTTTTTACTCATGATTGTATCTAATGAAAGCTATTAAATTAAGTCCGAGCCTAATTATGTCAACGTCTGGAAAGTTTTTGTTACTTCGTCTTCCAAAGTGTATTTTCAATAATCTAGTTTTATTTGGTTTCTACCGTTCATAGGAAGCCAAATTTGGGCTTGCCGTTTGTTACTATATTTCATTCCAATCATAATAACCGGTTGGGATTCAAACCACTGGGCCGCTTTTTATTTGATTATAGTCACATTATGTGCTACCATATATTTATCGATTGATTGTTTTTATGAAGATTTATATCCAGTGGACATTTGACTTTTAAGAAAGGTTTTATAATACATTTAAATAGTGCTTACCAAATATGCAAAAAACTATTTTTTAAATTAAATAAAAACCCTTTATTAATTGTTTCTATGGCACAAAATTTAGTTTTTAACTTTAAAACCAAAAACATAATGTTTGTTTATATTTAATTCTTAGCTCCTAGGTCAAAGTCAATTTCATTATCTGTTCAACCACCATCAGTAAAGTCGACCTAGTTTGAATGACTACTTCTTAGGTAAAATTCATTACGTCACTTTATATTCTACAATATAAACATTTTTATCTTGAACATTAAATTAATCAGCTAATTTAATTTTACTACAAATTTCAAACAAAATGTTTAAAGTGTTTACATTTTATTATTATTTATAATTATACATTTCCGTGAGCACACATATAACGACAAATTGTCAGTTATACGAATGGAGATGCTGTATATTCCTTAAAAGCATTCAGTAAAATAATCAGAAATCATCAAATGACGAAAACATGACTAACCAAAGTTAAGTAGAGAAGTGTAATTATATTACCACTCTTAACTTATACATGCTAAGCACCTTGTTAAAAAAAAGTTAAAGTTTTATCAATTACATCCCTATTTTTATTAGAAATCTATAAATAATTTCACCAATGAATATTTAATAAGAATACAACTTTCTATTACAACTTAAAAACTTCTTGAAAACACGCTTCAGGAGGTTCGTGGTATCACTTTAGTAATAAATAGACTGAACTGCCGGGGACAGGGATATCTGGTTTAGAAACCTACTGAGATCAGATTTTCCTAATTCGTTTTCTACTCCCTTCCATGCAAATGTTGCTTAGTTCTTCTAAATCAATGGTTCTCAACCTTTAGTTGCACTATACTTTGATGTGAGCTCTTCTCACAGAACACTGAACGGGCACGTTGTTAACACTTTGAGAGACTCGGCCATGCTCTTGCACAGTTGAACAGTCAAATCCACGTGTTTGTCCGACAAGCTCATGATGATAATTAATTATTCAACAATTTGATTGAAATTTTAAATTTTATTTAAATCAATTTATTAAGGTTTTCGAACATCTTTCTCTTGTTTCTTTTTAGAAATTAATTTTGGACCGTTTTTAATTTTTTTTTTAGCAACCATCACAACACGTTGAGAAATAGTTCTCTAAATTGTATCTTCTTTATTAGTGTAAATTCGCGAAATCCCAAATGTATTTAAGACGTTATAACCACACACACACACACACACACACACACACACACACACACACACACACACACACACACACACACACACACACACACACACACACACACACACACACACACACACACACACACACACACACACAAACACACACACACACACACACACACACACACTAAACTACTTTAAATAATAATCTCATTATTACTTTTCAAAGAGGGCCTAAAATTTGATTATGAAAAAAATTGACCTTTATAGCCAACGGCCAGCATCGAAGATATATACATGTGTACATATATATATATACTCGATGCTGGCCCTTGGCTATAAATAATATAATAATATATGTATATATATACATATCGCGTCTGGGTTACAACTTTCGTAGCTCAGTTTATGGGTAGATTAGTTGGTAATAATCTACTGTACCATTGCCCAGGTAACGTCTGAATGAATTAATCTTATATCCTTTCCGTGGAGGTTCTTTCCATGCCCCGATGAGATGGAATGTGATGAGATGGGATGAGGGTGATAATGAGTATAAGGGTGTGAAACCAGTGGAAACACTTAAACCTAACTTAAACCTTACCATACTCTGCTGAGGTAAAATTATGCTTTCGGGAAAAATACCCAATGCAACAGCTGGGAATCGAACCCGGGATGCCTATAATCGTAGCCCGCTGCACTGACCACTATACCACGGGGCCGATAACATCGAAGTTGTATAGCTATAATATCATTTGTGATGGATAAAAAAAAGAAGATAGAGAGAATTAGATGGATAATAGAGGGAAGGTAGAGGGAAAAAGAGGAAGAATAAGATTTGGAATTCTAACAGAATCAGAAAAGAAAGAAGCTATAAAAGTATGAAAAAAGACGCTTAGGACCGAATAAGATGGAAAATGTCCAGTTAATACCTGTCTTAGGACAGATTCACAGAAAAAGAAGATAAAGAATAGAATGTACTAAAAATAATATTTAATGATGATTTTTTGTAATTACTTTCCATATTATTACTATTATTTTTTAGTGTTCTTGTTATCGTATATGTCGGACCATTTCTGTGTATGTCCCGTGCTTTGTTGCTCATATATAGGTTTAAATCTCTACGTGTGGTAAGGTGGGGGGGGGGGAGGGTAGTGTTTATCCTACTGAGGGGAGTTCCCCTCAACTCTCCTCTTTAAAAGTTGTGTTGAGACATCTGAGGAGTTACTCCCCACCATAAAGAAATTCTGCGTGTAGTATTCATTGATCTCTATAATATAACTAGATGGATATACACAGTAGGGATGGGAAAAACTACTCCTTTAGTGGAGCAGGAGCAATCTGCTACTGCTCCACCACTGGACCTGTTCCTTTTACCTGTTCCTTTTTGTCACAGTTCCTATAAACAAAACTATTCCCAGCCTATTTTTGTTTAAGCATCGCGTCTACTGCCCGTTCGGTTTATAGCCATATGCAGTAATTGCGCTAATTTGTTAGGGACGGGGATGGCTGATTTTAGAGGAAGTGCACCCACATTTGTGTGAAATGAGAGTGGAAAACACGTTAAACCACCCTCATTGCAACCAGCCTGGATCGAACCCCAATTTCCCTATATCGGCAGTTCAGTCTATTGCGAGAGTAACGCCAGAGACTAGGGGTCTGCAACCGTTTTAATATCGTCGGCCATATGTGTTTAAAAAATAATAATTGTTGGACCTATTTGAAAAAAAAGTTTAACTTTACTTTTTTCATGTAGCAATTAGTTATTAATTATATTGAACACAATTGTTTTCTAAATATTTTGTGGGCTAGATAAAACCAGTCAGTGAGCCGTAGATTGCTGAACCTTGTCTTGAATCATTTGATCACCAAGTGGGCCCTTTCAATGTTCAACATTAAAGTAACAATTTATTGTGCGAATACATTACATACTGTACTTGTATTGTGGAAATATTGTTTTTTACTACGAAAGCTTTCCTCCTAAAAACTCATTTGTGACTCCCCAAACCAACTCTAAACTAGGCCTATAATAGATAAGTAAGGTTGCGCCGGACCTGATCTCAGCGCTGTGACAAGAACACAACGTATCCACTTCCTTTCTACTGTACAACTGCTCCAAAATATCTCAGGAGCATAAAGGAACAAGGTTGCTCCGAGCCTGTTAAAGTGCAGCCTGTGACAGAGAAGAGGAGCAAGGTTACGCCGGACCTATTACAGCGCAGAATGTGATAAAAACTAGGAGCAAGGTTCCTCTGGACCTGTTCCAGCGCCGCCTGTGAAAGAAAGTAGAGAGACGAGTAGCAATTAGTGATGTGTCGTTCGTGAGCGAGTCATTCAAATTGAACGACTCCTGAATGAGAGCTGTGAACGAATGACTCACGCATCGTGAGCGGATCGTTCACACCGCCATGACACTCTACGTCATCACGACTCTTTGCTACTGACCAATAAAGTTTGTACTCACCCCTCCCTGAACCAGGGCTTGAAGGAGAATGAACGAAGAGCTTCTGAAGAAACGAGCTCAGCTGACGAAGGAAAATGTCGACTCTGCAGTTTTAATCTCACTTCCAGAGACAAAAAGTGGCATTGTTTCTAATAAAAGAATGTCAGCGATAGCTAACACAAACCCCAGTGTATCACAAGCTATAGCGTGACTGTCATAAGATGGTAGATCTGACAACCAAAAAAGTCACTAGAATTATAATATAGGCAATAGGTATATTTATCTAAAATACTAATAGTAACCAAATCGAAAAAAAAATCAATAATTATTTCACAGTAAGCCGTTATAGACAAAATAACGATAATTTTAAAAAAAACACAAACTATTATATTAGGCATAATGTTAAAAAAACTCTTTTAAATTTTAAACTTATCTGGATTTTTACAAATTTCCGTTTAATAATAAAATCTCAGACACTTTCTGTCCACTGAGTCGATTGCGTCTCTCCGTTATTACTTGTCCTGCCTTTGAAAATACTCTCAAAGAGGAGACAAAGGTTCCAACAATACATAATTTTTTATTTTTTGCTAGCTCAAAAAGCGTAGGGTAAACATAACGTCTTTCAAACCACCAACTAAGTGGGTTCCCTGTTTTCGGTAGCAGTGGCTCTTCAATGTATTTGTTAAACTCTATTATTCCTGCAGCTCTTGGGTCAGGGTTTCTTACCAAGTTGGAGACGTTCTTATCAAATTCATCCCAAACACTTGATGAACTTTGTTCTAGAATGACAGGGAGGAGAGCTTCAGGCGTCGTCCCTCCAATTATAGCTCTCTCACACACTTGATTAATTATGGCATTTTTCACCCTTTCAAAATTATGGGGGTCAGAAAATCCATGGCGCTTGAACCGAGGATCCAAAACTGTAGCTTCAGCAAACACTTTGTTCTCTTCAATGGCCTTAAAACGTTTGTTTAGAGCTCCCAACAGTTTGATGGCCATTTCATTAACGTAATTGCCTACATCAGGTCGGTTAATAAATTTATTGCACCATTTTTTCAAGGCCTGGCTAAGCAATATTATTTTGGAAGCAGTAACTTGCTTTTCACTGCTCATTTCTTCAGAGCAGTCTTTGAACACTTTTAATAGCTCGCACACCTGCCTTATGATAGCAACGTCTTCATTTGTAATGTTTTCTAGTTCAGGATAGTTGATTGCTATAGTTGACATCAACGCATTTCTCACTTCGATGATGCGATGAAACATGTCATAGGTTGAGTTCCAGCGTGTGGCAACGTCTTGCTTAAGTTTTAATGTGCTCTCTCCCAATTGTTGTTGCATTGCTTTCAGTCGGCCGCTTGCTGTTTTTATTTTGGTTTGAAGAACCTTTATCTCTTGTAGACCATACTGCACAGTAAGGTTAAGATTGTGTGCAAAGCATGGGACGTGTTTCCACTCGGTCAGTCGTATTGCTGCAACAATGTTGGCCGCATTATCACTAACCACAGCAATAACCTTTTCTTCAATACCCCATTCACGAGTAACTCGTTTCAGTTCGTTAGAAAGGTTTAGGGCCGTGTGTTTGTCATCGTATTTAAAACAGTCCAAAAGAGAAGATTTAAGTTCCATGTCATTACTAATACCGATGTAATGAGCCGTAATTGAAATGTAGCTCTCATTACTAGGTGATGTCCAGCTGTCCGTTGTGATTGTGATATCGCTTGTAGTACTCAGGTATTTTTTTTACTTTCTCCCTTGTCATATTATATAATTGCGGCACTAGGACGTTTGAAACTGTTTTGCGGCTTGGCATTTGGTACGAATTATTTAACTTGTACACAAATTTTTGAAAATGAAGGCTTTCTACCATTTGAAAAGAAAGATAATTTTTTAACTAATGTTTCTACAAGTGTAAAGTCTATTTCATTATTTTTTTTTCCAGACAGAGGTTTATGAAAATAGGTACTAATCGTACTTTGAGTAGACCCACGTATTCCAGGTAAGTTTAAAAGGGAGGTTGGAGATGGTATAATAGGTGCTGTTTGCTGTGATTGTTCCTTATTGTTACTTGAATCGATCAAAATAATTTCTGAAGGATCGTCAAAATTAGTGTCATGAGTTTCACTAGCTAGAGGGTTGGAGGCTGGTGTAGACCGTTCTATAGACAATACGGCTGTGGGATGTACCGAGCGTAAATGACGGGATGAAGTAAAAGTACTTCCTCCTTTAAAAGAAATGCATTTAGAACAAAAATTACATTTCGCTAAACGTTCGTTTTGTTCCGTAAAATAAGTCCAAATTCTGCGAGGTCTTGATTGTGTGGCCATTATGATCGAAACACATTCACAGTCTACTTAAAATTATGAATGCTAAACCACATTCAGAATTCTACCAACACAAATACACATAATAGTTTGATTTGTTATCTAAAATTTAGCACTAACATCAATAAACATAAATATTAAACCGAAACAGTTAAAAAATAAAGTATAAAATTAAGAAATATCTAAAATACAAATAAAATTACGATAATATTCCGGTAGTATGCAACGCGCGCGAGAAAGCAATCAAAAGCAAATTGGTTTAGGATGACCACACAAAGAATACGTAATCAGTAGTAGGAGGGGAAGATTGATGACTCACTCGCGCTCCCAGCTCCACCGGTAGCTCTGAGAAAAAGAGCTGAGCAGCATACGCGCTCTTTCAGGGAGCGAGCCAAACAATGAACGATATGACTCTTTTGAACGACTCTTCGTGAACGACTCCTTTGAGTGAGCGAGCCTCTGTGAGCTAGCTCGTGCCAAAGAGCTGGTTCGACCCATCACTAGTAGCAATGCCAAGCGTTGATAAACACTTCTAATACGTAGCTGTTTTGTCCTGCCATCTACCGTACAATATTGTAACGACGCAGTCTCGATGAGAGAAAACAGTAGAAGCTCGGAGAAAACAAATGGGAATACAGTAATAGGTTTAACGTATCAAACTGACCTGTGACAAAAAGGAACAGCTCCTTTCGTCTGTCAGGAACAGGCTGTGAATGTGACGTCAGAGGAGCAGTGACAAAGGAGCAGTTTGTGATTTCACAACCCATCCCTAATACACAGACACATTATTATTATTATTATTATTATTATTATTATTATTATTATTATTATTATTATTATTATTATTATTATTATTATTATTATTATTATTATTATTATTATTATTATTATTATTATTATTATTATTATTATTAGCACCGCGTCTTACTATACGTTCGGGTTATACGCACTTACGCTAATGTGCAATGGTAGGGTGATTGTAAGATGAAATGAAGGACCTACAGTTTAACGTGGAATCCGAACCATGGTGGAGGCCTGACATTCCTCACATTCACAAGTTGTGATTAATACACATCTTGTCAGAGGTGAAGGAAGGGTTTGGCAATCAGATAAATCTGTGCCGGGACCGAGGATTGAACCCTGGACCCCCAGCACAGAAGTCTGAAACCTTACCTCTAGACCACCAGGTCACCCCACAGACACATTGCCTAGGACAAAAGCGTGACGTCCAAGTTTATCGTCTGTTACACTGTGGGGGGAGGGGGGGGAGATTTAAAGGTTAATTTCAATGTTCTTATGCGAAAACATGTCTCTGATGAATAAAAGTGTTATTGTTTGAAAATAGTGAATTATTATACCACACTTTCCTGAAGAAACATTTGCATTAAAGGATATACCATTCAGTTTTACCTCTACAAATATGAATAAAATCTTTAACATACTTAAATATGTAGCTATCATCCATGTTGTTTATATTCTGACAAGATTACACTTATATTTAAAGTTGGTTATTAGCTTGTATATTGGTTTCATAAACAATATATAATATTATTATATTTAAAGTTCGATAAATATAATGAATAAGGTATCTTAAAACTTGATTACATTTGTTTGAATGAGAAACTTTGTGTAGTTGCCATACATTCAAATTATCACTTAGGTTATAGGCTTGAAGAAAGTACCTATTATTAATACTAACTTTTTTAAAAAGTTGGCTCATATTTTGTATATTGCTTTAATAAACCATATTTTTTTGAAAGTTTCATAGCTATAATGAAACAAGTTAGCTAAAAATTGTATTTTATTTGTTTGAATGACACACTTTGTATAGAAATCTTACTTTCAAATGATAATTTAGGTTACTTAAGGCTTGTAGGAAGTACGGTATCTACTAAACCCTGATTTTAGTAATAATCCCAATCTGTAAGGCTTTATTTCGTACCAGAATACTATCCTATATATAATATTTTGGTAGGATGAACGGCCATTTAAAACGGAAGTAGAAATTTTCTTCTGGAAGGTCTTTTATCCTAACTAAACACAAGTATAGGGTAGGATTCTGGTAAGAGATAAAGCCTTACAAACGATCTTCCTTCAAAAATCATCGTATATATTAGGCTATATCAACTTTTTTAAAGAAAAACTAACCAGCTTCGAACTTTGTTATGTTCTTCAAAGCTTTTACTTACATATTTATTTCATTTAACTAATCTCACATTGATTTATCTCATATTCAATCAAATTAATGAATGATGTCAAAATGCCTCATTGCTTTGTATGGGTGTAAGAGAGAAAGAGATATTCGAAAGTTTCCTTCTCTCTTAGACAATGGTATTCAGACGACAGCTCGAAAGTTTCAGCCACAGATGTCCATCCAGTTATATTATAGAGATCAATGGTAGTACCAGCTGGGGACATGTTTGGGGAGAGTGGAGTTCCTCTGAAGAACAAGAAGGGGTCAGCCCCCTCCCCCTTTATCATCTAGAGACTGTGTTCGGGACACTTTCATTTGTTTACTTTGCTGTAACTCTCCATGGCTTGAGCCTACAAATGAGCTATACTCTCGAGCGACCACTGCCTTTATCACTGTGCCAACATTTGAGGATTGAGGGTATAATAGGTTCAGCACAATGAAATATGTCATATATATGTGGGCTATGAGTACCTACTTACACTTATGTATCTTCATTTACGTGGTAAAGTGGAAAAGAAAGATGGTGTGACTCGACTTGATAGCGCATGCGCAGAACCTTCCAACTAAGCCAACATGTTGGGTTGGTCGTTTATTATCTCCAACAAATGATCCAACACAACCCAACACAGCTTGTTGGCTTTTACCGCCCCGCTCCTCCCCTCAACACAAACATGTTAGCCAAAATCCCAAACAATCTGCGAATGCGTTTTTATTGTAACACAACTTGTTGGGATTGTGTTGGCCAACATGTTGTGTTACAATATAAAAGAGGATTCAATATAAAAGAGGGTTAAGAATGTATTGTAATAAGCACAGGTTATGTAACTCATCATTATTTAACCTCTTCCACTTCCCAATAGCCTCAGCTCCTTTTAAGACCAAATATATTCATAAGAAACTTGTTTTCAAACAGCCTAAATTAATTATATATTTCATTGAAATCAAACCTAGTCCAATCGTTGATGAGGAACGTGAAACTACCTGGCAGCCAAACACAATTTATTTAAATATTTAAATATAGCACTGAGCTATAAACTGACGCACGTGAATACGGGGCGATTAAGTAGTATACTTGAAGGCTCAAGATCTGAACCAAGGACGCCAGATGACCTGTAACATTATAAATCTGTTTCCATAATAACCTCCCTCACCTTCCCCCCCCCCCCTCCCAATTTAGGAAAAGTTCAAAATTAGAATACTCGAAAGTGTCAGTTTCAAACTTGGATTCCTCGTACTCATAAATTATTTACATTTAGGCTTATATCTTATAATCATTAAGAAATTACACCAACACATTTGTTAAAATTGTCTCTTTTGATAAAGCCCAAAAGAAGTCAGTCACTAAAGCATGTACTTAAAAAGTATCTGACAGTTATAAAAGTTACTAAAACTAATTTATTATATTACTATACCAAATCAAGTGATTTTTAGTTGCATTCTTTGTTTGATAGTGTCACTCAATAACTTCGAAATATTACTAACAATAGAGTAAAATATTGTCAATGTTGACCATAAAAAATTATTGTGTTTTATAAAAGGTATATCTTTCTATAATCTTACTATGTGTATATTTCATTTATGGTAGGCAGGCAGTCTTAATGTTAGGTCAAGGTTCTAATCTCAGCTGGGTTTACTGAACGTATGTTATTCCAAAATGGTTTCACCCTCCCCCACCTCGCATATTAGGCTGCACTTCCTCTAATCTTGACACTCACCATCTTTATCTTGTTAGCGTAGTTAAAATGCGTATAGCCCGGACGAATAGTTGGATGTGGTGGGAAACAAATCCAATAAATAGATAGCCTATACAACAATTTTTAATTCAAGTGTGTGCTTATCCTACCTCCCTCTAACAGTTTAGTTATACTTATGCCCCGTATGTTTAAGTCTCTGTGAATGTGACGATACCACAAATAGCAGCCTATATGAGCCACAGTTTTGTGAAAGAGACACTACTACTCACCCCACATAGTACCCTGTATAAGCCACAGTTTTGTGAAAAGGAGATTACTACTCACCACATAGAGCACTAAACTGGTACTTGGCTTTAAATGTTTCTGAGATAATACTGCCAACTTTACCCGCCTCGGTGGCGTAGTTGGCTAACGCGCTAGTCGTGTTGAGCCCGACTGCCGAGGACGGGGAGATCGAGGTTCGAATCTCACTCGGGTGAACTGGGGGTGGTTTTTCCTAAATGGTTTTCCACTCTCCCTCTACGCAAATGCGGGTTCACTTCCTCTATTCAACCTTCCCAATTCCTAATCCATTAGCGTAATTAGTACTTAAGCGTATAACCCGAACGGGTAGTAAGACGCGGTGCTAAAAAAAAAAAAAATACTGCCAACCACCCATCACTCCCGGTGTAATGTGGTATAAACGGGGAGATATAGAGTTGGTCCTAAGGCAAAAACACTCAACCACCAGTTTGACCGTGAAACTAAGGTATTCCAAATAAATCTCGAATGGGAAAACCATTACTAGTCTGATTCTTAGCTGTTTTAACTTGGTTTTATCCCCAAGGCGTATTACTAATCGTTCATGTTATAAGGATGTATTGTGAATGTGAGGAATGCCAGGCCTCCACCATGGTTCGGATTCCACGTTAAACTGTAGGTCCTCCATTTCATCTCACAATCACCCTACCATTACACATTAGCGTAAGTGCGTATAACCCGAACGGGTAGTAAGACGCGGTGCTAATAATAATAATAATAATAATATAAGGATGTATTAGTCACAAAAATTTAATAAAAATGAGAAAAGCAGAAATGTATAGGAAATGAGTCTGCAATTGTGTTGAGATTGGGAATCTATTTTTAGGAAAAACCATACTAAGCACACCCAACCCCTGAAATTATTATCGTTGGCAATCGAGTCTAATCTAAGATTGACGCGTTCAAGCCATGATACTACCAGTTAGTTGTTTTAATGTTAATTATACGTTTAAGTTTAGGCTTTAAAGTGCCCTAATCCAAGAGATAAGGACGACATTTTTATTTTATTTTCTGAGATACGCGGTATTATGCATGGCCGAAGGTAGAGTCCAAACTCTTTTTAAAAGTGATAAAATATTCTGAAATATATCTTTTCACCGCGTTTTATTACTTGTTTGATTTTCAAAAACAATAAACATAAAACCCTGTTTGGTGGCTACATGGACTAACGCGCTACTCTCATAATAGACTAGACTGACTATGAGGGCTGGATCGGAGTTCAAATCACGGTTGAGTGTACTGAGGGTGGTTTTCCCTACATGGTTTTACATTATCCCTCCATGTAAATGTATACACTTTCTCTAAATTCAACTTTACTCATGTCTATAACATTAGAGTAAATAATACTTAGGTGTAATACAAATGAATAGAAAGAATAAAACAAATAAATAAAAGTTCATAAATAAATATACATATATATGTAAGGTCATGTGATCTTTCTGTCACTTTTCATAGGTGATATAAATACCTATGAAGAATACTGATAATTAAATTTTAAAGAAAAAAAGCATGTTTGTATTTTCTAAAAGTTTCTTCCTATCATATTCCTACTTTACAAAATAGAGGGATGGTAATAAATCAAAAGATCCAATTTAATGTAACCCTTTACAATGAAAATAGGGACAAAGATAACACTATGAACTGTTGCCACCATTCAAGGAGGTAAGGATAACTATAAGTGAAATTTATTGGTAGGCGGCCAATCTCTAGACTTAAGTTTCATTTTAAGTGAAACGAGTTACTTGACTTTCTGAATTTTGAGAAAAATAAATGATATGGTTTATTATCGTTTACAAGATTTTTTTCGGAAAATGGTTTCAGGAAACTACCATTAAGTAAGATTCCCTCATAAAAACTAGCACATCATCTTGTTGATTACAATAATTAATATTCCATATACACACATTTTAAACAAAATTTTTAAAATCACTATCTAAAAAAAATATTCAAAAACCAGTTATTTGCAAACTACCCTAAAATTATTTTAATTATTAGAAATATATTCGTATTTATCACTAAAAATAATTCCCCGGTACAAATTTTGAGCTTAAGAGCTGATTTCAGAGCGATGTATTTTCTGGTTTGTATGACCAAATTACTTACCCATACAGCCTCGTAAATACATAGTAGGAAAAAGGGGCTTGTTTTATTTGGTAAAGGAAGGATGTAAAGTTGAGACTTGCTCATAACCTTTTTATTTTTTACTTATTTTATTTTTTATCATTTGTGAAAAAATGGTAAAATTTATTATTTTTGATACAGCATAAAAATTTAATAACGCAGCGTTTTGACTTTTTATAAAAGAAGCTATCACTTTTAAATTCTATAAAGCCAATTTAATATAAAAATATTTATGATCCTAAGCTTAATTATCGAGTAATTTGCTATCTACTTAGAGGCTGTAAAGCTAAAATCTCGCCCCTTGTTACTAGGGCTATCTCAGGATGGAATACTGAACTTTAGAGGGTTGGAGCAAAGAGTTGGTAAGGCAACTCCAATCTGCTACCTTGCTCCAGATGACTCACGAGACAGTCCCACACCAGTCATCACTAAACAAAACAAGCCCAAACCAAAGGTTGTCTAATTCATTGATGAATTATGTACTTTTCAATAAGCCAGATATTAATTATTGTTTATAAAGTATTTTACAAACAAAAATTGACGTGAAACTGTACTACCTTTCGCTTATATAAAATATGGGTGCTAGACATAGAAAAAAAATTAAATATTGATACCCACATCAGTGGTCTAAGGGTCTAAGGCGTCATTCTTAGGTTGGATTGGCCTGCTGCTAATGGAGAAATAGGGGTTCAAATCATAGTCATATATTGAGGGTGGATTTTCATAAATTGTTTTCCACTCTCCTTCCATCCGTATGCGGGTAGATTACCTCTAAGGTTCTTCCTTTCTCATCCCTACCGCAGTAGAATAATTATCCTATATGCGTATAGCCTGAACAGGAAGTATGACACGGTGATAAAAAAATTAATTAGGGATTTAACTAACCCTACTTAAAAATATTAGACCTAGTAAACACTTAATGCTGCTTGAGCACAGGTACATAAAGGGAGCGATTAGTTCAAATAATCGTTCATACTTTGCGTGTACAAACCTTATCAATTTAGTAGTCTGCTCTAAATATTTAGCCATGCTATAGATTTTATTTTTGTAAGTATCTGAGTGTGCCGTGCCTATGTTATTAGAACTAACTAGCATGTGTGCCCGTTTTTTGTACGGGGAATATTTAAGAAGAATTACTTTTAATTATAATATATAATTAACTAAAGGTAAAAGTATCCAAAAGTTTATATAATTTTAAATATTAAACCTTTATTGATTTAAATGATGTGATTAAACTTGAAAAATAGGCAGAATGACTAAAACATTATGTCAAAATATGGATTTAATGTAATAGAAAAATCTTTGCATAAAAGAGATCATAATAGAAGTATAATGATGCAATATATATTATTACTAAACAAAATTATTAAAAAGAGCATCAAAGTTAAAAAAACATATCATAAATGAAATAATGGCGTTTTATTTATACATATTGGTCCTTGTTATTACCGGTAATTATTTAGATTTTTAAAAAACACCAAGCAGTATTTCTAATTGATTGTGAAATCTTACATGCCCTACATTTTGGAACAAATTTTCAGTATTTTCTGATCATCTGGAGTGGTCTTTTTAACTACTTTAAAGTATATCATTTTCCTACCGCACCAAAAAGTGTTTTTTTCTATGCGATTGGAAATTTAAATCCCTCCACTCCCAAACCAATCCTCTGACCCTTGTTTTTAAATTAAATATTTCAGACGCTTCTTGTTATTTGGTGTGGTTCCTATACATGTAAGTAAATATTTCATTCTTATACCACAAGGGAAATGTTATATTATATATCTTTGGAATTTTTGGAGATAACGCCTATTTTCCCATTTTCCGATCTTTCATTATCAAATTTAGTTTGTTTTAATAATGTTTGAGGTGTATCTTATAACAGGCTGACAAATTAAAATTTTTAATCACAATGAGAAGTAGTTTTGAATATATATTTTTTAATCCCCTCCAAATATTGCACAAATCCCGAATTAGAAAATTTAATATTTACCAACTATTTGGCACTACATTCCTGACACTTCTTCATCATCGCAACTAAAAGATTTATTTCTGTTTACACTCCATTATTATTTCCAAGAGTTCCATTTTAAAATTTAAAATTATCAGATTTTATGGGACGGTACAGTTAACTTTCTCCTGAATGTTGTTATATACCACACTGCTAAATATTTTGACGTGAATACGTCTTTAAATTTGTTACCATACGGTGGTAATCCAAAAAACCTTATGATAACAAAATCGGGGGATACAGTTTGGCGTTGTAGTTTCGAATCTCTCCTCTACATCCAAAATTAAATTATACCACTGGATAGCTAAAGGATCAAAGAATTCATTACGATAAGCGAGAACAGTGACGCATCATGCGCGGTGGAGGTGGAAGCGCCGCCATTTTGAGGTTATTTTGCTGCGTATCGAGATTTGCAATTAGTATAACTTTTGACTTGGAGAAGCTACGATGTTCGTATTCACGTACAACACACGGCCGTGTCCATGACACAGCCACACCCCAGTTTTTTTTTCAATTAGTTTTGAAAATGTGGAATCCACCCTCGCCCACTTCACTGACTCAATTTTTAAATTTAAGTTCTTAGGACTTATTTAAATATATACGTCAACATATTTACCAATTTTTTTTCTTGACCTCACCAAAGTTATTTGTATATTTATCGCTCCTCTAGACCAATTTTCCGGAGAGATATTTTAGATTTCCCTTATATAAACTTTTCTGGGATGGGGTAAAAAGAGCAAAAAATATAAAAATGGTAAGACACTATAGCTAATTTGTTTTTAAAATAAAGTTAAAGAGGATATGTGAAACGGGTAAAAGGTGTAAAACAGTTCAAAAGTGTAAACAGTGCAGACAGGGGCAATAAACCAAAAAAGGACAAAGGGGAAAAGAGGTTTTAATTTTAGGGTATAAATGTTAAAAGTTGTAAAATGTGCAAAAGTGTCAGAATGAGTAAAAAGGGTAAAAAGTAGATCTAATAAAAAATGTTAGAATTTTATACACATTTTATACCATCTACCCCTTTCCTTCCCTTTACGTTTTTTGCACTAAATGTGATTTTTACCTTTTTAGTCTTCCTTATCATTTTTACAATTTGGAATCTTTTGGCATTTTTACACTTTGTGCCTTTTTGGCAACTTACTCCTTTTACCGCATTTGTTCTTTTGCCTTATTGAATATTTTTGCCCTTTTGGCACATTTTCCTTTTGTCTCTTTTTGCCCTTTTGACACTTTTACTTTTTTGTTTCCTTCCCCCTCTTGTCCCATATACCTTTTAAATCAATTTTTGGAATTTTTTCCCTGTTTGTACTTTTTACCCTTTTCGAACATTTACCCTTTTTGCCTTATTGCCCTATTTTTACATCTTTAACTTTTATATCCTATTTGAAAATAAATTTTTGACATTCTACTTTTTTTGCCTTTTTGCCACTTTGAGCGTTTATATTATTTCTACCACTTTTATCCTTTATGCCCCTTCTACCTTTTAATAATTTTTTGATTGTTTGGTGTTTAGCTTTTTCACTTATAGCCCTTTTAACTCTTTAATTCTTATTTATAATTAACCCTTTTTACTTACTCTTTTCTTCCTTTTTGGATGGATTAACTTTTTACCCTTTTTGCACTTATTACACCTTTTTACATAAAGTTTTTCAGTTTTTCAATCATTAGATCAACATCCAAATTGTTCAATATATCGAAGCATCAACTTATTCTGGCAGTCGTGAATAATATTAGTTTATTCTGGGCCTAAATCAGTTTATAAAAAACTCATTCACAAGTGATATTTGTGACAGGAGTCAGGCTAAACTCTCTGGTAGCCTTGATAAATTGCGAAAACACATTTTCCACACTGTGGTCTTAAACCACTCCTGAAAGTGCAAGGTTGTTAGAAAGTGTACTAAAATACGCATATTTAAAAAGAATATATAAGCAAATTGAATTACTTGTCACGCAAAAAACTATTCTGATTCTCATTTTAAACCAAATCATGTGTGCCATTTTTAAAAGATTGCAGGCTATTAGTCGTTTCAAACAATCCCGATATACATTTTAAACACAATCGTTGGATCCCATTTTTAAAATGTTTCAAATTTTAAAAAATTAGCTATCTATGAACCATCCTTAATTTAGAGGCTAAGGACAAAATCAAAAATTGAATAAAATCTATCAAACCATCTCAGCTCTAGCCCTTACGGTGGACAGACAGACAGACAGACAGACAGACAGACAGACAGAATTATAAAATCAACTTTTTTGTATTTGGAATCACATCGGTAATATTTTCAAACCAAATGAAACGGTAACTGAAGTGTATTTTTAATAAATGAATATGAACATAATCTATCAATTAAAAAATTGTATTTAAAACTAATAATAAAATATTCAAATTTTCAAACAAACACACAAACATATCGTGGTCTTGGACATCGCTACAAAACATTGATGGTTGAAAATCATCTATGAGGATAACATCGAACCTTCAACATCTATGTTCAATGTATATCCCTGCTAGATTGGACTATAACCATGTCCCGTTTCCCGTGTCAGGTTGATCCCACCAGTCGATCTCGAACTGAGCCAACTCTTTAGGCGAACGGGTACACTAGTTAATGTAGTATTGATCGAATTTACCATTTTTATGAATATTTTTTTAGCACGCCATCTACTACCCGTATGGGTTATGCACATATGTAGATCAACTAAATTACTCTAATGTGTGGGTGGAAGAGTGGAAAATCATTTAGGATAAACCACGCTCAGTACACCTGACCGGAATCGAGGCCTAGCCTCACCGCCTTGGCAGTTTAATCTATTGCGAGATTGACGCCTTAAACCATGTGGCTATTGAAGTGGGTATTAATAATTGAAAGTATTTTATTTATCAGCAATTCTTGTAAAATGTGTCCAATAATTAAAACCTTAACGTCAAAAATATATTATTAGAGTAAATTTTTGTTAAATGTATTAGGTACCTACAAAAAGAATAAATGCATTATTTTAACTACTAGCATCCGGAGTACTGTGAACATTGGAAGTTGGAATTCAAGAAGCTTATCTGCACCTGAGATCAAGCTATATCAGTATTTTCTTCCTTTACTTCGTAGATTTAATGACTCATAAATACCTGGCTGGCTACCTTCCTCACCTCACTCAGACAAAGGGGATGAGTTAAAGAATGATTGCCACTCAAGGACCCCCACCTAAACAGCTTTTATTCCTTCTCTAGCAGTTTATAGAATTTAGGCTCCACCCCTCAAGATGATATCTTTTTCTTCATAGCCTTCACCTTTGAGTTCATCTTGTCATAAAATGGGGTCTTAATGCAGTAGTCATCTAGTTTTCTACCCGTGTAACGCCGGGTACTTTCAGCGAAATACCCATAAAATCTACTACATGTTTATTATTTATCCAACTTAAAAAGTGCTTAATATAAGTAGATACCTAGAATAGTGGCCTTTGATTTGAGTGATTTTTCCCTCTATTTTCTATGCTACAGCCGGTAACAAATTATGCAAAAAGACTGCAAACAGTTGTGTCTGCAGTAACGTGAATGAGTTGTACCAAATTTTTTTATCAACTTTCATATGATGATTAGTCGTTAGTTCTTCTGAAATACATCAATATATCTGAGCCTGTGAAAAGAAGCTCGGGTAGAACAGAACATACATAAAGAAGATTGGCTACATTCCATTACAAAGTCAAAGTCAAAAGAGTTTGTTTAAAAAATTCTGCAACATTTTCATGATAACTCGACGACAAGTAAATACGCTTCAAAACAAAATAAAAAACGGAGACATGTTCCTTAAAGATGGTAGAGGATTATCTATGAATATACCTCACGCGATGGATAATGATGTTTGCGATCTAATAAAAACCCATTTAGCGAGCTTCCCAGCAATGGAAAGCCATTTTGGTCTGAATAAATCTGTCAAAAACCGCTTAAGCCGTGATCTGGCCCTTAAAAAATGTATAGACTATTATAGACTATTGAAGAATCAAAACCCTGAGGACAAAGTCAGTTTCACTTTCTCTATATAAAAAAAAGTTAATTTCAACCGCGAATTCAATTTGAGGTTTGGAGCACCAAGGTCTGAGACATGCCGACAGTGCAATTTATTTTTAAATATGCCTAAAACCGCTGAAAATGATGATGAGCGATTAAAAATAAAGCTATATCTAGTTTTAGATCATTGTAAAGCTGAGATAGCTTATTAAAATCTTGAAATGGATTTTAAATTCTGAATAGTATTATTTTTTGTGTTAAACTGCAACAAGTACTTTTTTGCCCCATTATGATTAATTTAAGTATTTACCATCAAAGGTACTCATGTTAAAAAATTTCCGTTAAAAATGAATAGAGAACATGCTTCTCTGTATTTATGGAATGATACTATTGCCAAAAAAATGCTCTAAGGAAATTACCTCTCGTATATTAAGACATAAGTTTTTTTATTTAATTTAATTTAGCACCGCGTCTTACTACCCGTTCGGGTTATACGCTTAAGTACTAATTACGCTAATGGATTAGGAATTGGGAAGGTTGAATAAAGGAAGTGAACCCGCATTTGCGTGGAGGGAGAGTGGAAAACCATTTAGGAAAAACCACCCCCAGTTCACCCGACCGAGATTCGAACCTCGATCTCCCCGTCCTCGGAAGTCGAGCTCAACACGACTAGCGCGTTAGCCAACTACGCCACCGAGGCGGGTAAGACATAAGTTATAGTGTCAAATTACCATAGATGGAATGAGGGAGAAGAAAGAAAGTTGACAATAAGGTATGACCGTTGTGTTGGCCAGAACATAAATTTATGTATTATTTCTCTATAGACTTACATGTATTTAATAAAGAACGGATATTTGTCAGAACTACAGCAGAAATGTAAGGTGTCTGGCGATAGTTTTCTACCCTGTGAAGGGGATTTTCACTCATCGAGCGTAGAAAAAATGTCAGTTAAGCCCATGATTCCCACGTGTTGGAAATATGTAATTGCTCGTTCATGAATGAATAAGCAATTTTTAGTGCCGAAGATGGGCTAAAATGATTTTAAAAATTTTAAATGGCTAGGCTTAGAAAAGACAAAATGAAAATTACGGAGTTCCTGTGGCTAAAAATGATTCAAGTTGACCCTGTTTCACACTACGCTAGGGCATCCCATAGAAAATTGAGACCATGGCAGATCAATCAGATGTTTACACTTAATTTTGAGCTGTGTGACCCTCATCCATTACCAGCCTTTATCCAGACGTTGATTCCAATCAGCAAGGAAAAGAAAGCCGATCTAATGGATATGATTCATTTCTTGGATGAAGAAGAACATCTTGATTTTTACAAGAACTTGCCTTCTTTATGAATATACACCCTCGCCCATCTGAATGTGAGTTTTATGGGCATATTTTCCTTTGATCGACAAATTTATTTTCTGAGCAAAATAGGAGAACATCGTGATTTTTACTAGAACCTGCCATCTATATGAATGTGTTTTTATCTTCTATATGAATGTGTGCCCTCTTCCATATGTGTGTGTTTGTGTGTGTGTGTGAACTTTATAGGAATATTTTTTATTGATCAACAGTTTTACTTTGTGGAGCAAAATATAATTCTGATTTATAAACTATTTTGTGGCACTGTATGATTCTTATTGATAAGTACCTCTTCCCACATTTAACTAAATTTGAATATTGCTGAGTGGTATGTAACTAGATCAATCCGGCTCAGCTATTTTAATTATTATGTAGGAAAAAGGTGCTTCCTGAATAAACGACAAAAGTGATATACCACGTTCTTCCAGCCATTGATTCAATTGATGTCTCTTTGCGAAGGTGAACCACAAAAGTAGAAAGAATAATCATAATGACCACCATGGGCAGTGCCGACAAGGCATTACTCCAATGGGCGGTACCATCTTGCTCAGGGTCAGTACTATCAGCCTATCCCATCAGTCGCGCTACCAGGAGGGGGGAATGGGTGGGGGAGACGCGACCCACTTCACCTGCCTTGGTCAGTGTGTGCTTGGGAGTCCACTCTGGCTCTGTGCCAGCGTCGCGACGTCGATGGCCTAAGATGGGATGAGAAGTATCAACTCCCTAATGCCACAGACGTTCCATCCTCATGGCCATCATCTATTATACGTCTGTAGGGAGCGTGAGGATAATATTTATTGCCGATACCCCGGGCAATTTAGTTAGAATTGGTGGTCTCCCTGGCAGCTCGTGGATAGCCACGTTCAAGGAAGGAAGGCTTGCCATGGCCAGTCTTAGTGTGGAGTGGGAGTCAAAGCATCAACTTCAATAAGATATATATCTCTTGGAGGATTGGAGGGAGCGTTAGGCGTGTTCAGCGTAGAACATTAGTGAATTAATACAAATCTTGTGGCTCAGCAGACTGGCTGGGTACCTCAGGTGAGCCAATCCCAACATGAAACCTCTGGCTCGCCCCGCAGACGATCTATTATTCGAGTCCCCAGATACTACCTCCAGTTTTCTCACCAAGGTGGACCAATGTACCACCTCATCCACCCTCCCCCTCTAGTAGTGGTTGTAGGGACCCGGTCTTTGGTGAGTGAATAATATCGCTTGAGTCTTCACACTCTTCACAACTAAGAATTTGACCGGATTTCTTGGCAAGGTTGTCCAACAGATCCCGCAACGCGAAGGTGAGTCTGGCACAAACCATCTTGGCATCGAAGGACATTATTTATGCGCAAAACAAGACTCTTTTTAATGATAGTGTAACCTGTTTGGTTGTTTGTTTATAAGCATATTTTTATTTGGCAAATCAATACATAGTTATAAAATTACAATAGAAACGTACACTAGCGCCGGGGGGAAATTATTGTGGATTCACACATTCACCGAAAAACTGGCGCAGAACAGAAACGTGGTCACGTGACGCGCTCTAAGCCAATCACATGATTTCCGCTTAATCGGCGCGAGCTGTTCTGCTGAAGTTCAACTATTATCTACTTAGTCAGCTCTGCTCGAGACGCTAGGCACAGGAGAACCAATCAAATCTCAGAACCAACCATATCAAACTAGTGCTCATACGCATTTGTCAATGCATGAGCTCTACAGCCAGTAGCAAGCAGACAGATTCGTTGGCCTTTGTAAGAAGATTTGAAATAACTCGTTAATGTAAAGCGTGTTTATTAATGTATTGGATTTTGCTACGACACAGCATTATAATTTGTAAACAACCATCGGGACACTGATCTGCAATATAGTTTATCTACTAGAAAATAAAATATGCTAATAATAAGCTGTTTTAAAACGTTGCAATGCATCATGGGTCAACCCAAAATGTATGAATTTCTGTGCAGATTCTGCTTTCTATTTTTAGGAGAACGTGTGAATAAAACTTTAAGCATTTAAGACATTTAAAAAAAGATGAACCAAAACATGGCGTTCCTTCGGGCTGATTAAATGACTCACTTGGATCAGGGAGGGGAAAAAAAAACGCTCTGTGACACATAGTGAGTGGATTTTTGGGCTAGAATTAATTAATAATATAGATATAAGAGTCTCCCCTATTCTGTTGAAAGGGGCTGGGGGTTAGAAATATTTAGAGTAATGAACATTTACAGTAACCAGGGGAAGGGGTCTCACCAGGTTTCAATTGAATCGTTATATAACACAGAGCACATGTTCGGAGGGCATGGCAAAAAGTCATAAATTGACCTTGTAACAACTGATGATGACGACGTAATAGATTGGCGTTGTGGGGACCTACACATCCTTTCTCCAGCATCCCAGTCCTTTTTTTGACTAAATATCTTCCAAACATCTTGTTTCAAACACAAATTGGTTTTCATCATGTTTCACAGCCATAGAGAGCAACCAATAAAATAATTGTTTTGTATATTCTGAGTTTTATATTCCTTGACAGCAGGCGAGATGTCAACAAGTTACCGACAAAGTAGTAGTATGCATTTCCCGAATGTATTAATTTCCTAATTTCCACACCAATATCGTTATTGCTAGTTAAAGTTGTCCTAAATATTTAAACTAATGATATGTTGTTCAAAACAATAGACAAATTATCGTCCCCAATCGGTGTTCTCTGTTTGATACAGGGGCCTAGAAAGCTAATTTTTCTAGGGATTTTAATGATAACTGTACTATAACGTTAGCCAATAAAAGTTTTTATGCATATTATATAGGAACCCCCTATGGGGCTCTATCAAATTTAAGGGGGAGTCTCTTTTTTCGCCCTTGTTAGTAATTTACCCTTGAGCGAACTTTCTCCCCAAAAATAGGTATACAGTATTATTTTACATGTCAAATACACACATTTATCCATTTTAAACAACATTGCTAGGGAAATTTTCGAAACAATTATAATTTTTATCAAAGACAACACTCTTCAGAAATCTGCTGCTTTATTTTTAAGTTGAAATCAAATAATAAGTAGTATGGTTTTCTTAAAATTTCTTACCTTGTGGAAGAAAATATTTTTCATTCGACTTTCTCGTATTAGACTGGTTTTCTGGTGACGAGATTAGGGTTCAAATCTCAGCAGAATGTAATGGGTGTTTTTTTCTAAACTGTTCCAAACACGCTATTATTATTTATTTATAACACTGCGTCTTACGTCCCTTTCGGGCTCTATTAAACTATTTTTTATTAATTATATTCGACAGTAAAATATATCTTTATACCTTTATATATATTTTAACATGTCTAACACTTGCTTTTGTAGCCTCAAGATCTAATGTGCCACTCTTAGAGTATACTATACCGCAAATAACGGGGAGATCAAGGTTCGAATCTCGGTCGGGTATATTGAAGTTGGTTTTCCAAAATAGTTTTCCGCGCTCGCTCCAAGCAAGTGCGGGTACACTTCCTATGAATATACCCTTCCTGATCCCTAAAACCTTTAACACAATTTTTTAAAAACAAAATCTAATTGAAAATTTCATGTTTATCTGACAAAAATTTTAATCTGACCATTTTCCTCAGGAACTTTATATCCTACTGAAAGAAAATATTTTGACTAGACTAAATAATATTACATACTTATATCATATAATATAAATAAAAATATAATATTATATTATAAAATATATAATGTAGATATATATTCAAATTTGAAGATAGCACGTAGAACAATTTTCTGCAAAAAAAAAAATTATTTTTAAAAATGTATAATTTTTATAAAATAAATATTATACTCATTGCCTCTACTACAAAAATTATAAACTCTTACTCTTAAATTAAGTATTTAAAATTACAATAAAACATATATAAATATAATGTAAGAAAAGGTTTTTCCCCCCAATTGAATGGAAATTATCTATCGATTTTGAACAAATTTGATAGGCTTACACACAAGTTTTATATTGAAGCAGGATTAATTTTATAGTCTATGTCTCCCTTTTGTGTCATAGATTTTCATTATATATACACATCACTAGCTATTTTATAATTTTAGCTAAACACATTGTTTACCCATACATCCATTCTATAACTTTATACATTTAAAGTCCTTCATCAAAACTTCTGCAACGAACACATTTAATATTATGTTTTTAATTTTAATTTTATTAGGGACCTGTGCTACAAATTTTGGTCGAATCCCGGCCGCGTGAACTGAGGTGTTTTTCCTCATAAATGCTCATTCCCTCCACGAAATGTGGGAACACTTTCTCTTAATTACTGGTTTTATTATCCACCCTACGTTATAATTGTAAATTTACGGATAACATCGAAGGATATTAATAAGTGAAGCATTTCTAATATCACAAGAACAAAAAAAAAGTGACGTGGAAATAATCTTTACAATTCACACTCTGAAATGTGTTGAGTTAATATCCTCATCTCAGCATTTGTGTTCCCCCTTCCCCTTCCTCTCTAAAGCTTACGTTATTTCCAAATATTTGACTATGACACCCAAGGGGTGCGAGAAAGTAAAATTATATTTGTGATGAAATTATTTTGTTAAATAATAGTCGTCAAACGGAAATATAGACCTGTGTTAATTTTATTAATTTTAAGGTTTATGCTTGTAATGTCATCTAGCAGTCTTATGACAAACTAAATTCCATCGCTAACATGTACAATTAACTTATACAATATGAGCATAAGAATTAATATTTAAAGTCCTTCACTTAAAGATACAATTCAGGATTTTCCTTTGGGCTGTTTCTGTGTCAAGTGTCGGAAGAAATTCTCTTCCGAGCAAGGTACAATTCAGGATTTTGGAGATATAACTCCGATTTTGAAAAGAAATATAATTCAGGTTTTTAATTTGGGCTGCTTAGGTGTAAAGTGTCCTAAGATAGACTCTTCCGAGGAGGTACAATTCAGGATTTCGGAGATATAATTCCGATTTTTAAAGGAGATATAAATCAGGAATTTCATTTGGGCTGTTTGTGTCCAAAGTATTGGAAGAGTGTCTCTTCCCGAGGGGATAAAATTCAGTCACCTCATACATTCAATTTTCTATCCAACCATATAAGTGTACATAGGCCTAGACCCTACAAATCTGAGCAATTGATCCAATCATGGGAAGAAAACTTTTTTTACTAAAAATCATGGTATACAGACATTTTTAAGGCGCTCTAGGGCCCAAACCAAAATTTGTGTCAAGAAAAAAAAGAGGGGCCCTGATAGTAAAATTATTCTCTATACAAAAATCTAGGTATGCATAGGTCTAGACCCTACAGATCTGAGAAATTTGACCCTAACTTGAGGAATAACATAATTTTTTAAGTAAAATCTTTTATTTCATAATTCTTTAAGGTGCTCCAGCGTCCAAACTAGAATTTGTGTCAAGAGCGCAAAGCTGGGCCCTGCTAGTAAAATTAATTATCTATCCAACCATCTAAGTTTCCATAAGCCTTTATTAAATTAAAACCCCTTAATTATTGTTGAAAATCTTACGTGAGTAGCACTATGGAGCAACAGAGGCTCACAAACTTGACCATCACCTTTATTTAACACTAGCAATCCCGCACGGCGCTGCCCCGTGACCACTGTGGTATAGGAATTATATATGGTCCCCCTCCCTCCATGGTGTCCGATTTCATTTTGAAACGTTATCTCTTTAAACGTAATTCTAAACAAGATTAAAGAATATTTTTTTCAATTTTCTTTTTAAATAGCCTAATTAAAAAGCTAGTTAAAAATTTAAAAATCTTGCTTTGAGGTGCATTCGGACTCCCTTCCGTCCACCTATGTTAAAAATTTCAGATCTCTGCGTGCCGTAGATTTCGCTTGGAATCGCACACAGACAAACAAACACACAGACAAACACGTCCTTTTATTACTATAGATTTTGAGGCATAAGCTATGATTGACAATTTTTCCTTTTTTATTTCTTTACTTTATTACAATACAAGTATTATGTTATTTGTGTGATTTATTCCTCAAAACCTTAACTAAATAGTTATGTTGTTCCCACCTCGTCTTACTATCCATTTAGGTTATACGCTTAAATACTAGTTATCCTAATGGTTAGGGATGAGGTATGTGTAATTTGATGGTAGGTCAAAATAGCCTTAAAAACTATAAGTGGTACCGAGGGCCGGGGGAATCCTAATTTTTCCTGGATGACATAACTCTTAGCTGCACCCATAGTTTAATTTAATAATGAGGCCATTTTGAAAATATGATATTTTTTGACGTTTGGAAATAGACATTTTGTTTAAAATGGTTATCTGGAAAGAGTTTGACATGACAAAGAACAATGTTTGTATTTTGATTTTCTAAAAAGTTTTATTTAGCACCGCGTCTTACTACCCATTCAGATTAGACGCCTATGTACTGATTACGCTATGAGTTTTGGGATGAGGTATAATTTAGAGGAATTGAACCCACATGTGCTTGCAAGGAGAGTGTGAAACCAATAAGGAAAAGATCCTTAAGTAGACCTACACCCAACCAGAATATGGTGCCTCTGACTTGACAAGCCAACAACACTATTATCAGATTGACAATTGGATTGCGTGCCTGCCTATGTGGGCTTGGAAAGATTAACCAAGACAAAATAAAATAAATAGTTTTTGAAATTAATAATTAGTATACACTGATATTAAATTTTAAGTACTTAAGTTTGTTATAAAACTCACCTTCCACTAGCAAGTTTTGTCTAAAGGGTGTCGAACACAAACTCATTTTGGATGTATTATTTAAATAGATATAATGAAATGTACTAAAAAAGTGATGAAAATCTTTCTAAGCAAATAAAAAGTAATTTGATGTTCACCTCAGTAGAGACGTGTATTAATCACAACTTGTGAATGTGTGGAATATTACACATTAGCATAAGTGCGTATTACCCGAACGGGAAGTAAGACCCGGTGCTAATAATAATAATAATAATAATAATAATAATAATAATAATAATAATAATAATAATAATAATAATAATAATAATAATAATAATAATAATAATAAAAATAATAATAATAATAATAATAATAATAATAATAATAATAATAATAATAATATTAATAATAATAATAAAAATAATAATAATAATAATAATAATAATTTTATATTATTGGTTTTGACAGTGAAAAGTGTTAAATTGTAATTGTGATGGCTCTAATACAACTTGTCATTATGGTTGTCAATAATTTAGAGCAGTTTATTCAAATGCTTTAGTTACGAAAATGGCTAGATTCATGATTCAGTCAGAATGCCTACGAAATGTGATTCCCTCAAGCACAATAGCAGATTTCTCGTAAATATTGGCTGAGACTGGCTTTTGGATGGGGGAAGAGGTTCTGCTTTAGTCAGGGCTAGACATATGAGTCATAACACCAAAGTCATTAGGTATCTAATTATGGTTTATGTGGATTTCTTTGGGAAGGGTGGGGAAAGGAGAGGCTTGTGGGATAAAACAGAACAATTGAAGGTTGAATGAAAATAAAGATTGTAAGGAGAATTTGTCAGGGTCAAGCATTTATAGTAAGATATTGTTTACTGTCGAAAAAGGATTATGGCTGGGAAAAAAAGGTATCAAGGGGTGTAACAAAGGATAGAGAAATTACAAGATATTAAAAAATATATAATCATGAAGGTAATCTTAATCCCTTATACTTTCATTAATTAAATATACATAGATTATGATTTTCCGTTAGAGAGCCTTAAACAGAATTTTACTCAAAAATAAAGTTGTATATTCCCTTATTATTACAAATTAGGAGTTATATATGGTCTAGGCCCAGGAATACTTATATAGTTTAGTAGAGAATACTTGAAACCATTATGGCCCCATCTTGTGCTCTTGACACAAATTCTGATTTGGATGCGCCTTAAGAGAGTGTGTAATGGAAGATTTTATTTCAAAAATCCTATTCTTCCCCATGTTTGGGTCAAATTTTTCAGATCTGTAGGGTCTAGGCCTATGCACTTTTATATGGTTGGATAGAATATTGATTCTACTATTAGGGCCCCGCTTTGTGCTCTTGACACATATTTTGGTTTGGGCCCTGGAGCACCTTAAATATGTGTGTAAAGCATGATTTTCTAAAAAAAAAAGTTTCGTTCCATGTTTGGGTTGAATTGCTCAGATCTCTAGGGCCTAGGGCTATACAGACTTAGATGGTTGGATAGAAAATTGAATCTACTACCAAGGCCTTGCTTTGTGCTGCTCTTGACATAACATCTGGTTTGGGTGCTGAAGCGCCTTAAATAAGTGTGTAATGGAGGATCTTACTAAAAAAAATCCTGTTTTTCCCCAAGTTTGGATCAAATTGCTCAGATCTGTAGGGTCTAGGCCTATGAACACTTATATGTGTGGATAGATAATTTATTTTACTATCAGGGCCCTGCTTTGTGCTCTTGACATAAATTTTGGATTTTTCATCATGTTTGGTCAAATTTAATATAAATGTTGATATAAAATAGGATTCTTTAATGCATATGAGTTATAATATAAATTTTTGGGCTTTAAACATTTCTAAATTTTATATAAATGTTGATATAAAAAAGTATTCTAGGTTTTAATATGCATTTTTGGTCCTTAACATTTTTTAAATACATTTGGTTTGTAATATTAATTTATCTATAGCAGCGCTCTCTATGAAATTCATGTTAAAATTCATGGACATACAGACGTTTCAACAGTCTAATTTAGTAACATATTTAGTTTGTTACAAGCCTAGGTATTACACTAATCTCCCTAAAATAAACGTTTATGTGGGTGTGGAATAGTTCAACCGCGTAATACCACAGTGTATTTACATTAAACATTAAGTATCTATTCTAGAGCATCCGTGAGCAAACTACAGCCCGCAACGTCAATTTGTTCAGCACTTACATTGAATTAAAATTTTCGTGATTTTATTTAAAAAATTAAATATATAATCAGTACTTGTTTTTGAACATACGAACAAATGAGAAAGCTCGTTTATAATGTTACATGTGTACAAGCATAAGATTATGTGTACGCTAATTAGGGTAATAAGACTAATAAAATAATGTATTTTTGTGTGAAAATATAGTTCATTATTTATTAATTATAGATCTCTGTCACATGCAGCCCTTGGGAAGAAAAATTGGCCCACCTCTGTACTAGACCTACATTAATCTGTCTATGATTGTATCAGTGAGACTGTTGAGAAAGGCGATGACTTAAATTATTATTTTTTCATTTATTATAAAAATAAATATTTTAAATTAAAAGTTGCTGTTTTTTCTTTTTTTTTTGTGTGTGTATGCTTTTTTCAAGTGAAAATAATGTAGTCCTTATAAGGTTAGTAGGCATTAGGCACAGTGCATAGTCGGCCTATTGCATAATGCGGCCCTGGATGTTCGTGCTCATTGATAAAGTAAGGGATAATAAACTGGTCGCCACTTACCCTTTCGCCCGGTCGGCTGTAAGACCTTATTGATAAACAAAGATTAAATAAAGTTTTGAATTATTTTGAACTAAGAGATATTGAATGCTAGAGTTGCTTTTGGCATGTCACGCAGAAAATAAATGAGAAATGAAAATTAGTGTAATTTGTTCTTCCTCCACATTCCACCCTAGTGAACATTTAGCCTCAGAATTAGTGAAAATAGCATATAATCTATTTCTTTCGATACCGATCCAATACCGGATTTTGAGTCTAATATCAGTAAAAGTAACGAAAAAAATTATCGTATAAAAATACTAGTATCGAAAGGAAAATATAGATATTGGTAAAGTATCTTTTTTTTTCACCTCCATGCTTATTATTTTTAGGCCAAACTAATAAAAAGATAAAAAACAAGTTTGGACAACTTCCACAATTTCACATTTGTAAGAAAATATTAACATCCCACATATTTAGTCAAGTTTATTGGTTGATTTTCGGTCACTGATTTAACTATATCCTTTATTTTGAAGGTATAACATTAAATGTTTACAAGTACGATTAATACAGTTACTGTGCAATCAAATTTTTCTTATATTTTTAGTATTTGAAGATGAACATTTTGGAAGAACTTCATAGTCCACTAGCTATACACATGAAACTCTCTTTTGAAAGAAGGAATTTGGATCGTAAGTATAACAAATATTTATTAAATGGGCTATAAAAGATTTGTTTTGAATTGAAAGTTAAATAAAAACAGATATATAGTAAAGATATTAGAGGATTTTATATATATTGTTTATATATCTTGTCAAACAAATTCATCTCATATTTTAAAATTCATATTTTACTTTGTTTCATTTTATTTTATTGAACAAATACGAATGAATTTTAACACTTAATGTTATTAATTGAATGAAACCCAAAGTATAAGTAGATTTTGAATTTATGAAACTTTAATATAATATTTAAGGGAAAATAAAGGGAGCATGAATTTTAGGTATTTTCACCAGAAATATATTCAAACTAGTTAGTGAATCGTTACAGCAATGGCTGCAGATTATCGTGTTAAAATCTGTTCAAAACTCTTTATTGGTAAAAGATATATACAATGAAGGCTCAATAAACTTTCTAGTTAAAGTATTTTTTTAAATGCTCTCAACTTTCTATTGATTTTGAGCTTTAGATATTTAGTTCCAAGCAACAATGACAAACCTTAAAATGACCCCTCTCTCAGCTCTCTTATAATATCTGCACTATATCATTTAAATAATAATTGTTTGTTTTTATTTTTAACTAAAGAAAAATAAACAAATAAGAATTTCCATGGTAAACAATGACTTACAGATGCTTCACTGAGAACACAACAGAAAAGATGAAAATTCTCTGGGAAAATTAGGTTTTCTTTGAAAGCTATTTTTGCTGACAGTATAGAAACCTAACCTTTAAAATGGCTGCTCCTTTGTCAAAATAGGTTCATTCTTTTTCCATTACTTTCAACTATCAGAAATGGGTTTTTAAAATTATATTTAAGATTCTATCAGACCTATATGGTATCATTATGAGAGAAAAGTTATTCCATCTTCTACAATCGGTCGCACTTGTTTTTCGGACGTGCTTTCATAGACAGACTAACAAGAAGCGTTTTGTTTGTTTACTACCTAAACAAGAAATGTCTGCAGTAAAATGTCGGGAGACGTATTTTAAACCAATACCATAAAATCATAGAAATAATATAAAATTTACAAATAATTGTTAAATAAAATAAATTAATTTATACAAGTAGCTGTGGCCGTTTTTGTTGTTTTGAAAATGTCACCAGAGGTCATGCCTCTTGACCTGTTTTCATATTGGTTGGATGGCTTAATTTCCCCTCTCTCTCTTAATTTTAGTGTCATGTTTATTAATTTTCCAGTGTATTTCTTCGCTTTGGGACGGTATCTCACCCCCCTTTATATGTGTGTTGTATAATCAGAATTTCTTTTTTATTTCATACGTGTATGTCACGGCTAGCTAACGTCTTTAGAGTTAGGCCAAGCTAGTCTGGGCATGCTCTCTCTCTCTATATATATATATATATAATCAACGTTTATAATTATCACAGATATGCGCAAACACTTCTTATTTCATTTTATTTTTTATTTTATATACGCACGTGCTTACAATTAAAAGTTCACTTCTCTTTAAAGATGCTGGCAAATAGATCATGCCTCTTTCCGACAGTCTGGGTATTATTTGAACTTTTGATCAAAGTAGGTTTTAGTGTGAGGATAAAGGACAGAAACATGTATCATGGGAAGAGGAAGATGACGTTGATCATCTGTTGAGATGGAGAGCAAATAGATTATTACAACTTTTAAATGATAGCTCTTTCACTTTTGATAACATGGAAGGTGGTGTGGAAAATTTTAAATTTCAGTTTGATTAGATAAATCTTTTTAAAAAATAACTATGATATAGCCTAAGGATAATAGATTTTATCAAAATACTATAACATGGTTTGATACGTGTGTTGAGGTGTTGTCTTAATGGCCTTGCCTCCAATCCTAATCATCATTATTCAAAATTACTAAATATTCAGGAATATTTATATTTTATAAATATATAAATTAATTTAAATTAATAAAGGTATATCATTTAATTACTATAAATTGAAATATTGAAATAATTAACGATTCCAGAACAAAACTAAGACATATTTTGATAAAATATAATGTTAAGGCAAGTAACTTTAGTTTTACAGTAGAGATTGATTTTTTTAATAAATATAAAAATTAAATTCAAATTTTCAGCAAAAAAAAATTGAATATTAAATCAAAAGAATGCTAACCATACAATGTATCTTGATCGCTTTCAGTTGATCTGATTAATATTTACTATAAGAATAAAATTAGTATTTTATTTGGGTTTAAGACCTTGTACTTTCATGATAGTTTAGGTCATACACTTTGAGTATAGATAAGGTCATTCATTTACTGTAAAGTTAGGCTAGGCCATATATTTTGATTTGTATGGTATTTTAAAGTATATTAACAATATATAGTTTTTAGCATCATTGTTATCTCTAGCTTGTTTTAGTCTAAATGAAACACTTTAGTTTTAGTAGTCTAGGCTAAGTAAATATTGGTTTTGTCATACTTCTAAACTAAGCTTAAGCTTATAATCTAAGTTAAACCACACAGTTCGATATTATTTAAGAATCATTTCAAAATATAAATACATATTGAAGATATAAACTCAATATTATAGAGCTATGAGTCTAAACTCTAGACTCTAGAGAGTTTATTATATTAAATATATCCAATCCTAGAATTAATCTCAAGTCTTGTTTAAAATATAAGTATTTACAATATTTTGATGTTTTTATGAAAAATTAAAAGGATAAATTTTTGTATTGATATAAAACTGATAAAATGTTATTGTATTAATGATATAATTGTCATCAGTGTATTCACTGAGTCATTTATTAATATGTTCCGGGAATGGTGTAGTAAATGCTGCCGAATATTTTCACAATAATTTTGGATGAGTTAAATAGCTTAAAATAAATGTCTTTGTTATTCTTCATTTTAGTTAAGTTAGAGATAATCTCCAATATAATAATATCCAGTTCCACTGTCCAGCTGAAAACAATCTCTGAGCCCTTGATCCAAGAAGCTGACATTTTTCAGACAGGTATCCTCAAGCCCAAAAGAGGGTAGGAATACATGTGACCCAACATTCCTATGGGAGCCCCCAAACTGAGGAGTTTCCAAAGAACCAAAGTCGAACAAATCTTGAAACTCAAATAATCTAAGAAGCTGACAGTTTTCAAACAGGTTGCCCCTAAGATTATATCTCACCAGATTTAATAAATGGAGGTGATATGTTAGTAATAAAAATTCATAAACTGCTATGTTCCATATGGAATCATGAGGTTTTACGACAACAATGGAAGGAAAATACTATAGCATACAATTTTTTTTAAAAAGGAGATAAAACAGAGTGTATTAACTATAGAGGTATAACACTACTACCAACATGCTATAAAAATTGTAACAAAATAATTTTAATGAGATTGACGCAAGATACAGAATAAATAATTTGTTATCATCAGTGTGGATTTCAACGAAACAGATCAATCATGGATGAGGTTTTTACTATTCTGCAAATATTAAAAAAATGAGAATATAGCATGACGCGATCATAAATAACACAAAGAATTAAAAAAAATGTCTTATCACTCAGTTAAAATAAAAAAATATAAAATTATGTTTAAATTTGGGATAGGCAAATAACTTATCGAGTTAATCGAGTTATGTTTAAGGGAGAACTCCCAATAAATATCTAAAAATCGTGTTTTACTAACCTCCTTAAATATGATGGGGGCTATTATTAAATAGCTTTGTAAATAATTGTTCCTTCATTAAAATAAACGTAATATGTTTCAACAAAATTAATTTTGTTTATATAAATCCAACCAATAAAAAGATATAAATTATTGAATTGCAACATTTTAAAATAATTTTTATGATTTTCTTCCATAATTACGGTCAAAATACTTTCTCAAAAATTTGATGTCCCAGTTTTCAGAAAGATTGTTTCTTTTTCCATTTCCTGAATATTTTAGAATTAAAAAAATATATGTTTTTTAACTAAAAATTTAAAAAGATTGATATTTTATAAAACTATATTTTTTAATTAAAAATAAACTTAAGAAAATAATTAAACAATTATTATTTCACCACCTCCATATTTTAATACCTTTTCATCTGAACAGATTTCTGAAACAACACATCAATTATTGTATTTTTAAAAACAGAATATCGTTGATTTTTAATTTGAGTCTACCAGCCGGTTGCTGTGTATCTCTTGAAGCCATTTTCTCCACTGCTCAACGACCGCTAGCTCCCCTCGCAGTACCATGATGGTTTGCTGTGACTGACGTCCCAAACTGGCTTTCAAATATACATTCTTCAGTGAGAATAGTTATAATGTTTTTGTTTGTTTTTTGCTCTAAAAATGCAATACATTTTAAGTAGTATTATTTTATATATTTAGTCCATGTGTGAATAGTTTTTTCTTTTGTGTTGATAATTTTGTGATAGTATCAAACAAATTTACCAAGTTTCACTAAGAAAACTAGTTTGTTTATTTGCGAAATGATCTTGTAACCTTGTTTTAAATAAAACAGTGCCCATGGGGAACAAAAAACAGACACCCTCTAAAGTGAATAAAAGAAAGTTTTGGGGTAAAAAATTGAAACAAACCTCCAAACAAATAAATTAAATAGCTATTCCTCTGTAAATTTTATTATTTAAATTAGATCTATATCGAGTATCAAACAGGTATTTAAGTTAGCTAACAATAGATAAACCTTCATTACTAATAGTTTAATAATAATAATAATAATAATAATAATAATAATAATAATAATAATAATAATGTTTTCTCATTTTCAACTTTGCATTAGAAATATTAACGTAGGAACTATTAGGTTGGTAAGAAAATGTTCTCATAGATCACAATACTAATAAATATTTTAAAGAGATATTAAATTGAACAACTATTCATTGAATCCGAATCGTTGGGTGCGCGAGTTAAGTTTCAGGTTTAATCGTAGCTGGAAGTTCTGTGTTCAACTCTCAGCCACGTGGACCGAGGACTGTTCTTTCCTAATTGTTTATCCACGCTTCCTTCAAGCAAACGCGGATAGGTTTACTATAAATATATATTTTTCTTGGCTCTATTCCGTTATCATAATTAAAATCTGTAAAACACAGATGGATAATAAGCAGGGCCGGATTAATTACAATAAATGGTTTGGTGTTTAAATGTCTTAATTTGATATCATTTGAATTTTTATTGCGTTGGTAAAGAATAGGTCAAACCACTAGTTTTATTTATTTGAGGTATTTAACGTGCACTTGCTGAATCAACTGATTATATAAGCACACAAGAATTTTTATGAATGAGATCGAAAGGGCCTAGCAATTTTGTTGGGAAAGGTATTTTCACAAATCTTACAGGGTTCTCTTACATACTACAATCGACATGGGACCGACGGCTTTACTTTCCCTCCAAAAAAAAAAAATGCTATGAATTTTTATCCCTAGAAATAAATCCTTAGACCCCAGTGGGGTTTTAACCCACGAACACCGGGTCTTGAGGCGAGCACTTTGCTCCAAGACCAGTGAAGTCGACCAAACTGCTAGCATTATTAAACCAAATATTGTTCGTGAATAGGAATAAAAATCTCAACTAAAATCATTTATGGCTTAACTAGTGAGCACGTAAACTAAATGCAAGGCTCATTTAGTCTAGCCTACTGGCAACGGGGAGATCGGGGTTCAATTCTTAATCGGTCATTCTCGAGTTAATTTTTCAAAATATTTTCCTTTTATTTCTGTATGCAAGTGCAGCTACATTTCACATACATTCTACCTTCATCATCCCTACCCTATTAGCGAGAATAAATGAGTATAGCCTGAACGGTTAATAAGGCATTGAGCTAAAAAATAAAGTCAAATAACTTCGACCAGGGTCTTATCTAGGGTATTGTGCTCATTATAGGAAGCAGGGAAAACCTTAACAAAATGATAAATAGCTATTTGTGCTAACTTATATAATTTTTTTAAATCTGCATATTTTTCTTCTCATTTCAAGAAAATAACTTTACATGAATCAACACATTCAAGAGCTTTGAGCGGAAAATCATCACACATTTTTGATTAGAAAATATGTGAAATAAATAATGCCAAAATATATATTGTGTCTGTTTATTTCTAAGACATTCTTAAATACTTTATTTTAAAAACTATAAGCTCAATAGGTAAATAAATATATTTGTGGTGATTTACAAACTAAACTAAAGATTAGGGAATGCTAAAGAGAGTTTAATTAATGAGGAACATTTTTTTTAAATAATGGCTGTTTCTATAAGCTACGGAATCTTTAATGGTTTATTGACTTAGTGTTGATTAACATATATGACTAATTCCTACTTTATATTATTGTTTTGCAAGCTTGTGTGAATTATTAATTATTTGAAATCTTAATTTTGTGTTGACAACTACAAATATATATTATTGTTACATACTTTTATTGTTTTGACAAATACTGTGCATTTTTATTAATTTATATGAAAATATATAATTCAAGCAAACTTTTTTTTTCCCCATTACATGAACGTCATTGTTCAAAGCTCGATTTATTTATCTAACCATAACATAATAACTGTTCAGAATACTAGACATTCCTTTGTGACTAAATATTATATTGTGTTTACTGGGGAGAGGGCTGGGGGAGAGAATTATTTTAAATAATGGCTTAGGGTGAAATCATCTCACATGTATAATTTACTAGCTGGCTAATCCATTCTTTGCACTATATCAAAATATTCAAACTAGGACATTCAACATCCGGCTGCTAGCATTTATATAATTCCTCCTTGCACAATGCCAAGCTAGTTATGGTAATCCCCATTTAGAATTACCGCTCAGCTTTCACTCATAAATTTGAAATTTTAACACTTATTTGATTCTCTGGAGTGGTCCCCCTACCGTCTTCCCAAATTTCCTTTTTATACTTCAGTTAAAACGTCTTTTTTATTTTAACCCCCTCCCCTATGTCCTGGAGCCAAATTTGGAAATTCCTAATCTCGTAGATTTTCCTCGTTCTCAAATGAGGTGGTCATTCTAAAGATCTTCATAATTTCAATTTTTCATCTTATCTCGAAGGGGCTTAGATTTTTCTGAACACATATCTACACTATATTTTTTATATATTATTAGCATGAAGTACAGCTTTGCCCGGGAGAAGAGTTTAGGGTGACTAAAAAGATTTAAAATGGTAAAAATCAAATCAAATCAATTTTTAAAGGTTATGTAATAAGTTAAAAAAAGTTTAAGTGTATAAAGGGTTAATAAGGGGAAAGGTGAAGAGATGTTAAGGATGGCCAAAAGTACATATAGTAAATATTTTTTATTTATCACCGCGTCTTACTACCCGTTCGGGTTATACGCTTAAGTACTAATTACACTAATGGATTAGGAATTGGGAAGGTTGAATTTAGAGGAAGTGAACCCGCATTTGCGTGGAGGGAGAATGGAAAACCATTTAGGAAAAACCACCCCCAGTTCACCCGACCGAGATTCGAACCTCAATCTCCCCGTCCTCGAAGGTCTGGCTCAACACGACTGGCGTGTTAGCCAACTACGCCACCGAGGCGGGTTATAGTAAATATAAAAAGGGTATGATGGTTAAAAGGTGTAAAAATCACACTGATAAGTAGTGTTCTACAATAGCTGTATCAATTTTGATCTTTTTCATTTCCCGGGCTTAATTTTTCAAATTTGAAGTATTCTTACGTCATTCGACTCTTACATGTCGAACTTGTATTTAATATCACATCAAAATGTATGATTTACATTAGTTTTGGAAATCTTTAGGGAATTCCACTCCCCATTTACTACTTCTTATTTTTACAAATTTATCAATGAAACCTTAATGTATTATATGGGATGGTTCTTATACTGGCTTGAAAAAATTCAATCTTCTACCACAATGAAAATAAATTTACTATTTAATTTGGGAAATTTTAACAACCTCATTTCACAAACACCATTTCTAATTAACAAATATTTAAACTTATTGTATTATTGGAAAAGTCTCTCTTATCCTACACCCTAGCTCAGTCGGTTGCTTGTCTGTCCACTGAGATAAGGGTCCCGAGTTTGATTTACGGTATGGCTGAAAAATTAATTATTGGCAAAAGGTGGATATATCCTTTCACAATAATGAATTAACGGTCGAGGACTGGATGTTGTGCCTCTCCTAGTCTTAAGTTAGATTATAAAGCATATGAAGTTACGAAAGGCGTAAAGTAAGCTGTTAGTTTAAAATATATGGTTTGAATAAAAAAAGTGACCCAGTTACATACTGAAAATAGTATGGGATGTAAAAGTAAGTAAGTAATACCTTGGGCTATATAATAAGTTTATATATACCTGGACAAAGCTAGAATGCAGTAGAAAGCAGAATACTGTATATGAGTTATGAGATACTCCCTCAAATAAGCTATTGGTTATATATTTTGCTACGAGTATTATTTTGTTTATGTTCATACATACCAGACATCGATTCATCAACTTCAACTACGATATAATCTGGTATATTAATCCCTGAAGAATTACCACCTCTAATTATTGGAAATGAGTGTACTGATCCAGACAAAATTCCAAATCTTGAAATGACAGTGGGCCAATTTATTGTTGATGGACATTACTTTGTTAGGAGCCTACGTTCGTTGGAGGAACATTATTTTAAATGTGAAAAGAGTTCTAAAAGATGGTTTCAATTTATATCATCAAAATCAATGTCATGTATTTGGAGCTTAATCTTTAAGTGTCCATTTTGTTTTCAAACATGTAAACTATCGAGTGAGTAATTAGAAATAAAGTGTATAAAATGAAAGCGGAATGGTCGAGGGTGTTACTCAGAAGATAGTCCAACCAAATAGTTGTGCAGGAGTCTTTCTTTAAAAGATACAGCAGTCTGGTAGTTTGTTTCAACTGTAGGAGGATACGCTGATATGGAAGAAGTGTTTTCTTTCATGGGTGTATAACTACTAAACCAGAAAACCTTCTATAAAGTCAAGTAAAATATGGGAAAGGTAAATTAGTTATAGTGATTGGTGCTGTACAGTATATTCTATATTCTATATTCACAATTTCCTCAAATCATATGTAGGCTACTAGATTTTGATAGTATCATAATTAATTATTTCTCCATTTTTCTACAAATAAATTAATTATTGGAAAACATATATATATAAATATATACTTGATAAAATGCTAATGTTACAGGTATGGAAGACCATCCTTATTAATAATAAGTTGGAAGCTGGTGAAGAAGAGCTTAAGTTGGCAAAAGAGAATGGTAACCTATCAAAAACGGAAATTCCATTTATGACTGTTATAGTCGATGGATGCTGGTCACACCATATACACAGCTAAGTCGTAGCTATACAACTAGCTCCGGAGTGGGATGCGTTATTTGATACCGAACTAAAAAATTGTTTGTTGATGTTAGAAATAAATACTGTTCAATGTGTGAGTATCAAAAGAAGAAAGAGCTACTAGATATTAATTAAAAATGCTTTAAGAATTGGAATGGTCCATTGACAGGAATGGAACTATACATCATTGTAAAAGCGTTTCAGAGAAGTGAACAATTGCATGGATTATAGTATCACACCATGATTGGTGATGGTGAATCAAGTTTATTCAAAAATGTAAAGGAATTGGTTTATTATGGAAGGCAAGTGCGTAAAATTAATTGTAATAATCATGCAGTTAAATTTTTCACTAAGTCACTATACAAATTGCAAACTGAGACATATAAAGCAAAAAAGATTATATTAAATCCTCGAATAACACGTTTAAAAAACGGAGCCCAGGGTCCAATTGCTTATATTGCTAAAATGGGTCTAACATTTGAAGTACTAGTCGATGATCTGTGAAATATTCCTTACCATGTTTTTGAGTTACATGTAAAATGTAAGATGTACTACTATGGTAAGGATGAAGATCCATTGATCCAAACATTGAAAATATAATAAAGCAAATTTAGGTTGTTCTCAGACCACTAATTTTGAAAAATGGACAACTGATAACCAATAACAAGAGCAATTTGGTAGAAAATTTCAGTGTTGGTAAGCAACTGAATAGAGGAAAACAAGGGTCCTACTGTCATAAAAGTTGTGGAGCTGCCCTTTATTTTCAAAATGAGCCCCATTGACGCTACTTAGCATGGAAGAAAGCAACTTTAAGAAGCCCACACCAAAGGTTAAAGCGTCTTAGTGATTGAAATATGAAACACCATGCTCAGAAACCACAATGTTTTCTTTCTTCTTTCCAGGATGGAGATTTTAAAGTGAAAAAAGTTATCAAAGATGTGTAGTCACTCGCAAGGTAAAGCTGAATATGGTGACTTATATCAAAAAGTTGACATAGATAATGATTTAATAAAGCGGGACGGATCTGTTTTCCTTGATAATCCTAGGGTCTCCTCAGAACATCAAAAGAATTGATCAAATTTATCAAATTTGACAGTTGGATAGTCGGAAAATGAAAGGTTGGGGGAGGGGGGAGAAAGAACCGTTTGAGAGCATCAAACTATGGGGTGGTGTGCAAAATTAAACCAACAACATCTTGTGCAAAAATAGTCAGTAAACTTCTGTACTCTGAGTCTATACATACAGTGGCAACAGGTTATGGCAATACCAATTCATCATTCAATATCTGTGGCTGAATATGAAAAAAAAATACAGGGATCAAGGTAGAACCATATGGCTTGTTTGTATATTTAAATTAGGGCTATCTGGCTGGATCTCTTGATGGTATTCTGGGTGAAGATGGAATTTTAGAGGTGAAATGTTCCAAAACCGCAAAAATATGCCTTAAACTACTTCAAAAAACGTCGAAAAACTTTTTTCTGGGGCTAGATTAAAAATCTGAACGTATCCCATCAATACTTCTACCAAGTTCATGGTCCATATAACCCAAAGGAGATATTGTGACTTCATGGTGGGACTCCACGAGGCCACCATATTGAAATAATTTCTAGAAACGTTGACTTTTGTGATAAATAAATGTCTGCAAGTTTGTGTATGTTTTATATGGAAGCAATGTTGTCAGAAATAATTGATCTTCGCCATTTCAGAAGTATGTCACTTCGGGAACCATATTCTGTAATGGATGCTCAGAAAAAGATAAATAGTAGCATGACGAATGCATGAATATTTTATGGTATGTAAAAAATGGTTATGTTATTCGAAATGATTAGTTATTAGAATAGATTTGATAAGGATTACAATATTTAATTACAACATCTGTAGTACATACATATGTTGATTACAAGGAACAAAGAGTGAGCATATTTTACAAGTTTAACATATCAGTTTATTCATCTTGAAACAAATCAATAAAAAGTACATAGAATTACTGTTAGAAACTATTCAAACCATCCATTTTTTAGTCATTATAATATGAACGGATACAATTATATATAAATATAGCTCAGCAAAGGAACATAAGGTGTAAAGCACCTAGGTACACCCTATAACGCACACTCATAGGTAATAGGTGTGAATATGAAAGCTAGTAATTCGTTAAAGCAGTATATATACTAAATTATAGTATGTTATAAAAGCAGACACTCCACGGTGCTATAACTTTGTGGCGGTTATCAAATCTAAATTCAAAATTACTATACATTATTTAACTCCAGTCGACTGACCGAGACTTCCAGCTACAGCTCTCAACAAAATATACACAGAACCAAGCCACGCTAAAAAATATTCCTGATTTAAAGAGCTACGGGGGAGGTAATTAGCATGAGCTAATTAGCATGAGTTAACTTCATAGAGAGCTAAACTGTTGGGCTTTACAATGTTATAACCTCCTTGAAGCAAAACTAAAAAGTTACAGCCTGTATTTAGCGAAACTACCAGGAAAGCTAGAAGCTACTGATATTATGACCGGACTCTTCCTAATTAGTACTGCCTGAGCAATAAATAATATATTTAATCTGTTACCCTACTAACGGGACAATACTACTAGCCAATATAGTTATATTTTTACTAACACTGAGGGCTCCCCAAAAGGACCTTACACAATAGACAAAACCCCGCAGGCCACTACTAAGGACAAGTAGCACTTCCACAGCTTGCACACCGTAAGCCGGTACACATACACATCAGAGACAAGTGTCAGTTACAGACCCAATTAGTTCGTGAAACATAGAAATAGATAAACTGGTATCCTCCATTATTAAATTCTATTCTTTAAACTAGCCACAGCATAGTCAAATAGTCTAAGGAGTCTAATCAAGACCCTAATATTTAAGACTAATCTTAATAAGCATAGAAATTTAGTGCATAAAGCTATAAACTATACCATATGGGCAGAGGGAAACGGGTCAGTAATATTGACATACAAAATCTATTTCATAAGGACATTGAACAATAGAGCTCAAGGCTCAACAAAATAAACTATGCCTGAAGGGCGTAGGAAAACAAGTCGGCAGTACTGACATACAATAACTACAATAGTAGGACATTGAATAATAGATCACAAGGCTCAACTTAATAATACGACATTCCTCAATTATTATAATATCCACCGTAGCAAGTTCTGCTGCGATGAGGTGACTCAGACGCCTCAAACTTCATGGCCTTCTGTACGTCTTCCTAGTTGGTTATCGTGAAGGTCTTCTAGCAGTTCCTCTATCGAATGGTTACATATCAGTTCAGCTTTGCAGTTTGAGGTTGCGTGTTGAGGTTGCTCCGTGAAATGTGCTAAAAAATCCGGGAACAACGTGGAAGTTGATTCCGGAAAGTGGTACAATGAGTGAATTAAGTATTCGGGTATCCGTGTGAGAGGTTGTGAGAGTGTAACTTAACACCGGGGTGAGTTATTCACGTTTTCCTATTACTAAACATTTATACTAAAAATACAACAATTATTCTTATATCATTAAAAGCATCTAAATTTTCCGCTAATTTTGGTAAAAGTTTGAACTCTGTAACCCAAAGTGGTCGAAAGCTATTAAACAATCTAATCTCAAGGGTACAGGAAGATAAGGTCATTGCGACCTTGGTGGAAATTTCCATGCAACTGCAATATGCATGGTGAGATAGAGAAGGAATGAGTCAGGGCAATTAACTAATAGCTCATTAAACAGTCCATTAATAGACATCGTTTAAGTTTAGAGCACCTATATGTCATCAAGAACCTTCAATTGCCAATAAACAAGGGGTTGGTAAAACTTTTGGTTCAAAAATAGATATAAGGGAGGTTAAGTGAACTAATAGAATAAGTGAATCAGCATTTGCGGGTGGTCATTCTAAAGGTTTAAAAGTGACATTTAAGTACGTAGAGAAAACAAGAATTGGGGTACGCTGATTGTTTCACTCCTAAATGAAGAAGTCTAAGGAAGTAAAAAAGAAAAAACCGGTTAAGGTCATGGAGGAGCCTTCCTCCTTTGAGTCCAAGTACAAAATGTGGTAAGAGAAGAAAAGATGGACGCAAGCCGGAGGATGATAGCGATGAATGAGTTCATTGATGAGCTTTTCCAGGACAAAAAGATGAGCACGGGGGTTACCCATAAGTTTAAATCGGACGTTAACAACTTTTTGTTGGTTATCGCGAACCTAGAGGGGCAGGTCCAGCAGCTGACGTTGGAATATACAAGACTTGGGGAAGAAGAGAAGAAGAGAGCAGGAGTTGAAGAAAGAAGACCAACGTTCGCCCAGATCGTCACCGCTGGGGCAACAGGCGGACCGGGTGCCATGATGGCTCCGGCATAGTGGATCAACAGAGAGATGGGAAACAAAACAGCCAAAGTATTCATCTCTTCCAGTAAAGGGGAAGATACGAAGGATATACAAGTAAAGATAATGTCCAAGCTCAATCCTGCCAAGTATAAGATCCGGATCAGGTCTATTCAGCCAGCAGGGAAGATGGTTGTAATATAAACTGAGGACAGTGAGGACACAGAAAAGATCAAAAAAGGGATCCAATTACTTCAGGGACTCAAGTGTGAAGATCCGAGGAAAAGACGACCATTCGTTACTATATTTTACGTACCATTGGACATGACAGTGGAGGAACTGGGAGAGACAGTTTATAAACAAAACCTAGAGGGCAGAATCACCCAGAAGGAGTTTTAAAGGGATGTGAACCTAGGTTCAAAAAAGGATTGAGAAAGACGGGTCACCAACCATGTGGTGGAGGTGTCCGCAAGGGTCCGGAACCTACTGTTTGGGGGCCATGTCTACTTACGTTTCAGTAGCGTCTCGGTGAAGGACTACTTAGTCATTACGAGATGCAACAGGTGCAGGGATTTAGGGCATAAGGTGAAATTCTACCCTAAAAAGGAGTCGGTATGTGGCCACTGTGGGAAGGTGGGACATGAACTCAAGTAATGTAAGACAAAATCTTTGACGTGTATACCATATATTAACAGAGGAAAAGATAAGTGTAAGCATCCTAACATCAGAGAGTACTCCACATACCAACTGCTTTTAGATAGACAGATACAGAGTACAGACTATGACGAATAATGACGTAAGAGCTCTAATGATTGTGCTACAGAAATTACTGGACAGATTAAATGAGATGTACGTGGATAGACACATTAGGGGAAGTAAAGGTAAGTCTGATAATAAAAAGAATTCCCCCTCAAGAAGGAGGAGGAATATGAGGAGAGCAGAAAGGTATAGAGAAAGCAAATCTGGGGCAAAGGTAAACACCCAACCAGAACAACAGGTAATGGAGAAGGTAGAGGTAGAGACAGAGGAAGTAGCTTCAACCTCATCTCTGGAAGAGTATAAACGTAAGTTCTGGAACATCGAGATGTGGAAGTTTTGGAAAAAAGGACTGGTTATAATACATGGGAGAGTTGTCGAAGCTGAGGAGGAACAAAAGAAAGGAACGGGTAAAGAGCGGTACCAGTTGAAGCCACAGAAAGCGTCCACTGAGAGAGAGAGAGGACAGTAGATGGTTTGAGGGGAAGGCAGCGGAGGAAAAAAAAGATAATAAGGTGGAGGATATGGTCGATCCTGGTCAGATATATAATAGCTTTGAGGAGATTCTACAGCTGTCAAGGCTGGAAGAGCAGCAAACCCTCCACCTGGCCATGAGACACGTAATAAGAACTGGCCATGAGAAAAGTAATTCTGTTGCTTTCGCCACCCCTGAGGCCTTGTACAGAATACAACTTAAGGTCATGAACCTACCTACGGAGGCGGGACAACTAATAGAAAGAATTCACAAGGTATTTGAAAGAAGGGACGAAAAGCTCGATATAGAGGAGATTTACCGGCATTTTGTAAAAGCAAACAGTCGCATAGAATTTGACTTGAAGGAAGCTTGGCCCAAATGCTATGTTTTTACGCATAACCCATAATGGCTACAGTTGAAAAATTAAAGATTGGTCAGTTGAATGCTATGCGGAGTGCGACGGTTATGGATGAGATCAAGAAGGTGGTGGAGGACCTGCAACTAGACATAGTCTGTCTGCAGGAACCGTATAGTACCCGAGGTGGGAAGATATCACAGATGCCGGTGAATGCGAGAATAATGGCATCTGGGAAGTCACCAATGAGTGCAGTAGTGATCTTTAATAAGCATCTAACGATCACAAGGGTAGATCAATTATGCAACGAGAGGGTCACTTGTGTTGAGGTAAGATCGAGAATAGGCACAGTCATTCTTGTCAATATGTATTTCCAGTATAGAGAAGAAATAGAACCATATTTAGCAATTATTGAGGCAGTAGATGACGTATATGGAGGGACTCCTGTTATTTAATTATCAGATACCAATTCTAGGTCACCCCTGTGGTTCAGCGATGTGTGGAGGAGAGTGGATGGAAGAAAAGGAGGACATCATGCCTATAAGAGGGGAGAGAAATCGGAGGAGATAATTGCGGCGAGAAAACTTATAATAGCGAACCTACCAGGGAATCCACCAACATACCAAGGGAGAACTGGGTCGTGTTCCAACATAGACGTGACATTTCAAAATCAAGAAGCTGGGGAAATGGTTGCTAACTGAAAAGTGCTGGACGGAGTGACGATCAGTGACCATAATTTGATCACCTTTGAAATAGAAATAGAAGGTAGAAGAAAGATCAGATGGACATGGAGAAGAGGATAAGATACAACATAAGAAAGGCAAATTGGGACAGGCTAATGGGGCTACTTGTGCTGTCGCCTGAGGTGGCTGAAGGAGGAAATGTTAATACTGCCACCAAGGAGTCCATTTTAAGTAGTCTAATTATCACATTTATACGTATAGCCTGAACAGTTAATAACACGCGGTGCTAAAAAAATATCGTTTCCTAACACAAAGTGTAGTTTTATCTTTTTACACGTCTGAAACACATCACACTTCCTTTAAATTCAACCTTCATCATTCTTAAATCACCAAAGAAATACAAAGCGGCTAGCCCTGACGGGTGTTAATATAACTTGGATATTGTCGGGTGCCCCTGTCCCCAGACAAATTTGCTGCATGCTTGTAAAAGAATGTAGATATACCTCTCTCTCTCTTTGTGAAGAGAAGATTGAGACTGGTATTTGTCTGTTAATAGAGTTTTGATTTAAACTTTGTCGAGTGTCTCACGTCATTAGTCAGGACGTCTAAGAAGTCACTTTAACAGGTCACTTTATGTGAGGCATTATCATGTCTGTCCACTTAGCCAGGTGTTCAGGGTTCGATTCCCAGTATGGCTGAAAATGCTGGTTTAAACTTTCATAGTAATATTTTAGAGAGGACAGGATTTTGTGCATAATTAGAGCATTGTTCAAAATAAAGTAACTATGTTGTTACCAAACCTAAGTCAAATACAATCATCTGAGCTGGAGACCACTAAATGACCAAAGAAGTTGGCAGTCAGTGGACCAGGATTCGAACCCCCTGAAATTTAGTATATTGCGAGAGTGCTGTCATAGATCTGGGGGTAGTTTTTCACCCTCCCTCTACGCAAATTTGGGCACACTTCCTCTAATTTTGGCTTAAGGCTTAAGTGGATAATTTTTTTGCGTGAATGTTATTTATTATATCATCGAGTTCGTGTTCTCTATAAATAATATATGTGCCCCATCACTAGGTAATTTACTTTTGAGTTTCCATTTTAGAAACAGATTATAAGGAGGTCGGGGATTTGATCACACAGCAAGGTATTTTTTGGTGTAAATTTTCATAAACAGTTTTTCACTTCCAACTCTGGAAAAGTGAGATACATTCCCTTAGTAAATCTTATTTATTCAGCCTTACTTCTTTGTTGTGATAAATATTAGACATGTAGAACGATGGAAGAGTGTGTGTTTGTTTTGAAAACGGACATTATAAGTTTTCATAAATATTCAGAGTAAGCTAAACAAATCCACACCATAGTACTCAATATTATAGATTCCTTCTTCAGCGTCGAGCGTATTTAGGGAGGTTTTTTCTAAATGACTTTCCATTCTCCCTCAGTGCAAATGTGGGCATACGTCCTTTAATTTTGGCCTGAGGCCAAAGTGGCTAATTGGTTTTTCGTGAATGTTATTTATTATGTCAACATAATATAGTTTCGAACGTCAAAATATATTTGATATTACTTATGAATATATGTAAAAGTTATATATTATTTCATCAAAATATAATTGCGAACATTAAATTTCTTTGATGTTTAAGTAGCTAATTTGTTTTGTGTAAACGTTATTTAATATGTCAACAAAAGATAGTTTCATGCATTAAATGATATTTGATATTACTTTTGAATTTGTATAAAAGTTATATATTAGTTCATCAAAATATAGTTGCGAATATTAAATTTCTTTGTTGTTTAAGTGGATAATTTGTTTTGTTTAAAAGTTATCTATTATATCACTAAAATATAGTTTCGAGCATTAAATGATATTTAAAATGAATTTTTGTAGAAGTTATATAATCGGAAAAATATAGATGGGAACATTAAATGATAAAATAAATTCAAGTTTCTCATGATTGTATTCAATATTAATTATTAATTAATGTAATAGTTATATAATCGGTAAAATATAGATGAAAACGTTAAGTGATATGTAAAATAAAACTTTTTTTTGGTGGAACCGAACGGGTGCGCCCAGTTTGAAACGCCATATTCTTCTCTCGGGTTTGGCAACTATATGGCATGAAGCACCTGGCGAAAGATATCGAGGTTCGAATCTGTGTTGGGTATTTGAATACCTGCTGAGGTGTACTGTTGGTAGTTCTAACTAAATAGTTTCCCACTCTCCCTCCACGTAAACACTGGAACATATTCTTACTCCCCCTCCACGCAAATGTGGATTCAACCCCCCAATTCAAAATCCAGCTGGACTCGCGATTCTGCTTCTTCTATCAATCTGTTTTAAGATTTGGTTTGGTTGAAAAGCCAGCCTCGTAAAGATGATTAACCCTCTAAAAAGAGTGCATAGTGATAGATTGATACCTGCCTTGGTGGCAGCCCGAACCGGTAGTAAAAAAATGCTGTGGAAAAACGACTGTTTATAGGTAGATTTCAAATTTAAACAAAGATACTTTTAGAAAATACAAACTTTTTTCAGCCAACATTTATAAAATAATACTAGAGTTTCGGTGATATGCTATAGGCATTGATAGTATATCAAATAGGTTGCTGTAAATCACTTGTCTTGACGTATGAATACGTTAAATTAGATATAATGGCTTTTTTAGTTGGGGACTGTAGTTCAGTGAGACAGTGCTCAGCTGTCATGTTATTCTCTAGGATTCGGTTAGAGTCTCGTTGGGATGCAATGAGAATAAATCTCGATATTGAGATTATTCTTGCATAAATATATATATATATATATATATATATATATATATATATATTTTCTCTCTTGTGGTACTGGCCACCCGTCTATATTAATGGAACAGGAATCTTTAATAATAAAAGGAAGTGTTTTTCTGTTTGTGTGCGATGACCAGCCAAATCTATGGCACGCAGAGATCTGACATTTTAAACATAAGTGTACGGGAGTGGGTCCAAATGGATCTCAACGCCGGATTTTTAATTAGGCTATTTTTTAGCAAAATACCACAGTGGGTCACGGTCAACGTCATGTGGGTTTGTTAAAATGTAAGTGTGCCTTCATTTGCGTGAAGGTAGATAATGAAACCATTTTGAAAAAAATTTATCCGACCATATTTGAACTCCGTCACTGGCAAAAAAGTCTAGGTCCTTGGGTAGCAATCTACCATCACAATACATCGATGGTCGTATGGTCTAAGGTGTCACTAGACGGCCGATGATTGACATTTGAAGCAAATGCGGGTACATATTCTACCTGGTAGACCGGCAAAACAGACATTAACAGACATTAGCCGTGCTAACGATATCGAAGTTCTAATCCCGGTGTGCATGCCGTTTAAATGTCAGGCTTATCTATTTCTGGCCAAGGCAAATCGAATCCCTACCGTGTAGGTATTCCTCCCTTCAGAACATTTTCTTAATCATCCTCATGGCTGATACCTACATCTGCGCATGTCGACGGACGATACAATACAATCAATTTTAGTAGATTTTTGAGGTGGGGGATGGAGGCCACTAACTGAGCATTCGAAGGCCCCATATCAGAGCTGTGTCAATGCTCTCTAGTTGTCGGAAAAAGCCCATTACCACATAGGGGTGGAGTATTACGACATCATTCAGGGTCGTGATATATTCTTGTCTCACCTCGTCTTGTCAACCCGCCAAACTGGCGACAGGTTGCGACACCGGGCAAACCCATTACCAAATAAGGGGTTGAGACACCGGGAAAACCCATTACCACATAGGGGGTTGCGACACATGCCTTAAAGAATGGGAGTGAGGGGAAAAGTGAAGGGGGAAGTCTTAAGGGTGCAAGCTGCATAGCTGTCACACTCATCACTACGCTAGCATCAGGAGAACTTCTCCGTGTTCCTCCCCATACCACGGGAGTAGCGCCCGACACCAATAAATACATTAAAAACTCATACACCCATTCCCGATTCTACCCACCATCGAGCACAAATACAAGAACCAACGTGTCTGGAAAGGGCCCCCAGTCATATATCGAGCACAAATACAAGTACCAACATGCTAGGAACAAGAAATAACATGTCTGGAAAGGGGGTCAGGAGAAGTAGATACAGTGGGGTAGTGTGGAAAAGGCAGGAGGGGCAGGGGAAAGTCAGTAGCCAATTAGATAACAATATTGTGTAATCACAGGGAAAACCTACGGGAGAAAGGTTGCGACATAACACGCAATGATTACATCAGTGGAAAAAGTGTTTTGAGCCATTGGCGGAAGTGGGGTACCCATACCCTTGGTTAGCTACTTTAATGTATAATAAATATTATGTATATTTCTAAAACCTTTAATATAAAATAAATATGTTTTTGTAGTATCGTGTTTTATTCATGCAAAACCTGTCTGTCTCTTACACGTTGATACGAGTCTCGAGTTTACTAGCCGCTAACCTAATACATCCCCACATGTCAACGGTAGGTTCAATAGTAGGTACTAAACAGACAATTTTATTAGACTTTGTGAGAGATAGTGGGCCCCTAACTGAGAATTATAAATTACTGAACGTTTCCATCTGTAGAGAGAGGCCCCTAAATATGTATGATAATAGCTGTGTTAATGGTCCCACTATTTTTGTCTCGACTTGTCTTGTCAACCCCGCCAACTGGCGCCAGTCCTCAGGCAAAACCTAAGGTGAGGGTTGCAACATAATTCAAACTCACGATCTATTCTTGTCTCGACTTATCTTGTCTACCCGCCAAGCTGGCGTTAGTCATAAGGGAAAACCCATTGCAGGGCTAAGGGGGAGGGCTGCCAGGGTCAATGACCTAGCTCATGGTTTCAAGGTCACAATCTATTCTTGTCTCGACTCGTCTAGTCAAGCCACCAAACTGATGCCAGCCATTAGGGAAACCCGGGGGAGTGTTGCAACATCAAACCCAATGATGACGTCAAACAAATCGAGGTGACTTGTCTTGTCGAGCCGCCAAACTGACGCCGCTCATCAGGGAAAACCCATTGCCGGGGGAAGGGAGGAGGGCTGCCAGGGTCAATGACCTAGCGCACGGTTTCAAGGTCACGATATATTCTTGCCTCGACTCTTCTGGTCAAGCCGCCAAACTGGCGCCAGTCATCAGGGAAAACCCAGGGGTAGGGTTGTGACATCATTCAAGGTCATGATCTATTCTTGTCTTGTCAAGCCGCCAAATTGGTGCCGGGCTGTGACAGAGCGATGACGTCATCGGCAAACCGTTGCTGGGGGAGCAGAGGGGAGGAGAAAGCCAACAGCCAATCAGAGCGAGGGGGCGTGGTCATGTGATCATCTCTAAGCAAATCATCGTTGAGTACAGGTGGTCAACCGCACTACTAACATATCTATCTAATTTAGTCTCATTTAAAATTTCTTGATGTAATTTAAAGAAATTACGGCACTTATTTATCGCCTAGTTTCTGGTTTATGCAATTTATGTATATTGGCTTGGAGTACTGCAAACAAATGGGATGTTTGCAAGAAACACATATATATTGTTTCTTCTTCTTTTTGTTTGTAATCGCACATGTTGCAGTACTTTCTTTTAAGCAGTTTCTCAGATTCCAGGTTCACATTTTGAGCCAGTCAAAGCTTGTTCAAGATTTGCGAAATTGTGCTCTTGATGTTATCTGGGACATGAGGATTTCGAAATCTATTTTCTAAGTGCTCATATACCAACCCTTTTGCCATAACATTTATAAATGCAGATCGTGTGGATGACAGTCCTGAAAGCACGTATGCGCTAGCTGAAGCTATATTCAACATTCGAGAAATATGGTACAAGGCCATCGACATGATTTCCTTTTGCAAATCATCTATGAACATTTCTCATCAAGAGCATCAACACCTCCTTTAGTTTCATTGTAAAATTAATTTATATCCTGTAAACCATTCGTTTCATCTATGCCAAAGCTGTGTTGCATAGAAGACACTAAAATGACAGCCTTATTTTTCTTAGTCATCCGTGAGAGCAGATTTAGTTATTTAGTAAAACAATAAAGACAAGAACTCCACTTGGGTAATTTCTTTTCGCTCTGATCTGGGCTCATTTTTAAACGTTCCTTTGATTTCTATTAGCTTGAGTTTGGTCCATTGCAAAGCTACAGATATTATTTTATCATCAAACAATAACTTGAAAAAGCTCACTGGCGTCTTGTCACTCACTGGTCCCATCACTCTTCCAGCCCTGATGATGTTATGAGCTTGCGTACGCATATTTTTGGTTGGTTCTTGTTTACTCCACTATAATTTATTATTACCGTAGTAGTAGCCCGATCTCGAATGACTCACATCAGAAGCAGGTGTACCAGCATCATGCTCCAGGTCCTCGGATTGTTTTGGAACAGTTTCCATTTCAGTGTCAGACAAATTGCATTCCGAATCAGAATCTGATTGTGTGGTTTCTATTACGAAATGTTTGTCATTATCTGATTCGCCACAAAATTACCATCTTCTTCGTTTTTAAGCCACCTTTCTAATGTCGAAGCAATTGCAGTGTCTGTTAATCTTATCTCACGTGGTCGCAGTGAGCGGGAAGAACCCGAGTGTTCAGAATCCATTCTAAAAACAAAATACAATTGTGTCAAAAATCTCACGTATCCACTGATATAGGTCTGTCAAACCTACATAAAAATTCAAGCAACGATACATACCTTGATAGGCGCGTGAAGCGGCCTCTCCCTTTGTCAGTCCGCGGGTCACTAACTTGAAGGTGCCTAGGCGTACAATGCACTCGAGCACACCAGAGCGAGACAGCACCAGTTTGTTTTTGTTATGGGAGTCTACTAGACCTATATCAGTGCTTAAGTATTTATACAATTATGGTAGCGGAGTGATCTTCTAGCTCTAATTATTCGTTGTTAGGGGATTTACATTATGTTGCAAAAACTGTTTCTTATGAACATAGTTTGGATATAATTATATTATATTTGATTAGTTGGTAGAATTAATTTATTAAATTTGTAGGGTTATCACTATTATATGGGATTTATTTTGATAACAATCCCTTTAATATATATTTAAATTCTGTCTTACCCAAGCATTTAGTTTGGAAAAGAGAGCGGGTATACAATTAAATCCATAGTCAAAATTAATTTTTGGGGTTAGAGTATTTAGAGAGCACTTCCCTCTTCTTCAAAATTTCAAAATTTACTCTTTAGCTCATTGATAAATGATTGATAAAATTTATAAAGTGCTAATAAAATCAGAATTGTTTTGAAATAAGAAGTATTATGATAACATTTGCTCTTTACAAAATAGATTAGTACAGATTTCAAATGTGTATAGCATGTCTAAATTTCGCAGAAAGGTTTGAAAGTAGTGTTTATCGTACCAGTAGATGATAAATTGCATCGTTTGAATAAATAAGGAGTACGATGCACTCCACAGACTTTCTCCCGCTTTTATATTGAAACAGACATTTATTAAGAGCTCGTAAGAATTGTGAAACGAAATAATAGGGCTATACATTGTTGTAGAAACACTATACAAAAATCATAAATGAAATAATATATACACTGATATTTATTTATTCTATGATATTAGAAACTAATAACACTATTACATGAAAATTGAGAAAAAAGGAAACCTATTTGTGCAAAAAGAGCAAAAGAATCACATTTATTTCTAAAGACCTAAATTAAAATTTTGGATATTTAATTATAGATCGGAATTTTTTGATTTTATAAAAATGTATTTCAAATAAAAGATCTTTAACTTTAATAGTACTCTAATTTTTCAGTGTTAAGTTATTTCGTATCTCAAATAATTGAGGATAAATTATGAAAATTGGAGAATTTCCTATCTGTAAAGTACCCCTAAAGTCATTTTCATGAGAAAATGAGAATCTCCATCTTGTTAATAAAAATAAACTGTGTATATAAAATGTAATCAGAATTGTTAGATCAAATTTTGAGAAAGAAAGATTTTTTCTCTTTTTGCCCTTCTGTAAACTACCCTTAACTTTAATTTTTTTTTAATCCTAAGGAGGACTTAATAAAAACTCCAGATACCAAGTTTTAGCACAATTGGTAAAGACTTTCTGTTCTAGCCTGAGGTACAGACAGACGGACAGACAACGGCATTTAGAAGACAATGATTTTGGTTTCAGAGGGTCATGGAACTTCGGCATTTATCGAAGTCTTGATTTCGATTTTCTTGAAAATTGCAATACAGCTTCTTGTATTTATTTTGTTATTTTTAAACAGTAAATAAGGTAGTTTATTCAATATTTGGCCTTGCATACAATATATCGAATCTACTATGAATCAACCCGGCTTTAAAAGATAGCTTATGAAATCGACACATATTTAATGCTCTATATTTTAACTATCCAATTATTTATGTATTTGTTAAAATAGTATTGAGTCTTGGGGGAGACCAATTCCCAGTTTTCCCTCTCTTGGATGTGCCACTGACCTATATATATATAAAATAGCCATGGAAGAACAGAGAGATTCTGCATTAGTCTTTTTACTTTCTCTCTATCTTACAGGTAGAGAAAGTATGGTGATCGTCAAAAAAATCGAACTCGAAATTTTGATGAATCTTGACGTTTCATGACTCCCTGAATCCAAAAAAGTGGTTTTTGAATTTCCGTCTGTCTGTCTGTCTGTCTGTCTGTCTGTCCCTCCAACTAGAGCCTAAACTATTTTACCGATTGAGCTGAAACTTGATATCTAGGGTTTTCATATGGTTGCCCCGAGGGGTTTTTGGAATTGGATATCTACCCCTAAAATTAAGGGTAGTTTACTGAAGGGAAAAAAGAGAAAAAGTCGATTTTCTCAAAATCAGCTCTAAATATTTTGATTAAATTTCATTTATGAACATTAATAAATATTCCAAACAAAATGGATACTCTCAATATTTCGGCAAAATGGCTTTAAGGGCTCCGGTCTGATGCATAAATTAACATTTTTTATAATATCTCCGAAACTATTTGAGATATGAAATTACTTAGCATTACAAATATGTATACATATTTATAAAACAAGTATTTTATTCGAAACATATTTTTATAAAATCTATAATTTTCAATGTACACGCAATTATATATATATTTTTAAATTTTTGGACATTAAAGCTTAAGTATTGCGATCGTAAAAAACTAACCTGAAATGTTGATGGATGTTGACGTCTCATGACCCCCCGAACCATAAAAAATAGTCTTTGCAATGCCGTCTGTCTGTGTGTCTATAAAAACTTAAAATTAAGGTTAGTTTACTGAAGGGCGAAAAGAGAAAAATTTGGTTTTCTCAAAATCTGTTCAAACGATTTTGATTAAAATTCGTATCTAGGCGTTGATTAAGATTATAAATAAACTGGCTATTTTCATTTTCCTATGAAAATGATTTTTAGGGTACTTTACAGAAGCGTTAATTTCCTTATCTTCACAACTATTTGAGAAACTAAACAACTTATCATTGCAAAATTGTAGGACTATTAGAAATAAAAAACTTTTATTTGACATATATTTTTATAAAAGCAACAGTTTCTGAGATATTTGCAAATATATTAATACAATTTTGTGAGCTTTAGTTGTAAAGATATACCACTTAAGTCTTAACGCAATAATTCTCCAATGCCATAGAGTAATTAAATATAAGTATCTAAAAAAAGTATGTTATTTTTCCTTAAAGCTCTTAGGAGAAATGTTTGCACAGCAATGATCTATCTCCATTTTAGATTCAATAGTCAATATTTACATTTTTTATTGGTAAAATGTATAAATGAATAATTAAATATCAATTCGATGACTTGAAGATCTGCAACACCTTATAAAATGTTAAAATTTTAACAAGAAATCGGAATTTTAATACGAAGTGTTGACCCTTGTGGAAGACATTAAACTGTTTGAAATGCTCTTAGGTGTTCAAATATGCGCCTCTTTTCTCATTGATTATATATCATTGTATATTATTTTATGCGTGTTCTTATGTGGAGTGGTGATGATACAATGTACATTATTCCGTTCAGAAATCTTACGTGTTTATAGAAAGAGAGAGAAAGTCTGTGTGGTGCGCCGTTCCATTTATTTTTTTGGTGGTATAGCTTCAATTTGTGTTAACACTTAAAATTTCTATGTTAATAGGCTGTCATTTATAAATTGGCAGCACTATATTACATCTACTAAAATAACTAAATATTTTATATTTTTTGCTTAAAAACAATTTTGACGGTATTTATATTGTGATGAATTAATGGAAAACTATCGCTTTATAAACATTTTCACGTAAATTAAAATAAATATGATGACACACTCTTACATACGTTATCATATTGTAACGAGTCAAGAGTTAGTTTACTTCATTTGTATATTACAATTAGGAATCAAATTTTCATAAATTGGTCTTCAGTAACCCATAAGAGAATGTCTGTGCGGTGCACTGTACGATTTTTTTCAACCCTCTAAATAATTTAAGCAAGAATGATCATGCTAATTTTAAGGTATGGTGTTGCGAATAAAGACATGCCTACTTCTATGAGTTTTTTAAAACTCTTTAGATAAATTTTATAAAGCTGAAAATGACAGAACTCGATTGAGTATATACATTATTTGGACACCCTTTGCTTATAAATTATGGGCAGGAGGAAGATCACAACCCAAACATGTTTTTGCCCTGGATGTGTGTATGTGTGTGTTCAAATCTCATACACACAAAAGTACGAATCTAGAAAAGTTATTTTTAATTATTTAACTTTGTAGGAATTCAAAGCATTCTATTCTCAATAAATAGCCCTTAGCTCAGGGTTGGAAAAAAGCCCGGGCTATTAAAAAAAAAAGTTGGTTTATAACTTATATTAGGTTTTATTGGGTTTTTGTGTGATAGTTAAAGATATTATGTATGTTATCTGATCCAACCTATCATTCTAATATATTAATTAGTGCCTAGACTGTTTACTTTACAAAAAAACAACATGTAGGCCTAGCAATAATATTATATTATATAAATCAATATTTAAAGGAATTACAAAAATTAGACTCAAAATAAAACTTTCATGCAATCATGTTAGTGAAGTATGGTTCTTAGAAAAGAATGTTTTATATTTAAAGTGTATGTGTATTATTAAAAATATTCAATGACATTAGTTTGATCAAGTCCTATGTTAGTATGTTTAGTTCCATTTACAATCTATCTCTTACATTTTTATTTAAAGTAATTAATAATAAGTTAAATATTTAAAAGTAGATAGACTAATTACTTTCAAAAATCAATTAGAGAATTGCTTTGTAATGAAAATATAATAGGTTTTTTTAGTGCGTATTTTTACTTAAACCCAAGTGGGGGGTTTTGGGCTGGGTAAAATTATAACAACCCTCTCTTCGCTAACTCTACTTGCTTTAATTATGCGCGATTGTAACAAAGAGCTATTGCATCCATATGATTTACGTTTACATTTTTATCTTTTGTTAACCTATATGGTTGACGTGCCTTCATCTAAAATTTATTTAATTTTATTATAAAACTACTTTTTAAATAACACTTTAACATAACGTTGTTTGATAATTATAAACAATAGGAAACCCCAAAAACAATATTATACAATCATTTAAGGAAATATTAAAGTGTTAGATTTTATTTCAACATTATTTTACTATTAACTTCCAATTCTTAATTTAAATATTTTTAAATATTAGACCCTTTACGAAGATTTTTGTTTATTAATAAATAAAGAAGTGTTTGGTTTGTCATTGGTTTTATTTATAGTTCTTTTCCTGACGCTAAAGGACTGGACTTTAAATACTATGGGAACTAAACACACATCCAATGTTTTCACTTTTTTGCAATTGTTTTGTAAAATATTGATAAATGTTACTCAATATAATTTATAGTTTAGTTGTCCTTAGGTTGAGTATACTCTAATTTTGATCATAAGAAGAGTAAATGAGAGTCCCAAACGTTGGTAAAACTACATTGATTTATTCATAACTCAAGTAATGATTTACATCATTAACTTTCGATATATATTATAAATAGGCCTACCTTTAAAATAATAATCAAGTAAAATGCCATAAAATTTGACCACAATTTTTTTAGATGTATGTATTTGTATTTTATAAACCTGTTCTTCCTACAAGGAATAGAGTATACTTGGTCAAACGCAGTGGGGGTGGTTTCCCACTTTATAGTTTTCACATTTCATTTGATTTTTCCATCCTCATGTACTGAATTTCTCTCCATTGAGAGTTTTGTTATTAAGTTTTAAGGTTGTCTAAAAATTAACTTCTGGTTTCGACGATAAAAAAAAACTAGAAAGGTATCCAGTAACAATTTATTGTCCTTAGTGGACATGTTTGCATTTTGAGTACCCCTAACCAAACTACCCTTTTCACAGAAAAACTACATATTTAGTCAATTAATTTAAAAGGCATAAAATTACCTATACTATAGATATTTTCCTAGCTCTAATCATAGTGGGATACTTCGCCTGGACCACAGAGAAGGAAAGAACAGATCCACAGCCGCTAGGTTAAACGTGTTGCGCTCCTTTTCGAGGCTTTACTCCTTCAACGTTAGGGTCGCTAGGTGCGATCCCCAGTGACTACAGCGCAATCAAGTGAGCATTTTTAAACGACTCACTTTAAATTTGCATGTACTAGCAGGCATATACAAAACATGAGTTCCTCGAGTTAACCTGTCGGCTAGCGGTCAACAAGCAAGCTTCTGGTAGCAACCTTACCGTCTCTAACTCCCCACGCCCCCCCCTCCCCCCAGTCCTTAAGTAACATAATACTGCCACACAAATAAGTTTACTCTGACTGCATATTACAAAGAAAACTTAAAACACCATTTGCCTTTTTTTAAACTAAGGGACTGGCTGTCAACTGCATTTATTTGTTAAGGATCACTGAGGAGAATTGCAGACGTATAGAAATACCAACTTATTTAAGAAGTGGTTAGATATTTTTTAATATTGTTTTCCCCAAACTGAGGTTGAAAGTTCTGACCAATTAAGTAGTTAAAATTTTAATTATAAAGTGTTTTTAAATGCGTGATATCTTATATAAAACTGTAAAAAAATCCCACAAATTGTGAATCTATCAAAACATGACTTTATTTGAGAGAGGAAGGCTGGATACCATACCGTGTGGCCACTAATGCAGGTCTATAATATATATTTTACGCTATGTATTTAAAATCATTAATGTATACTTGAAATTATTTAAAAACTAGTATTTTCTCGGTGTAGATTAAAATTCCCACACCCAAGTAATTAAAGTTAAAACAAAAATATGTAATAGTTTTAAATAGTTTGCGTATAACCCGAACGGGTAGTAAGACGCGGTGCTAATAATAATTTAAATAGTTCTAAGGGTTTCTGTTATTTAAAATTATGTAGTAAACACTAAAGTTAAATTATTGTATTTTGTGTGAGTACATGAATACAGGTTGGATAGTAATATAAAGATATTGCAGACAAACGGGCTGGTCAGCTATGTCTCGCGGGACATTTGTTTGTGAATCCTGCCTTATCATTCGACCTTGAATGGGGATTCTGCCTGTTAATAAAAGTTAAATCAGTTCGAAAGTTTAATTAATCGTATAGGGCCCCTAAGCATGGATGAAATTATGTATAGTTTAATGAAGCAATTATTTAACATATTCTATATCATACACTTCATATATCTAAAAAGTTAGCAAGTTTTCTTTTATGAATTACTAGCAATCCCGCATGGCGTTGCTCGTGACCCACTGTGGTATAAGAATTATATAGCACCCCCCCCCCCCCCCCCACCAAGGTGCCCGTACCTCTGAAACGTAATTATAAACAGATAGAAAGTATTTTCTTCAAAAATTTGCTTAAGAGAGCCTAATCAAAAATTTAATTGAAAATTTAAAATTCCTTCTTCGATGTGCATTCGAACCCCCTTCCGTCCACCTATGTTAAAACTTTCAGATCTCTGCGTTCCGTAGATTTGGCTGGGCATCGCACACAAAAAAACACAAACAGAAAAACACTTCCTTTTATTATTATAGACTATGGTGTAACATTGTGGCTTATAAAATACGGCTATATGCTAGTTTAGTCCAGTAAATTATTGATGTCAACTTTCAGTGTAAACTGTAACGTTATTTGCCACCCTGCCATGTATTTCCTTATATTTGTCTAATTTTTGTAAATGGTTTCCAATTTATTTTCATTTTAAATTATGCACTTCCAAGTTCGGCCGCAGCTTATCGCGCTGTGTTGCCGGCGTGAAAAATAATACTATTTACATCCATTCAAAAAATAAAAGGACGGAAGGAAGAACGTCTAACACTGTTTTAAATAATTTAAATAAGGAATTTTGTCCTAAGGAAAAACACTTACCTTTTATTAAACATATTAATTATCCTTCTAAGAAGTTTGTTAACTCTTCTATTTATTTTCATTGTCGGCCATGATTTACTTCAAGGCATGCACACTGCGCGGATTTGGTAAAACAAGTGATTGGCGGGTCTCGCAATTTTAAAAGAAGAAAAGAATAAAAACATAATATAAATACCTGAAACTAGCGCGCATTTCAATTTTGACAGATTGAAATAAATTTTTTATTCTTTTAAGAAAAAACATTGTTCATATTCATTGACATATATTTCAATATTTATATTAAATTTTCATTATATTTTATATTCATCTCAGTCAATAGCCAACATTTTAGCTTTTGTTTTAATGTATTAATTTTCTCTTTGGACTTGGAAGAAAATAGAACGTTTTTAAAATTTGATTCATGCAACACTTTCTGAAGAGGATTAGTGGGGCTTCCTGGGTTTCTTTCTAACCTGGACCAAAATCTGTGTGGCTCCTGACTAAATTTAATTTTAAAGTGGAACAATGGCTGGAAAGTAAAGTGCAAGTACACAAATGGTTAGTTAAGTGTCTGGGAACGAACTAGAGACGGTTTATTTCTTCAAATTGTGGTCGATTTGGAATAAATAACAGGAAAACTATTTCAGAAATTCTTGCTGTTTCTACATGGACGAATTCATTAATAATATCCAGCCAGATCACCAATTTTAAATATATTTCTTTCTTTTTTTTATCAAGCGGCCAGGATTTATGCAAAAACTTTCAGAAAAGACTAATTATATTCAGACTCTTTATCTATTCCATAAAATTAATTAATATTTTATTTTATGTAAAAATATTAATTCTATTGATTTCTTTTTCTCTTTCCTTAACAATACTATTTTATTGTCTTACTCAAAACTATAATTATATATTATAGAAGTTCAGCCACTATAATCTTTCTTTTACTCTAGTATTATATGTTCTAAACTCCTAGATTCAACCATGTTCAGAGATCGTTATTTTAAGTTATAAATTGCTGTTTAAGAATATAGGCAATACCATATATTTTTATTTTGTCAGATTAGAATTATACTTATTCGGAATTCCATAGGTAGGATTGGAATGTGGTAAAAACTGACACAAAAAAACCCACAAAAGTTTCAATAATTTTATATATTTTTATTGTTGTTTAAATTAGTACATTTTATTTCAACAATCCATTTTATTTAAATTGTTCATGTTTTATTTAAGTATTCCTTGAACTCTTGTAGATATCTCAGTGTTCTCGAGTATTAAGAGTCATTGTGCCTTTGTCTAAGTTAGTCGAGGTAAAGGTTTTTTTATTATTACTTTCTCCTAGATCCTAGAAGTCGCACCCAACAAATAAACATTTTTTAAAGTTCAGATTGACGTTAACTTTCATTGTGTAAAAAACTGGGGTGTGGCTATGTCATGGACACGGCCGTGTGTTGTACGTGAATACGAACATCGTAGCTTCTCCGAGTCAAAAGTTATACTAATTGCAAATCTCGATACGCAGCAAAATAACCTCAAAATGGCGGCGCTTCCCCCTCCACCACGCGCGATGCGTCACTGTTCTCGCTTATTGTAATGAATTCTTTGATCCTTTAGCTATCCAGTGGTATAATTTAATTTTGGATGTAGAGTATAGATTCGAAACTACAACGCCAAACTGTATCCCCCGATTTTGTTATCATAAGGTTTTTTGGATTGCCCCCGTATGGTAGCAAACTTAAAGACGTATTCACGTCAAAAGCATTTGGAAGACACAATCTTGTGTGTTTTTTTTTTCCACAGTGTCACCTTAATGTGGGGCTTTTAGAGAAGGTTAGGATAGGTCAACCTAGGATTTTCAAATGTTGTTTATATAATCAGACAGGAAGGGTATTTTCTTAGAAGTAACCCGCCTCGGTGGCGTAGTTGGCTAACGCGCCAGTCGTGTTGAGCTCGACCGCTGAGGACGGGGAGATCGAGGTTCGAATCTCGGTCGGGTGAACTGGGGGTGGTTTTTCCTAAATGGTTTTCCACTCTACCTCCACGCAAATGCGGGTTCACTTCCTCTAAATTCAACCCTCCCAATTCCTAATCCATTAGAGTAATTAGTACTTAAGCGTATAACCCGAACGGGTAGTAAGACGCGGTGCTAAATATTATTATTATTATTATTATCTTAGAAGTAGGGACAGAAGACAGTCTAAGATTAACAATAGGAATGAGGTTGATGTTTTACCCATAATAATGGAGGAACAATCAATTGATGTAGGGTTTGAGGATGATTCTTCTACCACGACACCATGGCAGGTCAAGGTGGTTAGGGGCCAAATTGTGGTTGAGTATTTGAGCGACGACTCATCCCAAACTTATTTTGAGGGTCCGTCACCAGACGTGGACAAAACCCCTCCTTTCCCTATGGAAGTTCTCCATAGTACCCCTTCGTTGGACCTTAAGGCGGATATCCAACAATTGTTAGTGGAGATGAGGGCAAGGCAATCAATCCTTGAGAGGAAGCTCTCGGAGACTGAAGGTAAGCTCACTTTCACTCAGGAGGTGAAATCCTGCGTCACATTGGGTCATTAACGGCCAGAATAAGATATAAGTTTTCAGTGGCAATAGGCAAGAATATGGCCGACTTTGAGGTTAGAGTGGAGGCCACTGAAGAACGGTTCAGGCAGGAGCTGGCCAGTGTTAAGGAAGAGATCCTAGAGTCAAGGGCTGAGTTTAGCTTAACCTTGGAGTCGAACCAAAGGATGACGGCACAGCAACTCGGCCACACTATAAAATTGGAGAAAGGTATGCGGGACCTTAGCATTGAGGTTCATGCCGTAAAGGGGCGCAAGACAAGATAAGTGTTATATGTTCAAATGATGTAATCAATTATACGGTGAAAAAAGTTGTAGGTGCTGGTAGTAAATCAATCAGGACCGTGTCTCTAGTAGTTTAGGTAGTATATCAATCAGGACCATATTTATAGTTAGTCTAGGGGGTAAATCAATCAGGAACATATTTATAGTAGGTGTAGGTAGTAAGTCAATCAGGACCGTATTTATAATAGTCTTGAGAGCCAAACAATTTACCGATATATGAATGACAAGCATTTCAGATATAATGGGGATTGGCTGACGTATGAGCCTCGACTAAGCTATATACGGCCCTAAGTATTGGTACCACGGAGAAAACGTCCAAAATAGACTCGTCTTAAGAGAGCCAAGATAAGCAACCTTGAGTCTTATGTAGAATGATTATTGACACTGTCAAATATCCCGGCTTTAGTTTCCATGTTTGGATGACATTTTTCAACTAGTTTTGGATGGAAAGGAATGCGAGCTAAGATATGTATCTTTAAAGATCTATATTATAAACCTATTTTGTCAAGAAATAAAATAACACCTCTGTATGCATATATATATGTATTTTAAAATTGATATTAATCTCAACAATTATTATTCTTGAATAGCTGCTATGGGCATCACCAAATTTGACCAAGATTTTTTCTCTTAAAACTTAAAACTTTCTATTCAAATTTCCATTTTCTCATGAAAGATATTCAAGAGCTATTGAGACACGCTTTGGTGGCAATATGGTCTAAGGCATCACTCTCGCAATAGACTATACTGCCAATGACGGAGAGATCAAAGTTCAATCCCTGTCGGGTGTACTTAGGGTAATTTACCTACATTGTTTGCCCTCTACCTCCACGAAAACTTGGGTACACCTCTAATTTCAACTTTCCTTATCGTTAACACAGGAGAGTAATTATTACATACGCGAGTAATCCACGCATGTAATAAGACGCGGTGATTAAATAAAATAACCATTAATTTTATTATGTGTAGAACATTAAACTAAACGTACCTATTGAATCAATATACTGTTTATTTAAGCAAAAAAATAAGTAGGAATTTTAAAAATAATGACATCAACTCGCGCATCCTTCCACTCTACTATAAGTATGGCATTACTACTTTAACATTGGTGATTGATCGTATTTTCTTGTCCTTTGTATTTTAGAGGAACTAGCCCTTGTAGAAAGAACGCCACGGGCCTACAACGAGGGGCCTATGGACGAGGGGGTCACCTTGTCGTGGAGTGACGTTAGCGTGTACGTCAAGCCTTTAGAGAGAAAACTCTTCAGTCCCGGCAGACCAGGCGTCTACAAGATGCTTGTTAACAATGGTAAGATTCTTTTGATTGACGCTGTTTCAGACTTGACTCTTGAGAGTATGAGTGTCTGTAGTACGTTTCAACAAATGCCATTCTCAACTGAAAGGGAAACTGCAACAGAAAGATTCGAACTACCACTAGCTTACTAAATAGCTAAACTTGAATATGTTAAGGAATACGATTTTTATTAGTGCATCTTATTTACAGAACCTTCACCTTTGAATTGACTGAGTCAACTCCAATAAAATTTTTATAATCAATAACTTAATTTAGAAATAAACCATGACATTAGGACTACTCTAGCACACCCGATGAGATCAATTTTACCAATGAGAGAGTGTGTATTGTGACGATTCTGTCAAAACAATTTTGACGTCACCTGGTGGTCTGTTGTTTATACATCGTTTTCGCTAAGAAGGGAGAAACTATGAGGTATAGTCCGAAGGTCCAAATTGTCAATGTAAAAAATACGCTTCTCATCCTCGGATATCCGCCTCGCTCCCAGCCCCCCTGCCCCCCGCCCCCAGCCCCCCGCTCGCCGCCGCCCTCCCGGGGTTCCATAGTTGATAGGTATAAGTTCCTTCATACCAAGAACGGTCTATATTTTTTTCTCAATTATCAAAAACAGATATTGCCTCAGGCAGCCCATTAAACTTAGGCTATGAAGAACCATACGTTGTTTTTCGCTTGGATGGGAAACCACGGACCGAGATACAGACGGACAGACAGACAGACATACGGCATCGCGAAAATCATTTTTAAGTTTCTTAGGCTCATGAGACTTCGACATTATCAAAATATCTAATTTAATTTTTTTTTGGCTATCACAATACTTCTGTCTCCGAGGGGTCGAGAGAAACTAAACACTACTGTCACCCTTTTAAAACAAATGAAAGATAAAAATATTTAAACTTAAAGCATATTGAAAAGAATATACAGGAATAACGAGTAGGATGATTCGCAGAAACTTACGTCTTGGTTGCGGTTAGTTAGATATTCGGGGGTGGGGGGGGGGGTCAGATACTCAGTGTTATACTGTGATTTTCTCATCATATTATTGAGAAATTTGTGGTCACTTCCTTTAAAACCAGCTCTTAGGTTCTTAAATTAATACACGCTATTAATAGACAGGGTTAAACTTTATACTAAAAACTATATTTTAAAAGTTCTTCCTATGGTTATACGTAATAAATACTGATCACCATTAGTGACAATTAAATTAACGGATGATAATACGACCCCAAATAGAGCCTACCATACACTAAATGCTTAATCTCCCCATTTTATTTTATAATGTAGCCTTATTTGCATTTACATATAGTTTTCAGCAATATAAATAACAATATCCCCCATAACACTCACTCTTCGTCAACTTCTCTAGCATTGATAGGCCAAGTCTGTAACATACATAAATACACACTTCACGATAATTATTTACAGACACGTTCCTAAGACAGTGGGGAAGTGAAAAAATAATAGTTTTCTGATAGTCTGTTGTAGGTCAAATAAGAGCAAAACAGTTTATTTTGAAGAACTAATTTAATAGATATAATGATATATAAACTTTAATTTTTTAAATATTAATATATAGGTCGTAATAAATCTGTACAGGTTTATAGCATTGCAAACTCCGACATTTAACAAACAATATATTTACATGTTAATACATTTTTCATGGAAGGGTTTTTAGTATTGCAATATATATTTTTGCTTATCGTTGTAATATATTTGTAGAAGCAATTAATTTTAATATTAATTTATGATTAATATAATATATTTCATGAAATTAAAACCTTAGATAGCTGAGTTTAAGGAATAATATAACAATGATAATAAAACAAACCACTTAAAATATACCCTAATAACCGTTTTAATGGTCATACTGTTTAAGTCTAGTATTACATTTTTAACTAATTTCAAGAATAGAGAAAATGTAATTATATTACATATCATATTGAACTTTTGTCACCATTCAATATAAACATAAATATAAGACTGTTTGGTAGAAAGTTTAGTATATTTTTACAAAAATCTGCAAAAAAAAATACAACAATTCAAATATATCCATATAACTTTATTACAACATTAAAACCGGTAGGCCTACATTTCTACGTTCGTTTTTTATGAGTTTAAGAACCACCTGCAGAGATGCTGTCGTCTAGAAATAACACGTTATTTAATAGATAGTCTGATATATTAGAATATTGTTGAGGTTATTGAAAAGGATCAACACGTAGGATTAAAAAACCTTAAATTTCTAAAAACATTATTATCAAAGTAAATGGTAATAAATTTATATGAAACTAACTAACTCTCTGGCCTTAAATAATTCGAAAGTTATTTATAAATACTTAGCGTAAATTATCGTTGATTGCAATTAGTAAAAAAAATCAAGCCTTAGTTGTTAATTCTCCTTTATTAATTCAAAATTTTGTATTTTTTTATTATTTTTATAACAAATTGTATCAAAGTAGTTTCCATATAATTAATTTTTGAAAATTTTAAAGTTTAAAATTTATTTAATATAGATTGATTATTGTGACTAACAAGATATGTGTTTGTTTAAGGGCAGATTATCCTTTTGAAAATTTAGTAAGACGCAACTCAAAAGAAAAAAAATTGGGATTGTTACAAAGTCATTTGTATGAATATTTTAAAATGTCACAAATATAATAGGCCTATTAACAATTTATTGCAATTATATTACCAGCATGGTTGAATGCATGGTATATTACTACTTTGAGACATATTTTAACAAGTGTAAAACTTGATCAGACACACTCTCCAGTATTCATACGTCAAGACAGATGATCTGCAGCTGAAACTTTTCATAGATATTATTGATACTTAGAATAATACTATCATATAGTAAATGTATTTTTCCCATAAAACGTGTGTTTGTACTTTCTACTTTAGCTTTGAGCCACACATGAGTGAGAATGTTTGCTATTTATTTTTACTAAGTAACACATTTTAATACAATCGTTAATCTATGTGAAATAGATGAGGAGGGTAGTTTCAAGGAAGTACACCTGCATTGGCAGTAATTTAAAGCTTGTATTGAGAGTCGGGACGCCTAAGTCTAAGCAGATTAGAGTGTAAATATTTGCATGGCTTTATATCTCACACCATAGGCACCGCATGTGCATATATATTATTATTAATGGACAAATCTAGTTCAGAAGAATGTTCGAAAATAATTGAGGATTGTTTTAGTATTTTTAAATATTTTTTGGCCGCCACTTCTATGAGAAACACCCTTGTTGGAAATTTGTTACCTGGATGGTAGATCTTTGACAAACCACGTCAAGGTTATAAGTTCTATCCCGGCTATCACATGTCGAGTTTTATTTGAAATACTATTTATGGATCCCGTTGTTTTGACATTGCATCTTACTTATGCATTTAATAACGCTAAGGGTAAATGAATGTATAGTTTAAAGGAATTGTATCTGCATTTGCGCAAGAAGAAGTGGAGAAACCATCTATAAAAAAACTTAAACCCCATGGCAGAGATTCGATCCTAGATATTCTCGGACAGCCAGATTTGATAAAATCGACGTTAGCCTGCGTGACCACCAATGCAGGTATGGATTATGCTGTTTCTGTTACTGATTTTATTCGTTGGTTTAGTAGTAAATTTTACTACCCGTTCGTTTTATACGCATATATACTAATTACACTAATACTCTATTTTTGGGTAAGGTTGAGTTATTTTAAAGGTATTCGCATTTTTTCTAAGTAGTGGAGAACCATTTTAGAAAATCCACACACAGCACACGCAACCAGGATTCCAACCCCCAATATCCCTCTCATATTTAGTCAAATCATGTGCGAGTGTTATGCTTTGGTCTATTCAACCATTGAAATGTCTAGTTTGTATGCTAGTGTGTAAGTCATGATATTTTATATACTGTAGGTTTGGGAAGAGCATGTCTGGTGAAGCTTTTATTTAAAATATGAATTAGTTGTATGAAAAAAATATTAATTATTTTTACCATTTAAGTTTCTATTTATCAACGAATATTATCTGGGATAAAATGATTGAATTATATAACCCAGCTATTATTGTTGTTTGAAAAATGGTATTAATACATAGGAATCAAATCCGGGACCTTTGGTTTTAATACGCCAAAGCTCTAACCACTGAGCTATCCAGGAATCGTCCCGTGTTTACGATTACCATCACGCTCAATTATCGAAAACAGATATTGCCTCAGGCAGCCCATTAAGCTTTCTTAAGTCATCAACTACTCGCCACTTTTGAGGAAATAACAAGGACTTTTACTCGGTTGTTCAACCTGGCCTTCAAACTCATGTTTACGAACTTTAGATAGAATATTCATATTTTCTCTAGGCTGTCCTAACCTTAATTCCCCCCGCTAATATTCCTATACACTGTTTTGTAAATAATTGATGTAATTAGGCGAGGTCATCATAATGATGTAATATTTGTTTAGGTGTTATAAAATAATTGGCATAAAAATCAATATTTTCAATTAAATAAATAATATATATATATATATAAAGGCGGGAATTAATAAGTATATTATCTTAATCACCATGGCGGCAACTTCACTGTGTGGTCAAATCTCTGAGCAACAATACAACGCTACAAGACGTAATTACGAACGTGTATATAAAATACCAACTCATCTTACGGAATTATCTAGCTGCAACTGTTTTGATCTTCCTCTTAAACTTCCAAATATCGGTTACTTATTAATCGTCAAAGAGTACGTAGAAGAAAAGTCAGTAGAAGTAGAGTTATTACAGACAAGTTATTTTAGTAACTCTGTTATTATAGATGGAAGAAGAGAACATAATGCAAACAATTTAAGCATTAAATATCATATCTGTACAGAAAAGTGTTTTCAAAAAAGGTCAGTAAACTATTGTCCTGAGTTTCAACGAACCTGTTGTGAATATGTTTCATATAAGTTCCTACATATAGAAGAAGCACTGAAGAAACAACGAGAAGCTAGAACTACTGATTGGTTCTGGGAAGAATTCGCTGCAGAATATCTTGAGGATCCAGCTAAAGGAGGAGTTATATCTATAGAGGAAGAAGAAGAGAAACTTAACGAAGACAAGGCCTGGCAAGTGAAGACTGAATTGGAAGCTGTCGAAAGTTTGAAGGAGGATTGGGACCAAGAGATAGACGCAGCCATCACGAAGGAGAAAGAAGCCAAAGAATTTACCTCACTGACTATTCAAGGGAGTAAAATAATTAACAGCTTCAAAGTTAAATATGAATGATATTGAGGTTCTTAGCGACAGCGAGGCAAGCCAGGACAGCAATCCCGAACCTCCAAAAAAGAAAATTAAACAAGGTAAGTCTTTCGTAACAGGCATTATACATTTTATTAGTGTAATCCGTTTGTATTTTACTAATCCTATTGAATTTAAAAAATGGACCCAGGAGAATCTGTTGTCTGGAATGTTGAAAATAATGGACGAGAGACCTCTTCTAGCATCTCTGATAGATTTGGTAACGGAATGTGTGAGCGCGGAGGACTCTGTAGGTACGTGGAAAGACGTGGAAAGTGCCGTGAAAGATTAATGGTCCTCCACGACATTATTCCCGTTGGAACAGGTAGAGATGATGGAAAAGTTGTTTTTAAGTTGCTTGCAAAATAAAGCAGCCGAAAAACGAGATTTTCCACTATCTACTATTACCAACGAGAAGAATGGAGTCATGTCCACGTCAGCCATGACTGTAACTGGTCCTCCACCTAAAGCACATGTCCCGTATTATCAGGAATCAGAGTCATTCCTAGACGGTCTATTAAGTCAATCAAACGTTCAACCACAACAGACATTAAATTCTGGAGAAACTTGCTTCACTATTTCGGTGAAAATCAAACAGGGAAATTGTATATCAAAATTCAAGAAACCCCAATTAGGCTCCCATTATACGGTATTGAAGATCTATCCCAAGCATTGTGTGGGCAAGCAGAATGCTTGGAAGAATTGTGCGATAGATCTTCGGTTTTGGGGGAATCTAAACTCTCTATTTCCAACACCGAAGGATTCTCATTTACAGAACCTGATTCGAGCCAACGTAAAGGAAATGGAGGAGTTGAGGTCTCAACCCCGAAAACCAACCGTTTCTCGAGGAAAAAAGATATTCCAATCAATCGAGCAGTCCTTATTAAGTAATATATTTGTTACAATAAAAAAAAATTGTGTTTTAGATCAGGAATATTTAAAATTATATTATTATAATGTGACTGAAAATAACCTTCAAAAAATTTTACATAATGTTGAAACTAAAATCACTCAAATGACCTTTAATGAAATTTATCTTTGGCTAATTAATCAAAATCCTCAAATGCCTGTGGAAAGAATTGTCTTCAAATCTTTAGGAAATTTTGATAATTATTATTTTTCAATAGATGAAACTAGACATATTGTAAATTTATGGCTAAACTTTCAATTTGGACAGGATTAAGAAATGATTGGTGAATTAAAAAAAAATTATATAGAGTTTTGGATAGATGTAACGAAAAATGTTGTGTAATTTACTTATATGGTGATCCAAATTTATTGAAATCAACTTTTTGCAGATGCTTAGGTTATTGTAGCAAAAACAATGAATTATCTCAATTTGGATTACAAGACTGTTACAATAAACATGTAGTAATAATTGATGATCCGATAGATTAGCTATTGTGAACAGATGAAGAGTTTATTTAGTGGTGATGCTATCAATGTTAGTGTTAAACATAAAGGTGATGCTATAATTAATAAATATGCATTTTTAATGTCATCAAATAGTGAAATGTTTTTAGATCCTTAGGAGGTTCGGGATGTTCGTCACAGTGACTTGCCTTAGGTTGCTAAAAAACTCAATCCATTATTTAAGGATTTTGGTGTTTGGGAAATAATAAATATATATATGTTTGTAATATTATTGATGAATAATATATATTATAAAATGTACAATGTTTGTTTACTTTACACATTATGTTCATAATTCCTAACCATATCCTGTACCTCCTGAATTTGGTTTTTTCTTTGGAGCTGAGGGACCTGGTTTAGTTTCTGTATCAACTGTTCTCCTAGGTCTTTGAATATTAACTTGTTGTTGAGGATCGGCAGGTTTAGGAGTTCCATATGTATCTATTAATATTCCCCTATTTGTTCCTAAAATAGAATAACAATCACTAGAATACTCTTTGACTCTAGCAAATATCATCCCTTTACTACTATTTAAGGTGACCTGGTGGTCTAGGGGTAAGGTGTCACACTTCTGTGCTGAGGGTCCGGGGGTTCAATCCTCGGTCGTGGCACACCGTGATTCCATACTAAAGCTTCTCTATTTTTAGTTAATGAACTTAATATTGGAAAATGATTAATATTGTCCTGTACATGTACATCCATATTAGTCCATGAATTATTATTTGAAAATGCTACTCCAGTTGTACTAAGACCAAAGTCTACATGATTTTGCCAAATTAATCCATTTTGTGGAACCCTATCCCATAAATACAAGTATTATTTAGCCTAGAAGCTGGTCTCAAACATTTTGGATAAAATAATTAAATCCTTTTACTTTTCTTTCTCTTTGGCAGGGTATCAATATAACGTCACACCAATTATAATTTATAAATGAATGTGTGTGTGTGTGTGTGCGTGTGTGCGCGCACGCATGACAGCGACACTTTACATTAGTTAAAATTATAAACTACTCACATTTACCTTTCTGGCATTGTTGACACGTGTATATTGTCACAACATATTCTAGGGATTTAAAAAAAAACATTTTATTGCTAGTTTTTTAATTGACAAGCAACAATTAATTAATTTAAAACATTCATAACTTGCAGCCACAACAACATAGAGTGATTTTTTTAGGTCTTGTGACCAATACAAGTAATTCAGATTAGAGTGCAACATGAATTATAAAAAAAATAAAATATAATCACTCTTTTACCTAATAAAAACACATCAGGAGAGAATATCATTTTTTTTTTTACCATCTAGAAAATGAGTACGAGTCACCTCCAAAATAGTTCAGGACACGCTGAGAGGCACTAGAACGCCTATTGACAATGTCTCCAATGTTTTTACATGGAAATCTAACCCTTCCAACATTATCGATCTTCAGATAGCAAAACGTTATAACTTTTGTTTTTTCTCAAGTTCGTTTAAGCACTTAACATGGTTGTATTCTTCTTTCTTGATCCGGTCTAACGCACTGCACAATACTTCTTCGTCCCAACAGGCATCTTGGTGAGCAGTATTTTGAGGTGTTTGTGGCGAATAAGGCTGGAGAGCTTTGCGTAGGCCCCCTTAAAAATGCCGCATAATGGTAATTGCAGATGCAACGAAAGAAATATTCCTGGGAGAAAAAAAACACACTCGCTCAAGCAGCAACGCCCATGTCTACCACTAGTTCCGATGAGCGCGCCTAGTTTAATCATCACACTTTGTCCTCCGAGATATATCATACAGAGGGCTTTAGATTTAAATCGCTTACAATCCAAATAATAAGCAGACTTTGGAAGTAAGACGTTATTGAATCTGCCCAGACCGTTTATGTAGTCATCGGGCGTTTCACCCATAATTTTAACGTTTGGATAAGTTTAGTAGATTGTTAAATCCTCGAGATTTACGGGTTCTTCGGACTTTACCTCTTCCTCCTCCGCTGGTGGTGGACACGCGGGGTGACTCTGGCTGTGAGTACTGGTAGGCAGATGACTCTGGCGGCGGACACACGGGTGACTCTGGCTGTGAGTACTGGTAGGCAGATGACTCTGGCGGCGGGCACACGGGTGACTCTGGCTGTGAGTACTGGTAGGCAGACGACTCTGGTGGCAGGCACACGGGTGACTCTGGCTGTGAGTACTGGTAGGCAGACGACTCTGGCGGCGGGCACACGGGTGACTCTGGCTGTGAGTACTGGTAGGCAGACGACTCTGGCGGCGGGCACACGGGTGACTCTGGCTGTGAGTACTGGTAGGCAGACGACTCTGGTGGCAGGCACACGGGTGACTCTGGCTGTGAGTACTGGTAGGCAGACGACTCTGGCGGCGGGCACACGGGTGACTCTGGCTGTGAGTACTGGTAGGCAGACGACTCTGGTGGCAGGCACACGGGTGACTCTGGCTGTGAGTACTGGTAGGCAGACGACTCTGGCGGCGGGCACACGGGTGACTCTGGCTGTGAGTACTGGTAGGCAGACGACTCTGGCGGCGGGCACACGGGTGACTCTGGCTGTGAGTACTGGTAGGCAGACGACTCTGGCGGCGGGCACACGGGTGACTCTGGCTGTGAGTACTGGTAGGCAGACGACTCTGGTGGTGGGTACACCGATGCCTCTGGGGACGGGGGTGGTGGCTGCGGCGTCGTGAAAGGTTGTGGAGCTCGGAAAGGTGGTGGAGGCCTGGGCAACACGGCCACGACGTCCCCTTGGCGGAAATTGTAAACAGCACATATCATGTCACACAGATAAGAATCCTCAATTCTCTCGTAGGGTAGTACTTTAGTTGCTCTTATCGTGTGAAAGGTAGAGTCGCAGAACTCGATGTAGCCTCGCTCCTCTCTGTCTTGGTTCACTACTTTGTAAATTACATGTGTATCGCTCACAACCACACTGTGAATATTTTCAACAGTCATATAGGCACGACCCGTAACCGTATGACCCACAAACGTTAAATTAATATAGCCGGTTATAAGCATGGTGAGCGTACCCGTGAGCTATAAAACGTGCTGTGTGGTTTGTAGGGTCCACCGTGCACATGTATTAACTACCCGTCTGCCCAATTTTGTTATTGTTAACTGCTTGACTCTTAAACGCGTTCAAAGTTCACAATGGTAGGTGAACCGGGTTTTACTCCGTAGCAGGTAAATACCAATTTTTTGTTATTAAGCTCGCACACGTCTTCATCTGTTAGAGTACCAAAACTACAGGATAAAAATACACAAAACTCGCCATCTAGATAGGCTATTAGGCATCTCCCGAACTTTGTATCGACAGCTTTTAATTTATCCCGAGTACTTTTGATCGACGGTTAGATCACACCATTTTACGGTCTGACCTGCGTCAACAATATTCACAAACAGCTGTCCCTCTTTTGAACCGCTCTACGACCAAGCGGGCCTCCCCTATATATATATCCACCCCCTCGCGAGTGACGTCACGCGGTACGTGAACAATTCTTGTCTCGACTTGTCGCATCCCATACAAAAAAGGGTAAAGTAATATTAGCCGATAAAACAAAGAATATAACAGCCTTGAGAAACTAAGAGCTCGACAAAATGGACCCTAGCTTTTTTAGCATAATATAAATTTGTACATAGACCTAAGTTAACTTGGCCCAAAAGTCTTACTGTTTTTAAAATACAAAAATACTTAACCTAATTCCCGCTATCCTACCATCCAACCATACTAAATGAACTATTGTTGAAGTAATTATTTTTTTTACAAAAAATGGCTACCTATTAACTATAAACGTGACTTTATATCCATTCCTGCGTCCTAAAACTGATGTCAAAGTCAATCGATGTGTTAAATACATCCGAGCAACACATTATTATTATTATTATTATAGAAGATAGTTTTAAGTTTTACACTTGTTAAAATATGTCTCAAAGTAGTAATATACCATGCATTCAACCATGCTGGTAATATAATTGCAATAAATTGTTAATAGGCCTATTATATTTGTGACATTTTAAAATATTCATACAAATGACATTGTAACAATCCCAATTTTTTACTTTCTCTCTATCTTACAGGTAGAGAAAGTATTGTGATCGTCAAAAAAATCGAACTCGAGATTTTGATGAATTTTGACGTTTCATGACTTCCTGAATCCGAAAAAGTGGTTTTTGAATTTCCGTCTGTCTGTCTGTCTGTCTGTCTGTCTGTCTGTCTGTCTGTACCTTCAACTAGAGCCTAAACTATTTTACCGATTGAGCTGAAACTTGATATCTAGGGTTTTCATAGGGTTGCCCCGAGGGGTTTTTGGAATTGGATATCTACCCCTAAAATTAAGGGTAGTTTACTGAAGGGCAAAAAGAGAAAAAGTCGATTTTCTCAAAATCGGCTCTAACGATTTTGATTAAATTTCATTTATGAACATAAATAAATATTCCAAACAAAATGGCTACTCTCAATATTTCGGCAAAATCGTTTTAAGGGCTCCGGTCTGATGCGTAAATTTACATTTTTTATAATAGCTCCGAAACTATTTGAGATATTAAATTACTTAGCATTACAAATATGTATATATATTTATAATACAAATATTTTATTCGAAACATATTTTTATAAAATCAATAACTTTTAATATATACGCAATTATATATATATATTTAACTTTTTGGGCATTAAAGCTTAAATATTGCGACCGTAAGAAAAACTAACCTGAAATGTTGATGGATGTCGACGTCTCATGACCCCCCGAACCCTTAAAAATAGTCTTTGCAATGCCGTCTGTCTGTGTGTCTATTAAAACTTAAAATTAAGGGTAGTTTACTGAAGGGCAAAAAGAGAAAAAGTCGATTTTCTCAAAATCGGCTCTAACGATTTTGATTAAATTTCATTTATGAACATAAACAAATATTCCAAACAAGATGGCTACTCTCAATATTTCGGCAAAATCGTTTTAAGGGCTCCGGTCTGATGCGTAAATTAACATTTTTTATAATAGCTCCGAAACTATTTGAGATATGAAATTACTTAGCATTACAAATATGTATATATATTTATAATACAAATATTTTATTCGAAACATATTTTTATAAAATTAATAACTTTCAATATATACGCAATTATATATATATTTTTAACTTTTTGGGCATTAAAGCTTAAGTATTGCGACCGTAAGAAAAACTAACCTGAAATGTTGATGGATGTCGACGTCTCATGACCCCCCGAACCCTTAAAAATAGTCTTTGCAATGCCGTCTGTCTGTGTGTCTATTAAAACTTAAAATTAAGGGTAGTTTACTGAAGGGAAAAAAGAGAAAAAGTCGATTTTCTCAAAATCGGCTACAACGAATTTGATTAAATTTCATTTATAAACATTAATAAATATTCCAAACAAAATGGCTACCCTCAATATTTCGGCAAAATGGCTTTAAGGGCTCCGGTCTGATGCGTAAATTAACATTTTTTTAAATAGCTCCGAAACTATTTGAGATATGAAATTACTTAGCATTACAAATATGTATATATATTTATAATACAGATATTTTATCCGAAAAATATTTTTATAAAATCAATAACTTTCAATATATACGCAATTATATGAATTTTTTTAACTTTTTGGACATTAAAGTTTAAGTATTGCGACCGTAAAAAAAAAAACTAACCTGAAATGTTGATGGATGTCGACGTCTCATGACCCCCCGAACCCTAAAAAATAGTCTTTGCAATGCCGTCTCTCTGTGTGTCTATAAAAACTTAAAATTAAGGGTAGTTTACTGAAGGACGAAAAGAGAAAAATTTGGTTTTCTCAAAATCTGCTTAAACGATTTTGATTAAAATTCGTATCTAGGCGTTGATTAAGATTATAAATAAACTGGCTATTTTCATTTTCCTATGAAAATTATTTTTAGGGTACATTACAGAAGCGTTAATTTCCGTATCTCCACAACTATTGGAGAAACTAAACAACTTATCATTGCAAAACTGTAGGACTATTAGAAATAAAAAACTTTTATTTGACATATATTTTTATAAAAACAGCAGTTTCTGAGATATTTGCAAATATATTAATACAATTTTGTGAGCTTTAGTTGTAAACATATCTTACTTAAGTCTTAACGCAATAATACTCCAATGCCATAGAGTAATTAAATATAAGTAAGTATCTAAAAAAAGTATGTTATTTTTCCTTAAATCTCTTAGGAGAAATGTTTGCATAGCAATGATCTATCTCCATTTTAGACTCAATAGTCAATATTTACATTTTTTATTAGTCAAAATGTATAAATGAATAATTAAATATCAATGCGATGACTTGAAGATCTGCAACACCTTTTAAAATGTTAAAATTTTAACCAGAAATCGAAATTTTAATACGAAGTGTTGACCCCTGTGGAAGACATTAAACTGTTTGAAATGTTCTTAGGTGGACAAAGATGCACCTCTTTTCTCATTGATTCTATATCATTGTATATTATTTTATGCGTGTTCTTATGTGGAGTGGTGATGATACAATGTACATTATTCCGTTCAGAAATCTTACGAGTTTATAGAAAGAGAGAGAAAGTCTGTGCGGTGTGCCGTACCATTTATTTTCTTTTGAGTTGCGTCTTACTAAATTTTCAAAAGGATAATCTGCCCTTAAACAAACACATATCTTGCTAGTCACAATAATCAATCTATATTAAATAAATTTTAAACTTTAAAATTTTCAAAAATTAATTATATGGAAACTACTTTGATATAATTTGTTATAAAAATAATAAAAAAATACAAAATTGTGAATTAATAAAGGAGAATTAACAACTAAGGCTTGATTTTTTTTACTAATTGCAATCAACGATAATTTACGCTAAGTATTTATAAATAACTTTCGAATTATTTAAGGCCAGAGAGTTAGTTAGTTTCATATAAATTTATTACCATTTACTTTGATAATAATGTTTTTAGAAATTTAAGGTTTTTTAATCCTACGTGTTGATCCTTTTCAATAACCTCAACAATATTCTAATATATCAGACTATCTATTAAATAACGTGTTATTTCTAGACGACAGCATCTCTGCAGGTGGTTCTTAAACTCATAAAAAACGAACGTAGAAATGTAGGCCTACCGGTTTTAATGTTGTAATAAAGTTATATGGATATATTTGAATTTTTTTTTTTTTTTTTGCAGATTTTTGTAAAAATATACTAAACTTTCTACCAAACAGTCTTATATTTATGTTTATATTGAATGGTGACAAAAGTTCAATATGATATGTAATATAATTACATTTTCTCTATTCTTGAAATTAGTTAAAAATGTAATACTAGACTTAAACAGTATGACCATTAAAACAGTTATTAGGGTATATTTTAAGTGGTTTGTTTTATTATCATTGTTATATTATTCCTTAAACTCAGCTATCTAAGGTTTTAATTTCATGAAATATATTATATTAATCATAAATTAATATTAAAATTAATTGCTTCTACAAATATATTACAACGATAAGCAAAAATATATATTGCAATACTAAAAACCCTTCCATGAAAAATGTATTAACATGTAAATATATTGTTTGTTAAATGTCGGAGTTTGCAATGCTATAAACCTGTACAGATTTATTACGACCTATATATTAATATTTAAAAAATTAAAGTTTATATATCATTATATCTATTAAATTAGTTCTTCAAAATAAACTGTTTTGCTCTTATTTGACCTACAACAGACTATCAGAAAACTATTATTTTTTCACTTCCCCACTGTCTTAGGAACGTGTCTGTAAATAATTATCGTGAAGTGTGTATTTATGTATGTTACAGACTTGGCCTATCAATGCTAGAGAAGTTGACGAAGAGTGAGTGTTATGGGGGATATTGTTATTTATATTGCTGAAAACTATATGTAAATGCAAATAAGGCTACATTATAAAATAAAATGGGGAGATTAAGCATTTAGTGTATGGTAGGCTCTATTTGGGGTCGTATTATCATCCGTTAATTTAATTGTCACTAATGGTGATCAGTATTTATTACGTATAACCATAGGAAGAACTTTTAAAATATAGTTTTTAGTATAAAGTTTAACCCTGTCTATTAATAGCGTGTATTAATTTAAGAACCTAAGAGCTGGTTTTAAAGGAAGTGACCACAAATTTCTCAATAATATGATGAGAAAATCACAGTATAACACTGAGTATCTGACCCCCCCCCCCCCCACCCCCGAATATCTAACTAACCGCAACCAAGACGTAAGTTTCTGCGAATCATCCTACTCATTATTCCTGTATATTCTTTTCAATATGCTTTAAGTTTAAATATTTTTATCTTTCATTTGTTTTAAAAGGGTGACAGTAGTGTTTAGTTTCTCTCGACCCCTCGGAGACAGAAGTATTGTGATAGCCAAAAAAAAATTAAATTAGATATTTTGATAATGTCGAAGTTTCATGAGCCTAAGAAACTTAAAAATGATTTTCGCGATGCCGTATGTCTGTCTGTCTGTCCGTCTGTATCTCGGTCCGTGGTTTCCCATCCAAGCGAAAAACAACGTATGGTTCTTCATAGCCTAAGTTTAATGGGCTGCCTGAGGCAATATCTGTTTATGATAATTGAGAAAAAAATATAGACCGTTCTTGGTATGAAGGAACTTATACCTATCAGCTATGGAACCCCGGGAGGGCGGCGGCGAGCGGGGGGCTGGGGGCGGGGGTCGGGGGGCGGGGGGCGGGGGGCAGGGGGGCTGGGAGCGAGGCAGATATCCGAGGATGAGAAGCGTATTTTTTACATTGACAATTTGGACCTTCGGACTATACCTCACAGTTTCTCCCTTCTTAGCGAAAACGATGTATATACAACAGACCACCAGGTGACGTCAAAATTGTTTTGACAGAATCGTCACAATACACACTCTCTCATTGGTAAAATTGATCTCATCGGGCGTGCTAGAGTAGTATTAGGTACGCTTCGTTCTGAACAACTGGACGCCGCTAACCGTGCACGGCCAACTGGTCACTGAGAAGAATGGGCACCAATACAATCGTGTGCCAGAGTTTTTTTTTTTAAATGTTACAGTTGTAAAATATAAAAACAAACAGCTAGGTGCCAGTTAGGTTAATTCATCTTTATGTCCCCAACGTACTCATTAGGAAGGCGTGTTGTGAGGATAGTGGTGATGAATCAGTAAACAAGGTAACTAGAAGCGATGAAACAAAAGGGAGGTGTCAACAAGCCATAGCTAAAAACCAGGCCGTTCACTGGTTTAATTAAGAGTGGCTTGAAGCCCTTGGGGATGGTTTATTACGGTAGATAGTAAGCGGCAGGGAACCAGGTTCAACGTCCATGCAGGGACCACCTACCTTTTAGCCAAGCCATAGGTAAAGCCTCAAACACCTCGTTCGGTCACTCGCTTCCCAATATTCACTAAGTCATTCATTTTAACTTCACTTCTAACATCACATTTATATTAGAATATAGTATTAATAAACCTTTAAAACACAAGTAAAACGGTAATCACGAACCCACACAAGTAATCATATCAGCCCCCCCCCCCCTCCTCCATCCTGACATTTACGTAGTTTATTTTAGGAAGAAATCTTATTTTTCATGGTTATTGTGTTATAACAAAATTTCAAAATTTTATAAATTAATCTATCTTTATAAATATACACATATTTAGTTTCCTCTGAATTATTTTTTAAACATCTTCAAAAATGAATATTTGGTAGAAAAAAAATATTATTACGTTTTTACACTGGTGCCCAGTCTAGACCAGCGTCCAGTTCTCAAGCACCCAGTTGTCATAGACCGAGGCACACTATCTAAATGTCAAATTAAATCTGATTTGTCGATAATAGGGAAGTTGTGGTTCAAATCCTGTGTGTTGAGGGGTTTTTTCCCCCCTAAATCATTTTTCATGATCCCTCCAACAAATATGGGTACATTCCTTCTAAATCTTACCTTGTTCGTCCCTACTACAGTAGCGCAAATAATTTAGGTGCTTATAACCTACACCCGTCTAAAACAATATGGGAAATAAGTCAACCAATCCTAAGAGTAGACCTAATTCTATGAGCTTAAAATCTTAAAATGTTGTATGACTTTTATTTTATGTTTCAATCATGACCATACTATAATTTGATTTCTCTAGATGAACTAGTTTTTAATAATAATTTATAGTTTTTTAGAGTTGAAAATGAGCCGATTTTCCTCGTCTTGTGTATGTGTGTGTGTGTGTGTGTGTATGTGGATGTGTGGTCAACACTACTATTCTATTTGATCCTGCGCACTGTCTCGAAGAGCTCGGAAGTTATGGCTTTGAGCTCATCGGCCACTCTGGTCCTGAACTTATATTAGAGCAAGTCGGATTGATCCCGGTCAGGGCAGTAGCAATGTGTTTAATCGCGCACACGCATGAGCACGGAAATGTGCGTAGTTGTTTTACGGGTTGTGAACACTTAATAGCATGAACTACTTTGTTCTTGAAGGGATTCTCGACCCCGTTGTAATTAGGTCTATGTTGTGGTGTTCATTTATTGGCATAGATAAGAAGTTTCCATTTAACGTTTAATTATATACCCGGTTTAACCATGGGTTAGTGTTAAAGCCCTGAATAAACATTTAAGTGACGATATCTTAAGTGATTTCTCCGTGCAAACCCCCTTAATAACGCTTCGTTGTGCCGCACCCCAAGTCTGGGGTCGCGAACCTCTAATTGACGGTATTGGCCTCAACGGGTGCAGACATGAGCGGTCTCCAAGAGTGGTAAAAGAGTCCAAGAGAGGTTTGGGCACAAAAGTGTGACTAACAGCCAAATATTTAAAATTAATCATGAGAAGGGCCTATGACGTTGAGATTAATTTGAGCCTCCCTATGCAAATATTTACATCTTGAGGAGCATTAATTTCTAGCAATAACTAGCAGCGCAGTTGGCTTATTTGTCAATATAGTCTGCTACAGATTGCTGGTAATGAAGAGGTTTGGGTTTTAATTCACGAAGGGTGTATTGAGGATGGTTATTTCTAAATTGCCCGTGGCCGAATGGTCTAAGGCATTACTCTAGTACTGGCCTGCTGAAAATAGGAAGGTTGGGGTTCGAATCTCAGTCGGGCTTACTGAGGGAGGTTTTTTCCTAAATAGTTTACCAGACTCCTTCCATACAAATGCTGGTAGATTACCTCTAAAATGTTTACTTTTCATTCCTACCTCATTATCGTAACTATAATAAATGCGTAAAACCCTAATAGATAGTCGGACACGGTGATAATAAATATATGTATTATAAATTGTGTCTCATTCTTCATTTAGACACGTTTAACTATGAATTATTAAAACAATTATTTAATGTGTGCTTCTTTCAGTGAGACACGTGACTCTGAGACATTAAAATTATCATTACATTAATTTAATGTGTGTTTCTCTCAGTTAGTGGAGCAGTGAAGCCCGGAAATTTGGTAGCCATGATGGGGGCGAGTGGAGCGGGTAAAAGCACACTGATGGCAGCTCTGGCTCATCGATCAGGAGGTAAGTCACGATTATATACCTTGGAAAAATTAATGATGCTATTTTCATGGAATAGTTAGAAATAATATCCTTACAGGCTTGAATATCAACCAATTTCATACTACTCCACTATTAATATATAGCGTTGCAAAACATCATGAGTCAAGATATATTTCAATGATCGTGTGAAGCTCTGATACCCTAACTTAATTTTTGATTTCTATTTTTGGCGATATTGGGATTTACTAATCCACCCGGACAGTTTCTGGTTTGTATTTTCAGAGATTATATGATTTCTTTATTCTAAAGCAGTTTATGTTCAATAATTTCGGTGATCGTGGAAATAGCTACGCCAAGCAAACAGTTTCACGTCTCTATTCTCGGCGACCATGAGAATCACTGTACTACTTAATCTTTTTCTGCTTTATATTTTTGACCAGCTTGTTAAGTAAGCTTTGGACTAGTAGGTGTTGTGATTAAATAGGAGGCTGTATCTCAAATACCGTCATGATGAACTGAAAGTTTTTAATGTGAGATTTATTAACTATGGTTTTTAAAACCATTCGTCACAATAATGCGCTAACATTTCTTCTAAGCTACCTTTCTTATCCCTACTCATTACGTAAAGTCATTAATGATCTTTGGGTCAAACGTTACAATGAAAAACTTACATCTTATTAAATTTGAATTAATGACTAAAATATTAATTTGATAGTATACTGGGGCTGGGGCTAAAATATTTACATTAGTTTCTATCATCTTAATACTTTATAAGTCCTTTTGATATAGAAACGGGGTTAACAAAAGTTAACTTAGATACATTTTGGCTGAACTGTATCGAATTTAAACGTAACGAAGACTAATAAGCCAACGTACCAAGAATTAATTTTAATAACGCCATTAAATTTTTAATAACTTTACCTATAAATGGCTAAGTTTATCTTTAAGAATCCTAGCTTTGGTTTACAATATATAATTTATTCCAGTAAGGTTTTATTTTGTATTTAACCTTCCATAAATGAATTTATTTCAACCTAGCTTAACCCTACTTAATCTAATTTGATTTAAGCTAATTCGACAAAAGATATAAAAAACATATTTATAATATTTGAAAATTTAAAATACTTGTATTTTTTTTAACCATGGGAATATCAAATTACCTATGTTTTGAACTTTATACCTAAATTTAGTTGGTTTTCTAACAAACATTACTAATATAATTAAATATTATTAGTTTATGTTCTTCATACAGTAATTTATTAATTTAAAAACCTCGGCAACTCAAGGTTCCTTGGGGGTAAGGTTAGTAAGGAAATGTTTGATTATATATTTGTTACATGAAATATGAAAATACTTTTTCTAAAATTGATTAAAAAATGGTCACGTTTTATTATTTTTTATAATTTCATTGAGTGTGGACAATGTTCCAATAAGCCTACATTGTTTTAAATGTTAATAAAAATATAGTGATTATATAGAAATATTTCCTTTTGTCATTTGAAAATTGTCATTATTTGAGAGATTTGAAATGCTTGGTAAAACACGTTTGCGTTTGAATATGTCTTATGTGGATTACTTTCGTACAAACTTTAATAAAAAAATTTAAGGAGTTCAATTATTTAGAATATATTTTTTAATAAAGTATACGTAATAGCTGCTTTATAGTATTGATAAGCTTAGAGTGAAACAGGCTACTTCTTGTAAGACAAACATGATAGAGAATTTACATTTTAGTAAAAATTAGAATAACCTTTGCTCTATTAATAATCATCTTAATAATATAAATCACACAGGAAAGTTATATTTTCATTGAGGCTTATAAAATGTGTTCTGTGTAAAGTTTGGCTAATCAATTTCAATTAGTTTTAATTTTACAGTTGTAAACTTCCTTGTCGGGGGGGGGGGGGTTAACTTAGATCATAAAAACAGACAGATAGTGACAATACTATACTCTTACTTACAAACAAACTTAACCAAGGCCTACACACCCAGTTACAGTACTTAAAGATTTGTAATTTGATAAGCAGAACTAATCTATATAAGAATACTTAATATATTTAAAAATACCTAACCATCGCTCTAGTTAACAACAGAGACAGCGTTTGCTAACAAGGTGAATAAACATGACAGGAGACACTTGAAAGGAAAATATATTAGTGCATTTTAGCAAATTAGTTTAATGTAACAAAGGCAGAGAAAGGTACAACAAATATCTTCAGAACACAAACCAATATATACAGAGACAGTCCTCAGGCTGTTCCAAGTTAATTAGCCACACAGGTTGTTAAATAGCAAATACTCTCTAAGCGTGAGTATGGCGTGAACGCCCACTAATTAGACAGACAGGTTAAGATTATGTAGGTTCCAACCTGTTGGCTCTCGGCTCCAGACATAGATGGATCGCCCGAAAATATACATCAATTTAATAGTACAGGGTAAGTTTCAATTCAGTGTTCTCGGCCCTACTTTGTCATGAGCTGGTGCACGACCAATTTGTATGTGTCAGAAACGTTAAATGCATGACCAGAGTGGTAAACAACAAGGAGGGGACACCCAGCTTCCCCAAGGGAAAAATACATCTAAGTGAGAGAAATGCGATCCGCACCAGAAGGGTAGAAATGACCCCCAAGTTGAGCACCGAAACTGGTTAACAAAAGTTAAATATAGTATATAACATGAGCCATACCAGACGGGCAGAAATGACTCACAAGTTAAGCACCGAAACTGGTGAACAACTTATGTTAAGTATGTAACATAAAACGAGCCATGCCAGACGAGCAGAAATGACCCACAAGTTGAGAGCAGAAATGACCCACAAGTTGAGCACCGAAACTGGTGAACAACATAAGTTAAATATACATAACTAGGTATTACTATTAGGCCCCGAACAATCTGAACAGCCCCTTTCCCGACTAACTGCCTCACAGATTACGAAATGGTCATACGGGCTAAGGTGTGGGAATCATCCCCATTTAAACTACTGGTCTTAAGGACCAAGCAGAAAACATGTGAAATACTAAATGACTTCACGTCAATTAAACTAAATCGACTAATTGCCTCACTGACTATACCATGGTCAAATGGGCTAGGATGTGGGAACTATCGCCATTTAAACTGCTGGTCTTAAGGACCAATCAGAAAACATGTGAAATACTAAATGACTTCACGTCAATAAAAATAAGTCGACTAATTGCTTCACTGACCATACCATGGTCATGTGGGCTAAGATGTGGTAATTATCCCCATTTAAACCGCTGGTCTTAAGGAGCAAGCAGAAAACATCTGAAATACCAAATGACTTCACGTCTTGTGAAATAAGTCATAGAAAGCTAACCTAAACAACAAAGAATATTAATAATGAGAGAAGCTAATCCTATCGACAATTTATAAAAAAACCTAAGACTTGAGCCCGGCCATAGAGCCGCCTACTCCCCACGGATATGAATGATTAATCAAACTTAATTTTACTTTCGCCGGTCCGGTTGGTTCCTTGGCGTCATCATCGCGACCACTGGTTGCGTGAAGTTGAGTTGAAGTGAGAATTTCGGAGAGTGTCGACTATCCTGAAGGTGATGAATAATTGTAATAGTATTTTTTCCTGGCGAGCCATGGAGTTTTATAGTGGTTGAACGCAAAGAATCATGGGAAGGAAAGATGGAGGAGCAATACCACTACATGAGATCGGTCACGTGGGTCCAAATAAACGAGGCTCCAACTGACGAGCAGGCCATGCGCTGCTCTCAGTTGTTGTTGATGCTTGGACCGGTCAAGTGCAGTGCTTCAAGAACAATGAGGGAGGGCAAGTCTTCTGATGGCGCAGGTCTTATTCCATGTAGTATCCGAGACGTGGTATGTAGCACATGGAAATGTATAAATTAATACTATTGCATTTATATCAGGGTATAATAAATGTGTTCGCGACCAGTTATTAAGTGCAGCAACTTTGGACAGTACAAGGCTAAATTGGTTAGCCCGTTACAATAAAACCTGAAATAAATAACCAAAATCTGTGTCTACTGAACTTACACCCATCACGTACGCTTTTCAAGACCATGTTTTAGCTAAAGTTCCTCTTCCAGCTCTCTATCAAATTAAAATAAATAAATACCGGCTATTTTGTATACTCTAAAATTTTTTATTAATACTTGATATATTTAACATGAACTTTCTGGAAAATAACTTTAAAGATTTGTTAAAAGTGTATATCTGGAGATTTTTCATATAACAAATAAAAATGTATTATTGTTTTTGGTGTAAACATTAATTTACGTGTAGTTAACTAATTACTGATTTTTAAAACTTGAAATATTTTAAAAATAACTTTAAAGATATCGTTACAAATGTATACCTTGATAGTGTTTGACTTAACGAATATCATTGTTTACTTGTTTTAAGGGTAAAATCTTATTTACGGGTATTTCAATGATTTTTCACAATCTTAAAATAATTTTAGAATGGCTCTAACATTTTAATTTCGCATTGGTATCTTAGGTGTGTTTGATATGACAAATAACACTGTTTACTTATTCTTGGTGTAAAAATAAATTTACAGGTAGTTTATTGATAACTGTTTTTGTGGAAAAACTTTAAATCCTTTTAAAATTGCCTTTAAGATTTGGATCTAAATGGGTATCCTAGGAGTGTTTGACATTAGAAATAACACTGTTTATCGATTCTATGGATAAAAAATTTGTTCAAGAGGTGTTTACTGATGACCATTTTTATCTTAACTGTTGTAAAAATGTCTCCAATGGTATTGTTTTAAATGGATAGTTGTGATTGGTTGATCTCCCAAATAAAATGTGTATCTTGTTTTTGGTATAGCATACCATAGCCAGATTTTGTCAATTTTGAATATTTTTTAAAATATCCATACCAATTTTGCGATGGTATCCTGGTTCTCGAATTACCTTTCTTTCATCAGCTAGCATGGATATTAATATATTTTCAGTATAGCCTAAATAGTAATTCTCTTTTATAAGAGTTTTTTCATATATTCACCAAGGTAATTACTTCATTTAATCGTTGCTAATAGATGAATAGCTACATTTGTGCTTTAAGGTTTCATCTTGATAGTAAATCTCATGGGCCCATATACTAGAACAACGAAATTGAATAATGCTCTTAGGGTGCTGGTCTAAGTTTCCGTGGCAATGTGTATGTACAAAATCCTGTTTCATGTTGTATGCTATCTTGAATGTGACATGTGACCAGGGTACCTGTTTGCTTAATCCTCGGAACATGTTCAAGTTACAATAGCTGTTAATGTATCAATCAGATATTTATGGTTTATACTACGAGTAAAGTCAGATCTAGCTTCTACTAAAGGTAATGTTGCTCCAATCATCTCAAAATCAACAACATCACAACAATAAGACTTTATATGTGACCTTAAAACAGTTGGGGATGCGTAGTTTCACCCTCTAAGTGCATTAATAAATGCCACAAGGGAAGTTCATTTGCATGAATCTGACAAATGAACCATTGTAATGGTTTCTTCAGCTCTATTTCTAAAATACGTGTTAATCCGCCAGTTAGCCCTGTATGAATGACGGAGCCATCCCAGACCACGATCGATAGTAAAGAAAAATTAATAGTTTTATAATTTAGGTATTTCAAGAGTCTACTATTAAGAGGCGTTTAATTATTACGTAAGCATATTTTTGGCAATTTTTAACCCCTCCCTCTCCCTTGTCAGTAAAATAAACAAATTCCTGACCCCTCTTTTGGCTTATGTAAGATTTGTCAACTATTTTTTCATTTGTTCGCAGAACTAACCATTCTTCTTTTCATACAATTTTGCTTATAGCCTAAACAGGTAGTAAGATGCGATGATAACAATATGAAAAAATCATGAAATTTATAATAAATTTCTGGTAAATATTAACATAGAGGTGTACATTAATATTGCGAAATAATTGACAACTAACACTGATATTCATTTAATTTAAATTTATTGGACAGGTAAAATTCAAACACTTTATAACATATATATAAATTTAACATTTAAATTTACTATTAATTGAAGTTTATTAGTGAATAGATGAATATTATATTTATAAATAAACATACCCTAAGCTCCATTTAATCCAAAGATTAAGGTCCTTGAATCCACATCTAAGCACTTTCAATTATTATGTGTATATTTGGGGGGCTAGGTGACTCAAGCTTTGGCCTACTTCTATAAGCTTTCTCCACTTATTTCTCGTTTAGCCACTCAGCATCTTCATTACTGCCCGAATCTAACCGAGGTCCAAGTGGCTTGTGATGCACCCTCCCTCAATTTTGAATGTCTTTCTTTGTCCTACGTAAGCATTGTTCTGACCCCCACCCCCTCGTCAGCAAAAATAAGCAAATCTCTAGCTCTTTACCCCCTAAGGTGCTTACCTAGTACTTGAACGCTCCCTTAATATTTACAGCTTAATTACAATTTAAATGTCCAAGATAAATATAGTATTGTTTGAATATAGGAGTAGAGGTTCCTTCCAAATCAACTTTTTTTTTTCAATACTTACACCCCATTTTCTCTTGAGACAGTTTTGGGTATTTTCTGCCATCAATTACCCTTTTTTTTTGTGTCGTGTGGTTGGTAGAGTATCTTAGATCATTCACATCGAAGATTGAAGCGGCCCACTATTTAACTTATATCTCATGGGCTAGTTACTCCAACATCTTGGAGTAGAACAGATGCTATAGTTGTAGACGATCTATCAGACACTCCAGAACGGGCACAGACTATAGCTAAATATTGACAATTTTATTCTAATTTGTTTTGAAGACTATTGTGGCATGTCATCAGCCTGTGGCAGTGGTTCTTCTTGTTCATGTGCACGAAGGAGTTGGCAGCTCATTATCAGTAATCAAGTGAGAGGAATGACCTGTTTCTGGTAAATCCTTTCCTTCTATCTCTGCTTCAGCTGGGGTAGTATTATAAGAAGTAGACATTTGCGGAAAACCTGGAAGCTGTTGTAATCGTAGCTCCTCTAGCACTTTTCTTTCTTCTTTTTACATTTATTTTATGGTGGTTATTATAACTACTTATTCAATAATCATTTTTCAATATGTTCATTGGTCAATTAAAAAAGTCCTTTCTTACGATAAAATTGTTTAGTTTTTCCCCTTTTGCAACGGTCAAAACTTTCACATTTACATCGTCAAATGTCAAATGTTTTTTTTGAAATTATATTTAAATTTCCTAACTTTTTGTTTGTAACTGTCACTTTCTTTTCTTTCCTCATAAGGCTTCATAAGGTTTATATATTTTTCACGATAGACAGCATACACGAAAAGTTTTACTATTCCTTATTAGTGACTATCGGGAGCATTTATTTTGTCCAAATTGCTTCTATAAACGTTCCAACCTTAAGATATTTCACCCTCAATCGGCTTCTTAGAGTTTGAGCCTAGTTTATCTTCAATATTTATTCACACGCTACATTTTACTACATAATATTACGATTATATGTGGTATAGTATGATTTTATCACAGCTATACAACATTTTTAACTTTTGGTGTGTCTTAATTATTTAAAATTATTAGGACCTTTAATATATTAACCTGGTGAGGTCTGACCTCGAAGCGGGTTTTGAAGATATATCTATCATGACTATTACTTTAAAATTCAGTAACAAATTCGTTTTACCAACATTAACAAAAGATTTTTAGATTTCATAAAAAAATTGAAAGTCTCTTGGAGAACCTTCAAATATACACTTTTACAAAAAAAAATTCTTTCTTCTTCGTGCAGCTATCCTACATCTTTCCCTGGCGATTTTAATTTGATTAAAAAAGTGGACTTTTCCCTCTATCTTAATGTACTGTACATTAACGCGATGCATATTAATCTTGGAAACCCTAAACTATATCGCAAATACTTGTTAGGGGTACCTATTCCACTGTATTCATTGAGCTTTCTCCAGTAGGAAAAACAGACAAAAAACAAACTTCTTCGTTATTGTCGCGCTCACATGTGTTAGGTGGTTCAATCGGGAGTTATAAAGACTTATTTAACTGTGCTCCTCTATGTCATTTATTACTGAAACAGTGTTTTTCCGGTTAATACATAAGGTGGGTTAATAATAGTGTTATTAAAGGTTGGCGTTTCCTATGATGATATATTAAGCGCCCATCTCATGTATAATTATCTGAGAAATTTGTTAGAAATAGCTAGCGGGGCGTATAGCCCCAATTAGACCTATGACATTTGACCCCGATGTTGAATGGCTGTATTTGGTCACGTGACCACGCCCCTTCGCTATCTGATTGGCTGTTGGCTTTCCCTCCCTCATTTCTTTGACCCCTCACTTATTATTTTATGTTGGCTTTCCCTCTCCCCTCCCTCTGTTCCCCAGGGAAATGAGTTTTCCCAATAACGCTCATCGCTCTGTCGCAACCCTGATGCTTGGCACCAGTTTGGTGGCTTGACAAGACAGGAATCGATCGTGACCTTGAAACCGTTAGCTAGTACATGAGGTCATTGACCCTGGCAGCCCTTCCCCTTAATATGATTCAATGGGTTATCCCGATGATTGGCACCAGTTTGGCAGCTCGACAAGACAAGTCACCTCGATCTGTGTGACGTAATCATTGCGTGTGATGTCACAACACTCCCCCTGGGTTTTCCCTGATGACTCATACCTGGCGCCAGTTTGGCGGCTCGACAAGACAAGTCGAGACAAAAATAGATTATGACCTTGAATGATGTTGCAATGGATTTTCCTGACGACTGGCGCCATCTTAGCGGCTCGACAAAACAAGTTGAGACAGGAATATATCGTGACCTTGAAACCGTGAGATAGTACATGAGGTCATTGACTCTGGCAGCCCTCTCCCCGGCAATGGGTTTTATCGATGACGTCATCACACATTCGCAACCCTAATGACTCATACTTGGCATAAGTTTAGAGGCTCAAAAAGACAAGTTGAGACAAGAATGATAACGACCCTGAATGATGTCGTAATCCCCACCCCTATTAGGTAATGGATTTTTCCGTGTGAAATCACAATTAAAGAGCAATGACACAGCTCTGACTATGGGGCCTCGGATTGCTAAGTTAGGGGGCCTCTATCCTACACCGCAAAGGTCTACTAAAATTGGTTGTATGGTATATTCCATCGACATGTGAGGATGTAAGTATCAGCCATGGGGATGATAAGAAAATTTTCCGGAGAGAGAAATACCTACAGTTTACACGGTGGGGGATTCAATTTCCCCCACCAGAATTAAATGAGCTTGACATTTATATTTGCGTGCACACCGTGTTTGAACTTCGATATCTTTAGAAGGGCTAATGTCTGTTAAAATGGTCGTACGTCCTGAACCCCACCATTTTGGTAGTAGAATATTTTTTTCTAAACCAGATAGAGTGTGTATCCGCATTTGCTTCAAACGTCAATCACTCTGTCACCAGCCGTCTAGTGACGCCTTAGAACATGCGACCATCGATGCAAGTATTAAAATTTAGAAGGTGTGCACACCGGGATTCGAACCTCGATATCTTTAGCACGGCTTATGTCTGTTAGAACGGTCGAACTTCATACTTTCAAGTGCAACCCCACCATTTTCGAAGAGGTTTTACCATTCGAACAGACTTTTCTATACCAGGTAGAATGTGTAGAATGTGCTTCAAACGTCGATCACTCTATCATCGGGGCGTCTAGTGATGCCTTAGACCATGCAAATATCGATGCATGTATACAAAAATTATTATAAAATGCATTGTGATGGTAAATTACTACCTAAGGATAAAGTGAAAAAAAGAAACAGCTGCTTTATTCCTCAAGCCACTTATAACGAGAGAAAAAATTATTTAATATTCTCATCTATATTTTGTCATGAGAGAAATGCCAGGCCTCCACCGTGATTCGGATTCCAAGTTAGACTGTAGGTCCTCCATTTCATTTCACAATCACCCTACAATTACACATTAACGTAAGTGCGTATAACCTGAACGAGTAATAAGACGTGGTGATAGTAATAATATATATCTCTTACATTAATTCATACGTTATATCAAAATTAATGTTCTCAATTATATTTTTAAGAAATAATATATCATAAACAAACACACACAGACAAACACTTCATTTTATTATTATAGATTCCTTTTCCATTAATATAAATTTGAGATAGCCCAGACGAGTGGCCTGGCCCGCAAGAAAGGAAACTTTTACATATATGCAAGAATAATATCAATATTGAGATTTATTCCCACTGAATCCCAACGAGATTCGAACCAAATTCTAGAGATGATCATTACAGCTGAGCACTCTCTCACCAAAATACAGGCCTCAACTAGAAAAACCACTAGATCTAATTTAACATATGCATAAGTTAAGACAAGTGATCTGCGGTAACCTATTTAGATATACTATCAATACACATAAAATATCACCGAAACTGTAATATTATATTATAAATGTTAGATGAAAAAGTTTGTATTTTCTAAAAGTCTCTTTGTATAAAAAATGTACTCTAAAACAGTTGTTGCTCCACAGAGTTTTTATTAACTGTTCGGGGTTTACTAAACTTATTCCCTTTAGTGCGAGCCTGACGACTTGTAGCACGTGACCACTAATATATAAAATATATTTAGCTATGAAAGGCTAAAATCATACGCAAAATAGTTAAAACAAAACCTTCCAAGTGCTGGTATGGGCTCAAACTAGAGGCCCTTAGTGACCATGGGTATTGACCTAAATTAAAGACTTAATAGCCGCCCTCAGCTAACATCCAATCAGTAAGTGAGGGGGTCAGAGGTAGGGGAGACGGAAAGCCAACAGCCAGTCAAAGAGTGAGGGGGCGAGGTCACATGACCAAATACAGCCATTCATCGTCGAGGTCAACGGTCAAATTGGGGCCATACGCCCTGATAGCTATTGTTAGATGATTACGCTTGAACCAGAAAACCTTTCTAATTATATTTTATGTATTCTTGAATTGACAAAAGATATATATAGATCTGTTATATATTTCTTTTAATTCTAAAATAATCACTTTTTACTGTGTTATATTTTTTTAATGTGGCAATAAAGTTTCATTGTTCTCAATTCTATTATTTTTAAAGTAAGAATATGTAAAACCACTACATCATGCAACATCTTGTTCGAGTTTTATTACCCATCATATTTGACCCCAATATTTATAAAATCACATAGTAGAGCTATTCTATAAATGCTTGAAACACTTAGACCTCGTGGGAAGAATTTGATTTGTGAACTGAGGGAGAAGCATACAGGAGTGTATATAATTGTTTTCCTAAGATAGTGAGCTTAAGTAGCTCATTGACTTTCCATTCTAGCAAATACGGAAATTATTTGACTTAATAGTTAATAAGTTTATATTCCAACATAATATTATGTGTAATATGTGACAATAATATGGAAAGAGAGATCGCTGAACTCATCTTTCTGGTAAATCTCAAAGCAGCTCTCTATAGTTTCTAAACCTTAAGCTATTATTTATTTGTATATCATACATTATTGATCTATTGAAGTGGTTTCTGTGAGGCTAGCAATGGATTTAAATAGGTGAATAATACAGACTGATTGCCTGCGTTTCAAGCTGGCGTTATGGTGGATGGCGATATCCGGGCGAACGGTCGTCCTGTCGGAGACGACATGCATCGCATAAGTGGCTTCATGCACCAAGAAGACATCTTTGTGAGCAGCCTTACAATCAAAGAACACCTCATCTTAATGGTGAGCACGACAATCTGATTCATTTAGTGTGCCATAATAGTTTTTTTATAAGAATAAATATAAATTTTGTTGCTTATACATACCACTTAAATTGAAAGTGTATAAAAAATTTTTGACAAATTCACAAATAGACTTATTAAATTAATCAGTGGACAAATGAAAATACTTAAAGCTCTTAAATGTTATAAGATAGGTAAAATAATAGTAGTCTAACGTTATCTTAACTATTAGCTGCCAATTAATAAGATATTATAGGCTTGTTGATTGACTTATTTGTATAAAGTTATATTACCAAATAGGTTTATCTTGAATCTTTAGACTTTCCTAATTATAAATAATGTTTTATCATACCCTAAAAAAGCTAAGTTTAAGGGATCTGAGCCCATTGTAACCCCTAAAATGTTTCTAGAGGGAACAGCTCTCCCACAAAAGTGAGGGGATAAAAAGTGTAAGAAATACAAACTTAGTTTAGATTAAAGAAATTAATAAATAAAACAGATTGTTTCAACAAAATCAAACCAAAATCAAATGAGGATAAAAATATAGTATCTTTTAAATAGCCTTCCTAAGAGAAGAAGTAAAAATTACCAGAAGGACTGGTAGTAGATTATATTACACACGAGAATTTATAGGTACCTGCTTCGTTAGCCAGATTGTTTATAGTGTCATTCTCGAAATAGATTAGACTTCCGATGATGGGGTACCATGATTCGAATCTTGATCAACTTACTTAGTGAGTTTTTAATTCATTTTCCAATCTACCTCGATATAAATATGGGTACACTTCCTCTAATTGAAACCTTCGTCTTCCCTAACACTACATAGTAATTGGTATATATGTGTGCAAAGCAACTGGTAGTAATAAGCGATTCTAAAAATATTACGGGCACAAAATAGAAATTTCGAATATTTTCGTGATCTGATTATAGATTTATAAACATTAAAGTATTCTCACAGTGCTAGTTCTGCTAAGTTGAATATCAACGTGCTAAGGGCTATTTTTTTGTATTGTATCGATAATTTTGTAAATGTGTTTTGCAGGACCTATTGTGTATTATTGTGATACATTTTAGATAAGAATATAATTACCATGGGATGTAAAAGTAAGTGATTTAGAAATAGTAGCTATTGTAGGAAAAAATTACTAAAATGAATGAGTGTATGATTAAAAACAAAAATCTTCTATCAAAAGAGGAGAAGGGTCATCAATGAGTCCAAAAACAAATTAAATGGACAGTGTGAAACTCCTACACAGAATTCTATATAATAAAAATATGACAGGCCTCCTTCTCAATCATCATCTACTTAAGGACAAGAACATATCCCTCATTAAATCAATTTCCAGCCTTACAAAATGAAAACTTACACATTGTTGGAATATAAAAAATTTAGTTCCACTTCGGGATACACGCTTATTTACTAATTACTCTAATGTATTAGGGATTAGGAAGAAACATATCAGAGGAAGTGTAGAGTAATTTGCGTAGTGGGAAAGTGGAAAACCATTTAGGAAAACTATCTACATTACACCCGACCGGTATTGAATCTTGATCTCCTTATCACCGGCAGTTTAGTTTATTGCGAGAGTAACGCCTGGCTTAGACCATGAAGCCACCGAAACAGGTCAGAAGTTAAGTTGACCCTTCATGACAAAATACAGTATATTGGCAGCTGTGGCTTCCAAACACAGGCGCAAGGCAATTTTATTGGAAAATGTTTTGATCCAAACTCAAGTTAAGCTGCTTGTCTCCAAATAGGCTTCTTTGTCGCGCAACTCAAATTTTTATATATAGGGCGAAAGATAGTGAGAAGTGGTGCGGGCTGGTGAGAGGTGGTGGGACCGATAGTCCTCAAGGCCCCTTCCCCCGTTTCTACGTACATTTACTGAGGTCTTGCAGAAGTTCAAATTGAATATTTAACAGAGAACTAAATATCACGAATACCTAATTTAACAAGGTGACTAGAATTTGTTCATCATAGTTGGCTTTTACTTCTTTTGATACATTTTCAAACTAATTTTTTAGCACCGTGTCTTACTACCTCTTTGGACTATACATCTATGCACTAATTACGTTAATATTTGACGAATTAAGAAGGTTTAATCTAGAGGGAGTGCCCTTGCATTTGCTTAGAGGGTGATAGTCACGTGATGAATTTAGGTATTGTCAGCTACGTGTAGTTTGAAATTTTTGTTGTTTTTATAATTATTTTTAAAATAGGGAAATATAAGAAATCGTGAACATTTTTGACTTGGAGATTATGATGAATCTTGACGTTTTATGTACCGACGAAGCCATGAAATTGCATCTTATAGTTTTGTTTACCCTTCATATTTGTTTGACAGTTTGTTCTTAATGCTAGAGCGGCAACGGTTTGATGTAATTATTTCAAATTTAATATTTGTATTTATATGTTATATGGTCAAGAAATTTACTGGTTTTGATTAGAAACCTCAAATTAAGGGTATATAACTGATTTCAAAAATTTAACATTTTTCGGAACTTTTTCTGAAGATTTTGTTCAAAATGTATATCTATGTAGTCATGACATGACAAATAGCAATGTATTATTGTTTTTAGTTTTAAATTTAATAGTGTATTGAAGATTACTTTTTAAAATTATACATTTAATAAGTTGGTTCAAAAAAGTTTGTTTAAAATGGGTTCTGGGATGGGCTTTACAGAATAAATAATATATGTATTGTACATACACGACATCTAGACCATGGATTATAAACATTTTGTTGAAGAGCTTGGGACAGCTTTTGATAGTCCCCTGCATATAAACCTTAGTAATAGATGGGATGTCCTACAGTTCAGGTTTGACCTTTGACCTTTGATCCCGTTCTGGAGAGAGTGAGTATTGGGATTATTACGTAATCCTGTGTGTGACGTCATAGACCTCTGTTTCATTGTTTTATAAGGTGTTTGTTTATTCTTGTCCAAACCTGTTGGTTTCTGTCTTATTAGGTTTTTATGTCTGGGCATTGGTTTTTTTGGTGCGATTTGGATCGTATGTCTGGGTATTATTGGGACTGGCATTGGAGTTTATTTGTAAGAGTTTTTATTTATTGGTAGGAAGCGGCACGAATCTCTCCCGATGGCAGCTTAACGTATAATGTGAGAATTGATTCCCACCCACAAGACTTTGAATCCATCTTGGTGTCGCAACCCTTCCCCTGCCCCCTCTATATTGTAATGTATTTTCCCGGTGACATCATCGCAACCCTGGAGCCAGTTTGGCAGCTCGACAAGATAAGTCAAGAAAGGAATAGAACACGCCCTTGAATGATGTGCAACCATCCCCCGTCATTGGGTTTTCTCGTTGATGTCGCAATTATAGAGCACTGACACAACCCCCTTTCCCCATGGGATTTTCCCGGTGACGTCATCGCAACCCTGGCGCCAGTTTGGTGGCTTGACAAGACAAGTCGAGACAGGAATAGAACACGAGTTTGAATAATTTTGCAACCCTCCCCTGGCAATGGATTTTCCCGGTGATGTCACATATATAGAGCAATGACACAGCTCTGATTATGCACAATTAGGGACCTTGAAACCTCAGTTAGGAGTCGCTATCCTCCACCACCGTTATGCACCAGTGTTGACGGAGGAGTGAGGTAGAAATTTTCAACGATTACGTGGAGAGAGGGAGAGGTAAAACTAGTGACAGTACACCTCAGCTGAGATTCTAGCCCCAACCTTTACCGTCATAACTATATATGTTACATATACCCTTTACTTGCTAAATGTATATATTGTAAGTTTATGACTATCTTAAGGTATATTCTGGCAAGATGTTAACCTATGCTTGTACATTTCCTTGAAAGTCAAGAGTTTTGGATTCCCACCCTGTTAAAAGTAGCATATAGTTCATATAGCTTGCATCCTGTTGACGAGCGAGCACGATGCGACCGATGGACCTTCCTGGCTGGTGAAATTTTGAGATCAGCAAGTTTGTGTGTGAGAATAAAACAGGGCTGTTGAATGTTGGACACCATGCGGAGTGCATTTGAGTTGGTCTCGTGTACGACTGCGTAATGATGATATAAAATTTGATCTGGTGGTTCTCCCCGCAGGAGGGTCGATCGTGGGTATACAGGAAGGTTGCGAGACCATTATCGAGCTTGCTCCCTCGTCACGGGATATCTAACCGGTTACCCATGTAGTAGTTTAGCATCTTACTAGCTTAATAAATATATCTTATTGGACTAACTTGCGAGTCTCACTTCCCACAAACCATCCATTCCAACCCCTACCGCTAGGGGTCCATACTAACCATGTAAGTCCCTACGTTGCCACGGTAGTGCTGTATTAGGGTTGGCTACCGGGTACCCAGACAAAATTAGTAACCTTACACAGTTTTGCCAGAATTAGAATAGGGACATTACAAAGTGGTGTCAGAAGTGGGATCGGAACTTAGCAAAGTGTGTTCAAAGTGAAGACTGAGTGATAAAGTGTAATCAAAAGGGATAAGTGATGTGTAAGTGATAGCCTGTCGGGACATAGCTAAGATATTATAAAACTGATGTCAAAGTGAGTTATCTGATTAGATGATCTACTACGCGTGCTGCTTGCGGATTATACTAGGTGTGGAAGAAACGCGATATGAGCTGATAAAACTTTGTACTGCAAGTCACAAACGGAGTGAAAAACGTGTGTGTGAGTGTCCCATTTGCTATCGAGAAAGAAGATAAGTCAGAAATCTTAGCCAGCTTGAATGGACAGTAGTGACGTCACAAACCTCATTCACAAACGTCATCCACAACAACAACAGCAACAACAAGGTAGGGAGTTGCACTACTTTGATATAGTTTATCCTATTTGTGTGTTCAATTGTTATTTTAGGATGTATTTAAAATTCTGAAGTTTCATTTTATATTCGGACAAATAATTCCAAAATTTAAAATATCCCATTGCAAAATTGTTATCATTAGATATTTTAAAGACACAAATTCGTGATTTAATAGTAGAAAACTAAACTTTAATATAAGATCGTATGAACCATACTGCTAATACGAGTCAGGGAAGCGAATCAGTAACAGCCACTATGTATGTTAGAAATTTTTCTCTTATTCCTAGAATACCATTATTTCAAGGCAGGGCAGAGGATATTGTTAGCACCTTTTTCACAAAGTTAGAGCAGTCAACAGAACTATGTGGTTGGACTAATAGTAAAAAATCAGCAATAGCCAAATTAAGGGTTTCAGGGGAAGCACAGGATTTTACCTTGTCGCATAGTGAATGTAGGGAAGCTACGACTTATGAAGCCCTGAAACAAAAGCTTGTAAAGCGTTTTAAGAAGAATAATACTGCCAGGTATTACTGAGAACAGCTGACCCGAAGCAAGTTACGTTCGGATGAAACTGTAGAGCAATTCGCGGATAGAATAAGAAATATCAACCTCAATACGTATGATTTAGGGGAGAGTGAAAAAGGTAATCTGCATTAAAGGTTGAGGCTTACCAGAAAGCGTTAGATGCTTTCCTAAATGGCTTGTCTGGAGATTTAGGTAGATTGACACGATATTCAAAACCTAAATCGTTTCAAGACGCAATAGAGTCCGCAGTGGACATAGCAGAAGTGGACCGTCGACCTGTTGAAGACAGACAAACTGGAAAATGATTTTTCACGAACTACAATGAAGTTAAATGTCATAAATATAGGAGATTACGGTCATTTATCTACAACTTGTCCAATCAACAAGTTAGATTGTTTCCATTGTCAGGCCAATGGACTTATATCCAAATTTTGTAGGAACAGGTTTGAAGGGAATAAACCTCCCCCAAACGATCAAGGGATTGGGCCAAGTCACGACCCCAAGTCTAAATAAAATACGTCCTTGTAACTTTCGCTAACAGTGAAGAGACTAGTGTAGAAGAGCTTATAGTTCTTGCAAACTATGAGGGAAAACCATGCAGGCTGTTAGTCGATACAGGATCTCAGGTTTCAGTAATGTGGTAAGATGTTGTGGGAAATAGAGTTATTTCTGAACCAAAGTACGAAATTGCAGGTCTAGGAGGACGAAGAATTCAAATTTGGAAGAAAAATCTGTGACTATCAAGTTAAAACACGATGTTTATGTAGTAAATGTACAGGTTGTAAATGCCAGCTGTCACCGCTATGAGGGAATACTTGGTTTAGTTTACTTATTGAAAAATCAGGCGTCTATTAACGTAAAAAAGTAGAAGTTGAACCTTCATCATAAATCTTATGATTTAGGAACAAGAGCCAAAATAGTGCTCCAACGAACTAATGTATTTGTAAATATGAGATTAGCTACCTTATTCTAAGCTGTGGAAATGGTTCCGGTTCTAGTACGTTTAATGCACACTGAAGAAATACCTACGGGTTCAAGAAAGATAATTCAAGCTGAAGTTAAACTTCCCGAAATCATTGATGAAAAGTTACTTTTAGTAGAACCAGTTATATAAAGCGATACACTGGAAGATAAACACTGTTATGTGGCTAGAAGTTTTATTGTTTCCATAAAGGCTGGAAACAGGGTCAGAGTCCCTATAAGTGTTATCAATATGAGCCCTGTGGCTGTCCAAATGCCATGAGGGGCGGTAATTCCTGGCGTTTATTATGTAAACAAAGAAGACGTCATATGTAGTGAAAGAACTCATGTGGAAGTTTGTATGCCACGGATCTTGTATTAACTCAGGGTAAGGGTCAAAATAAAGTTGTACGAGCTTTTGAGGTTAAGGAGACTGCAACCCCTAAATTCGAAGATGCACTGAATCAAAAACTAGATCACTTGTCAGAGGAAGATAAAAACATTTTGAAGCCTATTTTACGAGAATTTAAGGATATCTTTAGGGAAAGAGATAGTCTAACTGCTACCCAATTAGTACACTATCGAATACATTCAGGAGATGCGAAGCCTATATCACAGAAACCATACAGAGTACCTTATCACAAAGAACCCTAGTTCAAAACATAGTTGAGGACCAGTTAAAAGCCGGATTTATCAAACCCAGAGAAATACATGATCCACCATGGAGCTCTTCTATTATGATTGTAAAAATTATGTCTACAACAGGACAAACTGAATTCCGATTTTGTGTTGACTATAGACGTTTAAATGCAGTAACTACCCCAGACCTTCATCCCCTACCTAATTTAGGGGAAACGATTGAAAACCTGTCTAAATGTAAAGTCTTTTCTTGCCTGGACATGACTAGTAGCGACACAAAGCTATGTGTTCATCCCAGCGACCAAGCAAAAACGTCATTTATAACTACAACATGGGTGTACAAATGTGTTAGAATGCCTTTTGGTCTCAGAAATGCCTCGGCTACGTTCCAAAGAATGATGGATGGTATTTTGTATGCGTTAACACCTATTCAAACACTGGTTTACCTAGATGACATAATAATATTTAGCAAGGACATGGTAAATCATGCTGAAAGACTGCGGGCAGTTTTGAATCGGTTGCACCAGGCCAATTTATCCTTAAATATTGATAAATGCCATTTCATGGCCTCTCAGGTACATTACCTGGGCCATTACATAAGTCATGAAGGACTAAAATGTGATCCTCAGTTAGTCGAAGCCGTCCAAAATCAGCCCATTCCGAATAACGTCAAAGAACTTCAATCATTTTTAGGGTTGTTAAACTTTTATCGTAGATTCATTGAAAACTAAGCCAGGAAAGCGCAGCCTCTAACTAAATTACTAAGAAAGGGAGTAACGTTCGAGTGGACCCCAGATTGCAATGATGCTATGGAAGCTTTAAAAAACGCATTGACTTCGTCTTAAATATTAATTTTCTCTGAATTTGAACAACCATTTATCTTGTATACATATGCTAGCATTTATGCACTTGGTTGTGTATTGTCTCAGGAGGTTGAGGGTAAAGAGCACCCTGTTGCTTTCGCATCCCGCCAACTGAACCAAGCAGAAATTAATTATAGCACCACGTAAAAATAACTTTTAGGAATCTTGTGGATTGTCAATAAATTCCGTTGCTATCTAATGGGCAAACCCTTTACGATAATTACGGATCATGCCTCTCTTAAGTGGTTATTGGGTCTAAAAGACCCTAGCGGTCGTCTAATGAGATGGAGTTTACTTCTTAGTGAATATGTATACACGGTGTGTCATCGACCAGGAAAATTCCATGGAAATGCTGATGGACTAAGTAGAAAAATAAGAACCATCGTACTCAGTATCCCAGACGACCTAATAGAGCAGCAATCTCAAGATGCCGATTTTCAAATTTGGAGAAACAACCCAAGTTTCCAGAAGGTTAATGGCTTACTTTTTCGAGAAACTAAGTATGGGAAGCGCATTGTGATATCCGAGTCAAAACGTAACAACGTACTAAAAGAATGTCATGACTCAGTGTTGGCCAGTCAGAGTGGTAAGAGAACAACAAACTACAGGGTGGCACGAAAGTACTGGTGGCCGAATCAACGTCACGATGTAGATAACTTCGTTCAAAGATGCGTCTCATGCAATCAGAGAAACAAATATGAAAAACAAAAGCACCACTTCAAGAAATACCCGGGAAAACACTTGGTTTGAACGGATAGGCTTAGATATAGTCGATCTCTTACCAAAAATCAGAGATAACAACAAGTATATTCTAACGATGATTGACCATTTTTCTAGATACTTAGTGATGATACCTATAGCTGATCAAAGTGCAGAGACCATAGCGAGGTGTTTATTTTTCAGTGGATGTTGAAGTTCGGGACACCCTTATTTATTATTAGTGACCAGGCTTAGAACTTCATGTCAGAAATAATGGTGCAAGTTTGCAAATTGCTCAATATCACTAAACTTAGAACTACACCAGCACATCCGGAGGGAAATGACCGCGTTGAACGAGTATACCAAACGATTTCTAAAATGCTGAGTCATTTTGTAAATAGTCGACATGACAACTGGGACGTGTTTTTGCCTTATGTCGTTACAGCTTATAACACCAAACTACATTCAAGTACAAAAATGACTCCGTATGAAATTATTTATGGGCGACCAAAGATGACTCCGTTTGATTCTGTGACGCTTCCGCTGAACTCAAACAAACACGTAAGTGACCTTGCTGAGAAACTGCAAAGTGTGTAGAAATGTGTCAAGAATATAAATTATCTAGCGTTACAACAACAGGCAGCTCAGTATAATAAGAAGAGTGTAGTGTCCAAATACCGAGTTGGTGACTTAGTGTATCTTTCTAATCCAGTTTTAAAACGTGGCCAGATAAAAAAATTCTAACTCCAGTATAAGGGACCATATTTAGAGTTAGAAGTGTTGTCACCGGTAACCATTAAGGTGCAACTGCTCTTTCACACTACTATTGTTCACACAAAGAGGGTTAAGCCGTATTTGGGTATGTTATTCCCTGTACCTTGTAACATTGACGCTGAGGTGCGCCGAGGGTCATCCGAGAAAGACGCCACTGGTTCCTAAGGACGACAGTAGGTCAGGTGGTGACCCTAGCAGCGGTTCAAGGTTCGATGCCAGCCGACCACGAATAGCCACGCGGGAGAGCCAGCCTGCCAGTAGGAAGGACACCAACCCCCCAACGTCACCGGAGGACCCCTCCCATTCTTATAACCTCAGAAGGCACAAGTAAAATGTTCGCTTTAGTGTTTTATTTTTGTGTATTTTCCAGTGCTTTAAGTGAAGCAACGAAAATTAGTAAATTACCTAATGAAGTCAAAAGAGGAACCATAGTTTTAACTGATAGCAGTTTTAAAGTAGTATTAAATTTTGATTTGATGGAATTAAATGTAAAAAACCATAACTATTTAACTTGGTAAAAAAAACTGTTTTGGCACTTTAGATTATAATGATTTGTATGAAATTAATCAAAAACTTGAAGGCTTGGACCAAGATGTTGATGATGTTGTTTATAATATGAATAGGCATGTTTTAGCAAAGAAAAATCTAGAATATATAGTTACAAATAATTCAAAATTCATTTAACAGCTTGCTTAGGAATATCTCTCTCACTTCAATGTTAATTATAGTGAGCTCAGCAAGAGTGTAGATGGACTATTAAGGTATATACACGTAATTAACTCTCACGTTGATTTAAACAATTTATTGCTTAGGGTAAGTCAATGTATGTCAAATGCTAGAATAGATCTTATTAATCTAAGACAATCCATAGAAATAAGTTCTAACAAGTTAAATAGTGTACTTAGAACTCCAAGTGTTTATGTCATATTCAATAATAGTAACTGTAACATGATTAGTAGAGACTTCAAGGTATTAGCTTCAGTTCATGGTACATTATATTTTCATAAAAAATTATCCTTAATATATATTCCAGATCTAGGAAACTTAAGTTTTGACTCAAATTTAAATATTTCTAAAAATGTTACTTTGTCTAGTGAACTAGTGAATGAGATTGATGCCTTTATTAAGCGATCAATTAATTCCGTTGACTTTAAACAAGTAGTAGAAAAAATTAGGGCCCATAGCTTCAATGAACACCCTAGGTCCTTGTCCATAGTTTTAGACTCAACTATAACACCTTTGGTATTGTTTGTTCTTGTAGCTGTAGTGGTCTTTAATTTTAAAGGTTCGTTGGTTAAATGTTTTATTAGGCCTACTCCTAACATTGTAACCCCAATACCTACGTAGGCACAATCTATTGTTGTTACCTTGCCAGAATTATCTAGTAACTAGTATTAAGGGTAGTAACAACCTAGGTCAAATAAGTGTCCCAGAAATGTTCCACTTATTTTTAGGAGGGGTGTGTAATGTAAGAGCATGATTATTTTAAGATATATTCTGGTAAGATATTAACCTACGCTTGTAAATTTCCTTGGAAGTCAGGAATGTTGGGTTACCATCCTGCTAAGAGTAGCATATAGCTCATATATCTTGCATCCTGTTGACGAGCGAGCACGATGCGACCGATGGACCTTCCTGGCTGTTGAAATATTGAGATAAGAAAGTTTGTGTGTGAGAATAAAACAGGGCTGTTGAATGTTGGACGCCATGTGGAGTGCATGTGGATCGGTCTCGTGTACAACTACGTAATGACGATATAAAATGTGATCTGGTGGTTCACCCCGCCGGAGGGTCGATCGCGGGTATACAGGAAGGTTGCGAGACAATTATCGAGCTTGCTCCCTCGTCACGGTATATCTAACTGGTTACCCATGTAGTAGTTTAGCATCTTACTAGCTTAATAAATATATCTTATTGGACTAACTTGTGAGTCTCACTTCCCATGAACCATCCATTTCAACCCCTACCGCTAGGGGTCCATCCCAACCATGTAAGTCCCTACGGTGCCACGGTAGTGCTATAGTAGTGTTGGCTACCGGGTACCCAAACAAAATTAGTAACCTTACACAGTTTTGTCAGAATTAGGACAGGAACGTTACAATATATTAATTATGATATTATTGTAGGGATGAATATGAGCTACACGCACCCTTTTTGGGCTAAACGTCTATATATATTACTTAATATAATGTGGTAGCAATGATTAAGAAAATGTTCCAGCATATTTTAGCTGGAGGGGAAAATACCAACAGTTTACCCAGCAGGGATTAGATATAAACCTCCCCCACAGAATTAAACGAACCTGACATTTAGACGGAATGCCGACAGGAATTCTATCCTCGGTATCTTTTGCATGGCTGTTAGAACGGTCGTCCTATAAAATACTTACTTCCGAGCGCACCCCGCAATTGCGAGAGAAAAAATAAGGTGAATTCAAAAATCAGACAATGCTGGTCAACCAGATATTCCGCTTGATATAAATATACCATGTAGAATGTGTACCAGAATTTGGTTCGAGAAAACCCTACACCCAATAGGGGGATTTAAAAAAGTACATCACCACTCAGTGGATGCGAGAGCACAAATGATGAGTAATGGTAAATCTAGGTTGTTTTAAATGAATAGACCACTCACCGTCGTCGAATTAATGGTTCGAAAAGACAAGAATAATCACGGGAAACCCTGCGGTGCCAATTTGCCATCTTGACGTCTCGAGACAGGAATGGTGATGTTGTAATCTTCCACTGGCAATGGGTTTTCCCAGATAATTCATATCAGATGCCATATTGGTGGCTCAACAAGACAACTCGAGACAGAAATATATCACGTTCTTGAAACTTTGAGGTCATTGATCCTGTTAATCTCGTACCATCGCAAGACCAGGTGACGTTGATCAGGGATGGATATATAGGTTGGCCCGCTTGGTCATTTATTTATAAACGTTTGTATAGTGGATCAAGATGGACAAGTCACAGCATCTGGTAGATATTGTTGAGCCCGTGCAGACCGTAAAATTTTGGGATCTAATCCTTGATCAAAAGTACTCGGGATAAATTAAAAGCGGTCAACACAAAGTTCGAGAGACGCATTATAGCCTATCTAGGTGGTGAGCTAAGTGTATTTTTACCCTGTTATTTTGGTACGTTAACAGATGAAGACGTGTGGGAGCTTAGCAATGAAAAACTTGTATTAACCTTCGCTGGAGTAAAACCCGGTTCACCAACATTGTGAATTTTGAACGCGTTTATGAGACAGGCAGAAGGGTCAAGGAGTTAACAACAGCAACAACAACAACAACAACAACATCAGGCAGTTAATACAAGTCTGCAAGTTAAAGACGTGTTGCAACGTGGGCCAGCTAAGGACCCTACAAACCTTCCAGCACGTTTAGCGGTTAGGTACGGATAACATGCTTATAGTAAGCTATATTAATTTGATATTTGGGGATCATAGGATTGCGGGGCTTGCCTATATGAGAGCGGAAATATTCACAGTGTGGCTGTGAGTGATAGACATGTAATTTACAAAGTAGTGAACCACGACAGAGGTGTGCCACAGGAACGAGGCTTCATCGAGTTCTGCGACTCATCCTGTCACACGATAAGAATGACTGAAGTAATACCTTAAGAGAGAATCAAGGAGACTTACTTTTGTGATAAGGCCTGTGCTGTGTACAATTTCCACAAAGGGACGTTGTGGCCGTATTGCCCAGGCCTCCACCAACCTTCCGAGCTCCACACCACCCACCACAACCCTTCACGATGGAGCAGCCACCACCTCCAGCCTTAGAGTCGTCTGCCTCCAGACATAAGAGTAAGAGTACTCACAGCCAGAGTCACCCGTGTGCCTACCACCAGAGTCGTCTGCCTACCAGACATCAGAGTCAGCAAAGTACTCACAGCCAGTCACCCGCGTGCCCACCACCAACGAAGGAGGAATTAAAGTTCGAAGAACACATAAATCTCGAGGATTTAACAATGTACAAAACTTATTCAAATGTTAATATTATAGGTGAAACGACCTATGACTGAATAATTGGTCTGGGCAGTTTCGTTAACGTCTTCCTTCTAAAGTCTACCTATTATTTGGACTGTAAGCGATTTAAATCTAAACGACGCTGTATGACATATCTCGCAGGACAAAGTGTGATGTTTAAAAGATAATTAAAAAACTTACCGCGCTCATGCTACCGTAGCTTTATTTCTCAAATTCTGCTGATGTCATCGGAGCTAGTGATGACATTTTGAAAAAAGTTTACTCTGTAAGAGGGGAACTTTTTGTGAGTAGAAGGCGTTGCCGCTTGAGCGATAATGTTATTTTTTCCTAGGGATATTTCTTTCGCTACATCTTCAGTTGTCATTATGTCATTTAAATTCGGTATTTGTGAGGGGTCCTACGCAAAGGTCTCCAACATTATTCGACACAAATATCAATGTCATCAAACACCTCCAATTCATGCTCACCAGGATGCCTACTGGGTTGAAGAGGTATTGTGCGGCGCGTTAGACTAGATTGAGAAAGAGGAATACTATCGTGTCAAGTTCTTAAACGAACTTTAGAAAAACAAAAGTTATAACGTTGTGCTATATGAAAAGGCCAGCAATGAACCGAACTTTATTGTGCTTAAGGGTGTTAGAAGAGTAAGAATGCCAAGTAAAAAAAAACTTTGGAGACACTGTCAATATGCGTTCTAGCGCCTTTAAGCGTGTCCTGAACTATTTTGGATTTTCTAGATGGTATAAGAGATAATATTTTCTCCTGAGGTTTTTTATTAAGTAAAATAGTGATTATTTGTTTTTCTTGCTATTACGATTATATGATTCAAGGTGCCCGCTAAACTCTCAAATTAATTATTTGTAGTGGCCACAAGACCTAAATCATATAGCTGCTTGTAAAAAGTTTTATATATCGTTGTTGGGGCTGCACGATATGACTGTTTTAAATTAATTAATTTGTGATTGTCATTAAGAAAAAACTATCAAGAAAATGTTTATATTTTAAAAATCCCTAGAACATGCTGTTTGGAAATCCCTGGATATTCAAAGACAGGGAAGAGCTAGCAAAAGACACGCACCAACTTTGCAGGAATGAAATATTAAATAGCGCAGTCTGGTAAATGTTAAATGAGTTAGTATAACGTTAGCAAACACAATATTTTTTGTGTTGATTGTATAATATATATTTATGAGTAGAAAGTGTAAAACATTATTTTATTATTATAATTGCAAACAGTTTCACTGTTTATATATCGTTTATAAATTAACTAAATTGGGTTTAAGGTAAGGTGGCCAGTTCACACACATACGTACACAAATGCACTTAAATTACTATAAGCCAAACTTATATTCACATGTATTCATTTCTTAATCGCGTTCATTCTTCGCCATCTAGTAAATAAATAGGTAATTATGACTTTCAATATCTTATGATAGCACGTATTTAATAAATGTAATTATTACTACTCATACAATAATTTAAATACGCTAATGGGGGTAGGAATAATTATTTAGAGGGGAGAAAGTGTACTACATTTGCATGGAGGGAGAGTTGGAAATACCCTCAGTTTTGTAGGATATTGTTCCAACTTCAACCTCCTCAACCAAACATACCGGCTGAGCTCCGCTTAATTACTTGTAGAGCTCACAAGACCTAAATAATATTGGTGAATGTCATTAAAAAAATATGTTTCTGTTGTATGCTATGAATTTTTTAAATAAAATTTATCAATCATTCGCTGTTTGTCAATAAAATAACTAGTAAGAAAATTTTATTATTATTACACATGTGTAGTTAATATAGCTTTAGCAAAAAATATTTATCTAAGCTGTATGATATGAGTAGTTTTATAATTTTAACTAATAGAAGTTTAAGGTATGATGTCACACACGCACACACACACACACACACACACATACATTTTTTATCTATCAATTGTAATTGTTGTGACGTTAGATTGCTACCCAAAGAGAAAGTAAAAGGATTTAATTATTTTAGAAATAATTGTTTATTCTGAATGTTCCAACTTATTCATAATGTTGTGTTTATAGGATAGAAGATGGAGTGTTTGGGTGTAGAAGTTAAAACACAAACATAACGGTTTTATTATTTATTCACATAAATAAAAGTTATACAAATATAGCTCACACCATAAAAAGTATACTTGGAATATTTATTTACACAAAAACGTTTTACAAATATAGCTCCCACTACGAAAAGTATACCTGGAATATTTATTTACGAAAATAAAATTTTTAACATATAGCTCTCACCACGACGAGCTTACTTGGAATACACGTTTGCAAATATAGCTCACACCACGGAACATATACTTGGAATATTTATTCAATTAAATATTAAATGAACTGGTTTTATATTTCCTTCAAACCTTAAATATATTTTTATAAAATTTAATATCCCTCGCAAATTAGGGTTTTGTAATGCCACAGGGACTATCGTTTTGTTTATTTGTATTATTTAAGTAATTCACTAACAAAATAATACTAGAAAATTAAATGAGCCGTTTCTATATTTACTAAAAACCGTTAAAGTATTTAAATATTGAGTTACCGTGACCGGTATTTTAAGAACCTATGGTTTAGGGCATTCAATCAAATCGTTTTAGCAAATATTAAATACCATACCCACAGTGGAATCACCCCCTTTGGCTCTGGTCTGATACCATACACAGGTCTATTGGGGTGGCTCCTTATAGTAGGAATGGGCCGGGGCGTCTTGTGAAGGGTCCAATAGTTTGGTTGTGGTCGGTTGTTGGGGAAACGTGAATGTACTCCTAGGTGAACAGAGGAGTGTAGTCTCAGGATAGTGTCTTGGTTGTCTACCTGTTGTGGAGGGCGTCTTGGGGGGTTGTTTCTGACAAATTTGCTCAATCTGATGCTGAAGGAGGTGTCAGGTGATGTTGGGGATGGGGGGGGAGTGCTGCCTCGTAAGAGGTGGTGTACGTAAGAGTACGGTGAAGGTGGCGATAGTGATGGAGGGTCACTGCCTTCTGGGGATATGCTGCAATCCCGCTGCTGCTGAAATGACCCGTTGCTTTTTGGAGCGAGTCCAGTGCCGCAGGTTTGTCCCTTGACGTGTGGGTAAAATCCCCCGTTGTGTATCCACATTCTGACATGAATAATAGATATTTTAAAATAAGAGGATGAATCCTTGGTAGATACATAACTATGATAAAAATTAATAAATTTCAATTTTCCAATTTGAAGGTATTTCTTAATTTTCTGTTTCCCTATTAAAATCTTTGTTATCTGTTCGTTAAACAGTTTCAGCTATAAACACATCAATATCACAAGTTAATTTTTATCATAATACTTTATTTACCGTATTGAGGGATGCGTTTGATAAATATTATCAATACCTATAAAATAACACTAATAAAAATACCTATGAAATTTTGACAGCTTGATTAACTTATCATTGTAATAATCTGATTCCTAACGATATAGATTATGTATTATTATTTCATTTATGATTCTTTTCGAAGTGTTTTTTGCAACAATGCAAAGGCCTATTATTTGGTTCCATTAGCGCAAACAAGAAATATAAATATGCCAATAATATGTTACTCCTATTTTTATTTATTTGTTTTCCACTTATAGTTTTGTTTCGAAAACCTGTCAACAAGCAATTTTGCTTCGAACCCGAGACCAATGCTACAGTAAATGATAATCGCCTATAGATATTTGAAGTGTAGTTAAGAAATTAGCCAAGATATTAAATAATATTTGTCAAACAGGGAATAGAACCGGGACTCCCTCTCACAGACAGATCACTATATTAAGGGTACAACCCTTAGACTTTCTAAACATCAGCACTGGTTTTCCACTCTGATAATTTTGTTTCAAAAATATGTCAACAAGCTATTAGGGAGAAGGTTTATTTGTTAATCGTTTATTACGTCACCAAACTACAAGAAGTGTAGCCAACGGGACAGCTCGTATGTGTGTATATTTTCTCTAATTTCTACCTTCATTAGGTGTGTAAACCAATCATACGAATAGTAAGACGTATTGACGAACACTTTTTTAATTAGGTTCTTTGGACTAGATTTAATGTAGAGAATACTTCAAATGCTTGCTAAATTCTTTATTTTTATATATATATTATTATATATATAGCTTATTATAAGCAGATGAGAGATTATTATAATCAAATGAGAGATTATATAAGACTAATAGTGACGTGTTAATTACTGCGATGCTTTATAAACGCGCTAACCTAACACTTTAGACATATAGCTACATTCGGTGCCATTGATATAGATTAAAGAGATACTATCGATTACACATATCTTAGTAAGTGTCTGTTTAAAAGAATATAAAAAAAAGTAAATTAAAATTAAATTAAGCTCTTCTAATCTATATAACAGAACACATATTATATTGAATCAGCCAGATAATGTTGGATAATCAGTTAAACCAACATTTTGAATCAAATATGGTTTAGGATTAGACTAAGCAAATGTTGTTCAATGCAAATAGATGTTATAGCTGGAATTTAAAAATGGCAGCTTTTAAAACAATCACAAATTTAACCCTAGCAAATACGTATCCAATTTAAAATTAAATCGAACTCGTTTTTAACCTATGTAACAGAACGGATTAATACAAAGAGAAAAGAATTGAAATATCTTATGTGGATATTGTTGAATTTAAATCTTCTTGATTAGTCAGGCGTCCGGAAACTTATTTTAATGTGAAGAAGACAGTGTTGCTCTAAAATCACCCCTATAATATATGAACGAAATACCCTCAGCAGAGAACCAACGCCCACCTTTCTAATTTAGATTGAAAATATAATCGGACAAAAACGAAAGGTCTCACCAACGGTTGCTCGATATTTGTTTTCCAGCTACGCATATTGTGTTAAATATCAGCTCGGTACAATTAAAATTTTAAAAACCGTTTTAATAACTATGAATACTATAGCGTATTGTCTTTATTTTCGGTATTCAAAATTAAACTATTATTTTATGTGTTAGCTAGTGAATGCAGCCCGGATAAAAATTATTTAATATATAGTCAAATCTATAAAGAATTAAGAGCATTACTAGATACCGCGGGTTAGCTAAATAAATGGTGAAGAGAGGGATCGAGGACTCGAATCCCTTTCGTGCGTGTGTACTGAGACCGGTTTCCTCACTCACCCTTTGCGGGTTGTGCCCCGGACGGGTAATAAGATACACATTTCGTTTTCTACTATTATACTGATAGGGTTCATTTCTCACTTCTTAGTCCCGCTCTAAAAACTATGTATCTATGGTTTTACAGTTTCATTCCCAAGCAAATGTGCCAGTGGTATGGATGGTTTTTTTTAAGGTTCTTATAATAAGTAGTAAGCTACTTGCACCATTGGGCATACAGTCTAAATTTCAGATTCTTCTAGTTAGGGCTTTCCAACGGTAGGTGGAGGTTGGGTTCGAATCCCTGCTTGGGCTTCCCGATGGAAGGGCGTAAGGTTAGAGTGTTAATACCTGCTGAAGCGTGGGGGTCCGATTCCCGGTATGGTGTACCGAAGCTGATTTTCCACTCTCCCTCAGCGCAAATTCGGATCCACTTAACAAAGAAAATATCCTGGAAGAAATCATTTGATTATATTAGCAATAAGGCTCGCCTCATTGGCGTAGTTAGCTAACGTGTTAATTTTGTGTTGACTTTGACTGCCAAGGACGTGGGAGCTCTATGTGTGAATATCTGTCGGGTGAACTGGTGGTCATTTTCCACTTTCTCTTCACGCAAATGTGGATTCCTAATCCATTAGCGTAATTTGAACGGGTAGTAAGACGCGGTTCTAAATACCGATAATCTAAAGGGGTCTACATAGGGGAGCCGATACAGTGTCACTCAAGTATTCAGCTCTATCACGATTTTGATAAAAGTATTAGTAGTATTGAAGTTTGGTCTTCACTGGAATGAATACAAAACTCTCTTCTATGTTTCTATAGATAAGAGAGATCTGTAAACATAGTTTAAAATATGGAATTTTGCCCTTAGAAAAGTCAAAAAAACGATATTTGAGTTAATTGCTAAAGACCTAAATCTAAGGGAAATGAAAGAGCAATGTTATAGGAACATAGAATGAATATTTGTGAATTGAATTATATAATTTATTAGGGGGTCACCACATAAAATTTATTGGCATTATTATTAAGCTGAGAGGTAGCAACTGGTAACATTTTCCCTGTACACTAACACCATCACTCGTCAAAGGACAGGTCAAACTTTGCTCTGAGTGAAGGAGGGGGTAGAAGAAGTGAAAGAATGGCAGTCGAGAAGGTTAATCCTTCTCTCGCTTTCTCTTGCTGTTTGTACTTCCACAAAGCTCATCACCTTCGGTAGAACCTTGCAGGTCGTGGCGCTCTTTATTGAAAAATACATTTTGACCACATTCTAGTAAGTGCAAGCTAAAAAGAGCTACCGTCAGTATGAACCGAGAAAATACAACTATAGACCATAGAAGAGGGATAAAAATAATATTATACCTCACAGCCCACCGCAAGAAAAAAATTGGAATAAGGGGAAGAAACTATGCATTGCTGATTCTAGGTGACTATTTTTTTTAGTATATATAGCAACAGTGAATTTGTTAAAAATGACACAGGCCTAATTATATTCATGCATTTAACGTACACTTTTTAAACAGACAGCCTAACTTAGGTAACAATGTGATCTGTACTTCACATTCAGATATATAGCCTAGATATTCACCATTCAGATAGAAGGACGTATCCATCTACAAATAGAAATTTTATTTTCTAGCACCCCCGGTATCAAACTAGTGTCCTCTTGATGTAAACACTTAAAAGTGTTCGACACAACCTGCATCTTTTAATTACTTAGCTACCAAATTTATTATGAGGTGATTTAAGTGCAATGGAGTGATAAGATAGTTTAGCAAATGTGCACCTGCATCAGCATGGAGTTAATATGGATAAACAACAGGGACAATTAAGATGTTGTGCATCTAGTTAGTATTCTTATCTTTACCTCTTCCTCAAATCAATCCAGTTTCTTTAGAGCCAAAGGCATTAAATTTTATGACCACCAGTGCATGTGTTTAAAGGAGTGTTTCCCACCGCCACACAGTGAGGCCAAATCCTGAAAAGCTGGTCAAAATATGAAAATATTATTCAATTTGTATGAAATTTAGTACATAGGGGTTTTAAAGGTTGCTTATGGCGAATCAAAAGTCAGAATTGGAAAAACAAAATGGTGGACCCATTATGGCGGCTCTAAATTAATAAAAGCCGGCAAAATATTCAAGTTTTATTCATTTTCTACGAATATTGGTACCTAGGGGTTTTAGAGGTCATTGATTACGAAACCAAAGTCAAAATTACAAAATAATAAAATTACGAATCCAATATGGTAACCATAAATATTCAAACATATACAATTTAGTCACACCTTATTAACCAGAAAAAATTTAAGGTGTGACAAAATAAAAGATTTACTAGAAGAACATAAACTTTTATTTATATTGAAACCATAACCTTTAAAGCCTATGTCTCAATAACCCACGAGACAGGAAAAAAACCTATTGTTTGTTGAGGTTATACACTAGAATTTTTAAAAAATCTTTTATTCCAACCCAATAATACAATAACGTACGAAACTGGGTAGAACTATTATTTGTTATAGCTAAATATTTGAATAGTAAAAGTCATAAACTTTTAAATTAAATAATTATTTAAGCCATGAAACCGAGCGAAATCAATTTAAGGAAAAAACTTTGTAAATAGGGGAGAGTGGGGCAAAGTTAACATAGTAATAATATTATTTTTAGCTTTTGATTAATTTTTATTTTTTACAAAAATTCGCATTTTATTTTAATAGTAAAATAAATTTAGAAATTATTTGGAAACTACTTACATTTTTTTAAACTGTTCACATTTAATCTTTCTTTAAAATTATACTTATATACTATTAACCTTGAAAATAACTTTAAGAAATTATATGATATTTGTTTATGAAAGCATGTGTTTAACACTAAAAAAGAATTCTTACGCAAGAGATTTCTTCCAATTCTTTAGAAACTGTATTCATATAGGGTTATAGGCCCTATTCTTGAAAATATTTTAAATAAAATTACAGCGATTTAAATTGCATTTGATTTTTAAAATATATTTATTTAAGTTAGAGTATTGTCAACAAAAACATGATCTTCTTATAGAAAACTGTAAAATTTGAAATTATAATCTATGTTAATAAGTAAAATATGTATTATTACTATCTCTTTTGAAGCATTTTAAATTACACAATTAGTGATATTTTTTTTTCCATATATAGACTCAAATTTAACAACTTTCACGTAGAAAGATTTTGCAAAATATTTTATTGTACTATTCAATCAATGAGACTGAAAAAATTAAAACAAATAAAATGAAAAACTTAATAATTTAAGAATTAAATACAAAGTGAAATGTATAAAATAAATCTGTATCTATCCATCATTTTACATAATATGTAAATGAAAATTATTCATTGTCATCAGTTAAGTTACCTGTATCGTAATCAGAAGATTCTGGTATCGAAAAAGAAGAAGTGTTGTAGCAGCAGCATGACACATATAAATGGTTGGTGAAATTAATAATTCAACTGCTTCTGGTGACAGATTTTTTTTAGTCAATTTTTTCAAAATTTAAATAAAGGGATCTGATGCTACTAAAAGACGTAAAATAAGCTCTTCCATTGTTTTGTTCTGCTAAATTTTCACACGAAGTCTTCACGATATATTTTTATATATTTATTACAATATTCTTGCGCATCTTCAGACATTTGTCCTATCGGCACTAATGCATTAGCTATGATTTCAGTGCCATGGATCAAAAGTTTATGTTGAGAAGTTGGCATGTAAAACCAGGGATACAAATCCACAAATTTACGAGCTGTTTCTAATGTGTATTTTTATATTTAATTAAATCAACGCCCGTTATAGAAGCGGAAACAGAAAAAATTTCAAAAAATCTCCAAGCAATATTTCCGTCTTTCGTACTACCAAATCCAGGCTTTGGTTGATCGACAATAGTCCTTATTGTTGACGGAAATCTTTTAGAATATTTTTTTTTCTATTCTTGGTTTTTTTCTTTATCTTCTTTTCTTCGCGCTTTGTCACTTTTTAATCTCTAGTTTTTTGGACAAATGCAAACAACATTCAAATAATCGAATCCACATGTGTAGTGTAGACAACCCAAACAATAAACTATCTCGATTTATCTTTTTTAATAAAATATAGTCGATATTATTAAAACCTTTGGAAGTTGATTGGCATAAATAGCAACGTTGAGTGGATACAGTATTAGTTATTGCATTACAAACTTTGCCATCTATCATCGTTAAAGCAAGTTTATAAGAAATTGATATTTCTTTTCAATTTCTTACAATCTAAACCGGTACAAGTTTTGTCTCTTGTTCTTTAACACACTCAGTTTGTTTTACAGTGTCTTCCGTATTTTCGTGCAAAAATTCAATTCTAATTGGCCTACAAAATCTGGAGATGAAGATCTTGGATTTTTGCATTAGTAACTTCATCTTCGAATAAGATTTGTAGTGAAACAAGTGAAGTGAAAAAAATTGGCATCTGTTTTACTTCCGTCATCATCAATGAATTTTTGTTTTACGTACTTTGGTCAGAGCTACATTTACAACACCATTTGCAAATAAAATTCAAGTTAAGAAGTTTTTCAGAACTCAAGCTTTTAATAACGTCCATTTGAGTCGACAAAATTTGTTCAACTGTATGGTCTAATAAGGCCTGTAGTTTTACTTCTGCACTGCATTCAGTTGCAGTGATGCTTGATGTATCACGATAATATTTACGTTTAGCCTTTAAAACTTCTTTATACGAAGAATACAATTTATAATTATTTTCTAAGCTTATATTTCTTAAACTCTGATACTGACTTCGCGATAATTTCTGCTCAATTATAAGTGAAAGAGCGTCTTCGCCGGAAATAATGTTTTCTGGAATAAACTTCAAAGATTTTCGATACCTTTGAGCTTTTGATAGGCTGCCCGATGTCACATCTTTCACAACTTCCGCAGTATACAATTTTCCTGAAGCTCGAAGGCTCATTTTGGTTGGATAGGAGAGTTCTTTGGTACTTGCCTGGGAACGAATATCTTCGGTCCACCTTCGCTTCGTTCTTTCGCTGGAATCTGTAAATTTCTAATATTTTAATATAACCTACTATAGGGAACATAATTCTCCTAAACTTTGTGGTATACATGTAGTGAATATGATTATCCTTTATTTTGTGATCTAAGCCTACGTATAATGAGCAGAAATTTTCTAGGTTTTTTGGTATACATGTAGTGTTTCATACCCGACTGTGATTTGAAAACCAATGTTCCCGTCATCAGCAGGCCACGACGATGATAACACGAGAATGAAGCCTTAGACCAGTGTTTCCCACATTGGGTGATACCGTCCTCCAGGGGGTATTTTTAGTTTTGTGAGATGGTAAATAATTGCAAGGGAGTTGTACGGCAGCGTATGGGTTTTTACTGATATTGCAGGAATAATTTTATGCTAATAAATACAAGCTATAGAATATTTAACAAAATTTTCTTATATTAAATACTGTACTTACGTTCTATAATTTTGACAATACGATCAAGTTCTTATTTTTTATAACCATTTAACATACGTTATGTTTTAACGTGTGTTTTATTCATAAGAATTATAAATTATGCCACGTAAAATGTGCATTTATTTTGTGGTGATGTTTTTTTTTTTTCAAATGAGGAAATATTGACCTGTTGTCAAAATAGTATTTCTGCAAGGTTATTATCATTGATTTTAGAATGCATATTACATTTAACTTGGGGGGTGAGGGCTGTAACAGTATCAAATTCTCAAAAGGGGGCAGTAGGTTGAAAAAAAAGGTTGGGAATTACTGCTTTGAACCATGCATATAGTGAAGTCCCATATAAGTAGCATTGCATTCTCTCATCAGATGTGCATACATATAGTGGACATTGTAACCTTTCATTAGGTGTACACATATAGTGGACATTGTACCCTTTCATGAGGTGTACAGTGTACACATATAGTGGACATTGTAATCTTTCATTAGGTGTACACATATAGTGGACATTGTAACCTTTCATCAGGTGTACACATATAGTAGACATTGCCTCCCTTCATTAAAAGTACAGGCTACACAGTCATATAGTGGACATTGTTACCTCTGATTAGGTGAGGTGTACATATATAGTGGGCATTGTAACCTTTCATCAGGTGTCCACATATAGTGGGCATTGCCTCCCTTCATTAAAAGTACAATTTACACAGTCATATAGTGGACATTGTTACCTTTCATTAGGTGTACACATATAGTGGGCATTGTAACCTTTCATCAGGTGTACACATATAGTGGGCATTGCCTACCTTCATTAAAAGTACAGTGTACACAGTCATATAGTGGGCATTGTAACCTTTCATCATGTGTACACATATAGTGGACATTGTCTCCCTTCATTCAAAGTACAATGTACACAGTCATATAGAGGACATTGTTACCTTTCATCAGGTGTACACATCTAGTGGACATTCCTTGTCTAAATTTATTTCTAGATTTATATTTTACTTCAACTTTATTTGATTGTAAAAATATATTCAACACTACTTCCCTTGTTTAGGCTCTCCACGTAGAGATTGAAACAAACACATTTTACTCATGGGTAGATATAAAGTGGAAGCTATTTTAATCACATACGAAAAAATTAAACTAATTTTTTATGACATGTAAAAACTATAACCATACAATCTTTTTGATAGCTATTTTAATATATTTTTGTTGGCTTATAAATATTTTGAAACATACAAAATAAATTATGAATATAAAAATTGAAATAAATCAAAACACAAGCATAATATTTCGTAATTATTTTGTGGGTATAACTAATAAGTAATTTTAAAGGTCACGCTTACCTACACCATCTTTTCGAATATTATTAATAAATACAGGTTATAAAGTTTTCACATAATAGTTTTAATTACACCATCTAGAAATCAAAATATTGTATTACAAATATCTAAACGTTCAATACAATTAAAGATTTCACCACCACTTATTTAAATATTGGAAAGAAAGATAATTGTTATGCAAATGTTACACATTTAAATAATGATTGAGTTCCCTAATAATACAATAATCACACTAAAGGGGAAGAAAGTGGAAATTATCAATCAGAGGTCTTATTCCCTCATTTATGTGAAGGAAGAGTGAAAAATAATCGAAGGAAAAATATCTCAAACCACACAACTGGAATCCCAACCCCGACCTACCCATCACCTGTAAATTAGACTAGATGAGAGAAATGATTTTGTTCACGTGCCCACTGGAGAGGGCTAATATTTTTTTAGTCATGATTTTATAAGATGTTTAAACAAAAAAATTCAATGAGTTCAAACTACTCTCCGGCTGGGATTTATTTACCCAAAGGGTCGAATGATCTTAGGCGTCACTCTAACGATAGAATTGGTTGCCAATGACATGGAGGTTAGGGTTTTTGAATCCCGGTCTGTTGTATAGAGGGGATTTTGTCCTGAATGGTCGATTTCCATTCACTCTCCACGTTAATGCAGGTACAATTCCTTTAAAATTAAACTTTTCTTTTCCCTAATATATTAGCGTATTAATTAGTGGATATGCAAATGATCCATAACAGGTGAGTTTGATGGTTGTGGAAAACTAAAATGTTAATATTTAGATACAAAGCTAAAAAATAAAGTTATAAGTACCTAATTGTTTTATGTAAGGAATGTAAATCACGATTTAATATACAAGAGCATTACCAGAAACAACTCGATCACTCTCTAAATTTGGAGGTAGATTGGTTGTGTATCAAGCCAGTGGGCTGTTGAGAAATATAAGCCAAAGAGTGGCAAATATATCACTTTTACTGGTGAATGAATCATCCCGGCCTTGAGTGACAAGTCTTTCGTCCTTCCTCTTTCTCTAATCTCACGATCTACGAACTCACCGAAAGAAAGATATGTAAAGAGAAGAGGTGAAATATTTTTTTTCTCCCAAAAGGCGACGAGGTATTTCTACCTGCCCATGTAGCACCCTTAACTTCGCGGCTATTAGCAGGGAGGTAGGGGGATTGAATCCAGGTCGACCGTATCGCTCAGCTTTCACACAGGTTCAGGTACATTTTATATCTTCCTCAGCTCTACCAAATATATTGCTAGCCCTGACAGGGGGTTGAAAAATAAAATGCTTTGACAAACGTGCATTCTGATGACCATTTAAGCGTTATATCTTTAAAAGCAAAATACATTCACACTGAGGATCCTATCTTGACTTACCATTACGTCAAAGGTAGACATCATTCTCAAGGACTTTTTTGTAGGCAATACTCCCGCTTTAGAGGAGGGGATTGTGATGAGGATTTTAATCCTTCGACATGTTTTAATATACATTGTCAGCAAGAGAACAAAGAAACCACTCGCATGGAAGCTAGCTCGTGGTCCGATTATTTAATACAACCACAAAATTATTCCATTTGGTTGTGTATTTTTCATTGATTTTATGTATTGGTCAGACATGAACTAGTCTGCCGATAATCCCTGCAGCATTTCATTTAAAAGTACCTTCCTAAGAAAAGTTGACTCTAATGGAACTGTCTTAATACTAGACGATGTCAATGTGCTCACAGTTTGCATGTGGATTTATTCTTTATATTAATTCTTTTATCATGGATGTGCAGTAAAAAGGAGGGTTGAAAGTAACAATTTATGTCATTGCTATGATCGCTAAGAGTATTTTCGAATTTACAATACTTAATAACTTCCCACCTATATAGCAGGCTAATGGAGTTTTCCCCCCTTTAAGATCTAATCTCTACCACTTGTACTAAGTAATAATGTTTCTCAACTAATTTAAATGCATAGTCAAATGACCTCAAACAGGGTGAACGTGCTGATGTAGTCTCAGGAATCCCATAGTTATGGAAGTTCATGTTAGACTTACTTGATTTTCACTCCAGTGTAAGTGGGCACGCCATCTAAATGTCAGGCTCATCTATTTCTGTCGAGGAAGGTTGGAATCAAATCCCTTATGCGTTAAACTATTGGCCACAATAGATCATCTAATATGTAAGTTTGGTACTCTTTAATTACATAGAACATATTTTAAATTTGTATCTATAACTAACAATACTTTAAACTCTAGCTTGGAAATAAACAACATGAGTTCGTTGCTTTCCCCTCTCTCTTTCTCTCTCCAAACCACGGTTATCTCACTTTGCCTGAAGAGCTTATTTAAAGTTTGAGCTAACAGAGTGCGTTGGAAATCTAGAAAACTTCAATTTGACGCTCTACTAAGTGTATACGCTTTTAAAACGAAAATAATATATAGTGTTTCAACGTGTTTAAGTATAATGACATAATAATTAACCGTAAAAATTATATTGTTGCTTTAGCCGGTTATTAAAAAGAGAGAGAACCCTTTATTGTGCAGGATAATTTGTTTGTTGAGCCAAAGTTCCCGGGTTCGATTCCCATGTCCATATGTCAAAAATATATAGCTGGAGTAATCATCACCAAAGGCATAAATAATAGCTTTGGTTATTTGATTCTTAAACTACCTATATGAGTTCACATATCAACCCAACGCAAATGATGGTACATCCCTGCCAAATGATTAATAACCACTAATTTTATTATTCTGTCTCTCGTTCGGGCAAAGATATCCAGATGGCATTGGCATATAGAAACCATCAATTTGACTTTCTGTCGAAGCGAGGTTATATGCTTTTAAAACGAAAATAATATATATAGTATTTCAATGTGTCTAAGTATACCAACATAATAATTATATGATTGCTTTAGCCGGTTATTAAAGGGGAGAGAGAGAGAACTCTACACTGGGCATGATAATTTGTTTGCTGAGCCAAAGGTCCCTGGTTCGATTCCCGTGTCCATGTGTCAATTTTATCTATATGGATTAATCCTCCTTAAAAGCATACATAATAACTTTGTCTATTTGATTCTTAAATTATTTATATATTTTAACTTACGTCTTGGTAGGAAGACAACTTTTCACATTTCCACGCAGCACAAATGATGGTACATCCATGCTAATTGATTAGCAACCACTGATTTTATTATTCTGTCTTTCATTTGGGGTTCGAATTCATGTTACCGTGCACGGCGAACGCTGAAACACGACAAGGTATATAACTAGGTGGGTTTTTTTGCGAAAAATTGGCCCCTGAATGAGCGTTGGAAACCACATAATATATACGGTCTTCACAGATCGTTCCCAATGTATCAAGAGCATTTTCCTCTTACGCATTTAAGTCAAGAGGTTTGAGGGTTAATGAATCTTCAATAGGGTCATTACTACCCACTTTCAACATCTATAACAAGCTTTGGGTTAACGACTCTCGCTAAGAGTTCAATACTCCATGTCAATTGTGAAATAAAAGATTTCACTTCCCGGGAGGTTTGACACATGAGGAGAGGTGGTGGGGCGAGGGGGAAGGAAGTAAAAGGGGTCTTACGGCTGTGAACCATTGCCGTCTGCTCAGTGCTCACACTCTACAATAAAATATCGTCGGGAGCGGTTCGTGCCACGCCATCACTAGCGATGCCAACACGCCATGGGAGGAGTATCCGACGCCGTGGACTGCACATTCCCACCAATAAATAAAATAAGCTCCCACAAATAAACCCCAACGCGTGTCCCTATCATACCTAGACATATGATCCAATGCGCACATTTACAAAACCAATACACATACATATAAAACCAATGCACACACATAAGGGACAAGAACAAACCAGCTTAGACAAGAATAAACCAGCACCCTCAAAACAACCCAGAGATTTATGACGTAACACAATTGCAACATCATCACAATACACACGCTCTCTAGATCCGGATAAAATGTCAAACTGGAACGGTAGGACATCCCATCTACTCTTAGTAACTTCACACTAAACTTACAAATTCTTTTCCGTGGAAAAATCAAAATATATAGAAAAGGTTATAAAACAAATTTGCTCTTACAACAATTCCAACGTTCAACATCGTCTTTCGGCATTTTATGAAATCTGAACTTATACCCGTGAACTACTATCAGGGGCTTCAATTTCTCACTTTTCATGAATTTCTTGAAAATAACATAATGAGAACGACACGGAAATTGATTCATTCATGGAAATATCAATAAAAACACCAGTATAAACAATGAGGAACTCAACCCATACGTCACTTTTAAACTGTGTGGACCCAATTCAACTGTCTCTGTGTAAACAAATCCTAGAAACCTAACCATTAGGTCACTCTTGAACTGTGTGGACACAAACTCTCTCTCTGAGTAAGCAAATTCTAGGGACCCAACTCATACGTCAATTTTGAACATCATGGACATAGTTCAATTGTCTCCGAGTAAACAAATCCTAGGGACCAAACGCATCGCTTCCCTGAGGCTTAATTGACATTAACCAGACATGTTTGCTAACCATATATTTCAGACCTTAAGTTTATTCGTTCCTAAGTACTCTCTATTCATGGTCTACCACCATCGCAATATTGACTTTGTACTAACTCTACATGTGCCGTGCAATAAACATCAAACCCAAGTTACACTTGTCTAATTGGTCTCCGCCTACTCGTTTCACTTAGACAATCCTGAATGCCCTTTCGACCAGATTTCCCAAACTAGGTGTTAACATCGAATGAGTAGTGACACAGAACACTTGTTGTCAACAGTAAGGCCACGGTTTTACACTTGGGTTACTTAGAGAAACAAAGAGATAATCCTGTTAAGCACAGTAAAAAACCTTCATATATAGTTTATAAACAACATTTTTCAAATATATAACAAATTTCGAATGTACAAAAATCGTTTATCATCTTTAAATTATTTTCAATTTTTAAAAATAAAAATATGTTCCTATTTATAGTGAAAAATAATTTTCAAATATTCATTTTAAACTAAATATTAATGCAATTTTTAATAGATCTCAAATTTACTAATATTTATTATATGTTAACCTTCTCTAAATAAATATATTTTATTAAAATAAATATACATACACGTAATATAAAATAAACCCCAAGTGAACAAAATCTTTCTATCTATTGTTGAAAATTCAATGTGTACATATGTAAAATATATTTTTTTAAATAAAAACAAATATATTAAAATTATGTATATTTTACAAATTATACCAGATACCCACTTTGAACCAAATCGCTTGAGTCAATTCTAAAATATCTATAGTTTTTAAGAATATCGACGTTTGTACACTAACCTAAATTTTCCGCCCACACCCACACACTCCCCCCAAAAAATCAAGTACAAGGTTTTATTTGTCAAGTCAACCATTTCCCAGATAATCATTTAAAAAAATTATAGTTATCTTCAAAATAATTGGTATTGCCAAAAATCATTCATTTGTTAACTAAAATTTAAAAGTCAAACACTCATTAGATAACTATGCGTTTTAAACAAAATCGCTAGAGCCATTTTCGAAAAATTTCGAATTCTGAAGAAATTCCTCACAAGTAAACTACCCTTAGTTTATTCTCCCTTAACACAAATGCGGGTACACTTCTTATAAGTATATCCTCCTAACCCATAAAACCATTAGCGTAATTGGTACATAAACGTATAACTCGAACTAACGGTAAGACGTGGTTCTAAAAAAAAAAGTATGTTTTTCTGTATCTCACGAGCACTGTGCGATAGCTACCACACGCAGAGGTCTGAATTTTAAAAATCAGTAGACCATGTGCACGAACGTCTTCATCTCAAATCAGGAATTTTTAAATTTTGATTTCATTCTTTTAATTGTTTGAAAACCGGGATGGAAGCAATAGAATAGAGGTATGTTTTTCTGTCTTTTTGGAGCAAATAAAAGTGTTGCAATAAATTGCGCGGCTACCCCGGGTAGTATCAGGTATTTCTTCTAGTATAATAAATAAATATTATCTAATTTGAACAAAATCCATCCATCCATTTCAGATCTCTGGCTAGAGATAGTCAACAAGAGAGATTTATACATATTATATGAGACAAACAGAATTGTAAAATCCTTTTTTGGTGGCGAGGGCAAGGGGAGTGGGGTGTTCAGTGGCATTTAAAACGTAAAAATTAATCACAATCTCGAGGTCAAACGTGTTCAAATACAATGGGCTTACATTCTCTTTAGATGATAAAGTAAAAACATATTTTTGATTGAATTTGTAATTATTTACTAGTAACACTCAATTTTTATATCAATAAAAATTCTATAAAGTGGTTTGAACTACAATTAAAATGTAAAGTATGATTCCTATAGAGTATCAATGTTTATTTTATAACAAAAAGTTGTAAAGTGAAATATTTTAAAAATGTTTTCCCGACAGTTAAGTAAAGTGTGGAACATAATTTAAATTTCACTTTAGGCATTGTATATATTCACTGTTGACGCAAGGGTTGGGGCTCAAATCCTAGTTGGGAACACTGTAGATGATTGTACATAACGGGTGTTCATATTGAAAACTTTTCAGCAAAAAAAGTAAATTAAATTTGTTTGGCTCTGAGGGAAAAGTAAGGTGGTAAGGCACTAACGTCACCTTAGCAACGCCACCCAAGGTCATACCAGCCCTACAACCTTACTTCCCCCTCAGAACCAAACAACTTTTGTTTAAAACTTTTTTTTCTTCTGTAATTCGTTGTTTTCGAGATATATTTGTGGAAAGTTTTCAAATGAGCATCCGGTGTGATTTATAATTGTGGGTTTATCATCATATTTTTACATGAATGTGGGCTTAATTTCTATATACAGTTCTATATTTTTCTTAGCACCGCGTCTTACTACCCGTTAGAGTTATATGCCTATATAATAATTACATTGTGTTAAGGATAATGAAGGTTTAATGTATAATAAGTGCAACAACGTTTGCGTGGAGGGATAGTGGAAAGCAATTTAGGGAAAACCATCCTCAGTGCACCCAAATGGGATTGAACCCCGATCTCCCCATCTTCAACCATCTAGTCTAATACAATATTAGTGCGTTAGCCCACGTGGCCAACGAAGCGGGTGTAAACTACTATTCTGATTCCCATGGGCTCTATCTTATATTAAATATGTTTTTGATGATCACGTCATACTACCCAACTGAACTATCCACATTTAACTACACTAAGACAGAAGTAGGAAATGTAAGTTTAGAGGAAATGTACCCGCACTTGCGTGAAGGGAGACTATAAACATGTAGGGTGAACATCCCTAAGCATAATCTTGCCAAGCTTTGAACCTCAACCTTCCTATCAACAGAAAACTAAACCAAATGGGGTTGACGTCTTAACCCACATAAACACCTATACGGGTCAAGCCCAAAATACTGTCGATGTATTTCCAGGCTCGAATGAAATTGGATCGTCGTACGAGCGATACCGAGAGACGTAATCAAGTAAATCAGCTGATAACTAGTTTGGGTCTCCAGGACAGAGCGGACTCAAGGATTGGCTCCCAGGGCTCCGACAAGGTGTTGTCTGGCGGTGAGAAGAAGAGACTCTCTTTCGCCACAGAGGTGCGGATACACAGATATTATCAAGGAAATAAAACATAAACAATTCAACAAACACGTCTTTTCAGATGAGATTCTCTGTAAATATTTTTCCTTTATTCAAATATGTCTTGTTTGAAGAGATAAATAGCACCGATGGTACCAAATTAGAAGGGCAGGGAAAGGGATTGATTTCACTTATATTCAAAACAAAATTTTGAAATTTTAAAATTTGTATTTATATCTTAGTTTCAAGAATTTCTAAATTGATCCATAATTTATTATAATGAGCTGAGGACTTATATTGTTTAGTTTTGGTTGGCTACATATTTTCTTTTACCAAATATTTAGAAGCACACTATCATAACTAATAAATTAAGCAAGGGAAAATTATTATCTGTAACTTATATTTTCCGGGTAATTACGAAGATAACTTTGAGGTTAATATTATTTTTAGTGTGTGTATTTGAACTACATAAAAATAATTTGGGGGTTATTTGTCGCTTAGGACTTATAACATTTTTATCTTAATACAACTTAGATCATTCGACAGTAAATATATTATTGCACAATTTTAAAATAATGTATAAAATATATTTTACATATTAATACTATTAATATTACAAATATGTCATTGTGTACACCTCATAAGAATCTCTATTTGTACTAAATCTCAGCCCTATACATTATTTACTTTACTTTAACAAAGAAATGCAAAAATCATAATATATTTAATCACTCTTTATATTTTACGTTTATTAGAATTGTGCAATATAATTGTAATTGTCGAATCACTTTAATCTAGAAAGATTATTTAAATTTAAATATATATATATATATATATATATATATATATATATATATATATATATATACACACACACACACACACACACACACAGTGTTCGGAAACTAATAGCCCAAACTGCACATATAGCCTGTTTGAACCAAAATTAATATGAAATCCCTATACACTTACATCTGGAAAACTATGCTAATATACCATTAAATTGTGTTCGAAATTTGGCGTACAGCGCTTGGAGATCAAAGCTGTTCAAACGTGAGTGTACAAAAAGTTGCACAGGAGCTGTGCTAACTGCACTACACACCTCGATATCTTGGAGCACGGCAGCAGAACATATCACAATTAATAGTAAACAACATACCAGTCCATCTAGAAATGTGAATACCCTCTGATGGGTCATCCAGGTCATCATTCACGGTCCTACATCAGAGAAAGTGCTTGCCACTATTACATGTACAGTGCCACGCGCCTAACTCCTATGCAACTATTACACTCACGCTTGAACAGCTTTGATCTCCAGGCGCTATGCGCCAAAATTCAATAATGATTTAATGGTATATTAACATAATATTCCGGATGTAAGTGTAAAGGGATTTTGTATTACTTTTAGTTCAAACAAGCTCTATGTGGAGCTTGGGCTATGAGTTTTAGAACATTCTGTATATGTGTGTACATTTGATATAGGAGTATATATATTTATTTGTAACTTATACATTACTACCCTATTGCTATGTTTGGCAAGTAATGTAATACTTCAAGAGGGGATTTTTGAAGCGTACATTGTGTCCTTTGTAATTTCCAATAGTTAATTTGTATTTATATGATTCTCTTATATATATAGGCGTTAATTTTAAAATTATTATAAATAAAATCTTCACTAAATTTTCTTCAAAAACTGTACCAACTATATATAAGACAAATTTAAACAACTTTAATAATATAGCTTAAAATAAACCACATTAATATCTAAAGTTTCCAAAAATCAGGTCCTGAATATTAGAGATAAATCCAAAGAGTGTTTTAGTTATATGGTAATGAGTTAATTTTATATCTTTTTTTGAGTTAATTTTATGATAGTATTTTCATATTGGCTATGTTTTCAGATGCTTACAGACCCACCACTTCTGTTTTGCGACGAACCAACCACGGGTCTGGACTCGTATTCCGCACAAAAGTTGGTTCACATGATGAAGCTGATGGCCTCTAAGGGCAAGACAGTGCTATGTACCATCCATCAACCTTCCTCCGATATCTTCAATATGTTTAATCAGTTGATACTTGTAGCGGAGGGTAGGATCGCTTACTTTGGATGCATGAAAACTGCCCTCACGTTCTTTGAAAGGTAAGTTGAATTGATGGCCTGGAAGAAGACTGTATCAATAACCATATATGAGTATTATTGATTCATCCTAAGCTTAAACCTGATATTAACAAAGCCGCCTTAAGCCTATGATCTGATTTGATAATTAATGAACTTTAAATGGTATCCTTTTACTAAATATTCCCTCCTATATTTTGTATTAAACTTGTTTTAAATAACATTAGAAAATTATTATAGATAAATCTATCCCTTCATTTGATTTAGAAATAATCGCTATTTGAACAAAAACACTTGACTCAGCGTTGACGGACCCCATGGTACATTCCTTATCACATGTTAACGGCAAGTCAGCAACGGTCAGTTGATATTTCATCTCGGCAGCGTTAAGTGACGGTTGTGAGTGTTGAGTGCTTTTCGTCTATTTATGGTGTTTGCTGAATCTGTACCGTGTTTTGTTAAACATAAGACAGGAAATTTAAAAACATTAAAAATACAAAAATTCTTAGTGACCTACTTTGCTATGGTATTGACTATACATGGTCGCGCCTGCTTACAATATTTCACTGGTGTTCCACCAATCATGTAGGTCCTTCGCGTAGTGATATGAGAATGTTTGTTTATTTCAAGTCCCAGTTTAGGATGAATCAATAATAATAGCACCATCTGGGATGGTGAACTTGTTATAAGTGAGTCACGAAGAGATTGTTTATTTAAGATAGATAAAAAAGACAACTATTAGGTTTTTTAATAAACTAGTTGAAATTTTAGACAGTTGATCAATTTATTTTTCAAGTTTTCATATTTGTATTTTGATATCAATAAATTTGATCAATTTAGCTGTCTGGAGTTGAAAAAGTTTGGAGATAAAAACTAGTTCACTTTATTTGAAAATAAAATAAACCATTTCTTACCCACTAGAGGCTAAAGATGTTAGATGACTTTTGATACAAACAACTTAAAATCATTAATTTACTTCTTTTAAATGTTCTTTTTTTTTTATAATTCCATCATGATATTGTATATTAAAAGACACCACCAACTAAAAGGCTGATCTTTTATCTTCAGATAAATATTAATTTGCTATGTACACGAGGTAGTCCGCAATATATTAAAGTTTTCACCAATGGAGTAGGGACAACATCATTTTCAAGGAGGATAAGTGGAAAACCATTTAAGGAAACCCTTCTCTCCACAACCAGGCGCGATTTCAAAATCCAAACTTCTCACAGCATATAAACGTTAATATACCCATTGGTTACACTTTTAGTTGTTGTTTCTTTAGAACCGTGTCTTACTACCCGTTTGGGCTATATGCCTATATACTAGATAATATAATGGTTTTATGAATTAGGAAGACTATATATAGAGGTAGTGTACCCTCATTTACGTTGAGGTAGAGTTGAAAAACACCCTCATTACACCCGACCAAGATTTGAACCTCTATCTCACCCCTCTTCCCCCCTTTCTCCCGTCATCAGCACTCTATTATACTGCGAGAGTAGTGCGTTAGACCATGCGGCCACGGAAGTGGGTCACTTTTAGTTTTTTTTTAAATCGTGTCTTAAGGGTGTATGGCCCAAAATTAATAATGTATAAATTATATATATTAGTAGGTCTTCTTAAAGCAAACTTGGATCAGTGTATTCAATATAGATTAAATGTATATTTTAAACACATTTACTCAAAGTTTGAAATTTTGGCATATAACTACAATTTTTAGAAAAACCAAATGATGCAAATATTTCATATTTGGAATGTTAGAAATACTTGAAGAGGTTTATTAAGAGAAATTAATATTATTCCAATGAACCTTAAATTAATTGCATATAAAACAGCCAAAATACAGTAATGCAATATTCAATTAATTATTTTGTATACTTAAACGTGTGTAATAAATGGGGGAAGTAAATCAATTAGTGCTGACTTCTTTTAACTTTATAATGGTACTTCATTCACATTAATATTCAATCTGAAACTCATGAAAATTGTATGAGCTGAGGTGCTACATATTTTGCCCCCGGATTTTGAAAATAAATCTGATGCAACCCCGCAATAGGCGAAACAGAACAGCCCGGTTAGAGTAGAGCAGACAGCTCATCCCTTCTCACTCCAAAAGTCACTAGCTGTCTGTCCTTGAAACCATAAATATGTCACCAGTGGTTTTGGCCTGACCCATCACCATCACTCTTTAGGGATTGTTACCTGGGCTCCACAGTTTTCAAGTCCGTGTAGCAAGTGCGATGATTGTTGAAAGGATTTTTCCAGTGTGGTTGAGTGTAGTTGCATTTAATGTCTTTAGGTATGTGTAAAGTGTAATAATAGTGGAAAGAACATTTTTATTATTTAAAAAAAATGGCTCCACAAAAGTTTAAAGATGGCAGAATATATGCAAAAGGCAAAAGTAATAAGCATTCCAAAGCAATAAAACGCTTTTACGAAGAAATTTGGAGAGCCCAAACCACTAATAAGTTGGTTAAATTACTTCAAACCTATATTATATTATTGAACTTAAATAATTAACTTTTTTTTTGAAAATCCTTTTTAAATCTGGAACTAAATCTGGAACCTCTAACTTAGCACGTCAATATCTTACCACTGAGCTATCTAGGGCTAAATCTGTGTTAGGGTCATTTATCGTTCATATTTTAAGGTTTAGTCATTAATAAATGTATAAAATCGTAGGCCATTTAATAACAATCAGAAACAAGAATATATAGCCAAAGCTATTATTTATGCTTATTAGTGGGAATTACCCCATCTAGATATCATATTCTTAAAAGTGAAGAATGACTCTGCCTTAAAATATGAGTGAAGAATGGCCTTGGGCACGGGACGAATCCTGGATAGCTCAGTGGGTAGAGCATTGGCGTACTAAGCCAAAGTTCCCGGGTTTTATTCCCGTGTCCAGGTGTCATTTTTCAATTTTCAGAATATGATATCTAGATGGAGTAATTCCCACTAATAAGCATAAATAGTAGCTTTGGCTATATATTCTTAATATGCAAGCCCGTACAATTTAATAATTGTACAAATGGCAGCAAAAAGCCAACTACCGAGTCGCAGATGGCTGCGTTATCTGATAGCTCGTGATATTAATATAATCACATATTTGTAGCCGACGATTTCCGCTAAATCCATCTTAGACTCTGCCTTAAAATATAAGTGAAGAATGGCCCTGGTCACGGGACGAATCCTGAATATCTCAGTGGTTAGAACATTGGCATACTAAGACAAAGGTCCCGGGTTCGATTCCCGTGTCCAGGTGTCATTTTTCTAGTTTCAGGATATGATAATCAGGAACAAACTCCATCGTTGATCCATGGTAGCTTTATGCTGCCGTTTGAACAATTTTTACTAATTTTAAATTGTTTCTTGGATATAATTTGTAAATAAGAAGTCACCAACCTTTATTTAGCTGCGGACCACATATATATGTTTTACCAATACAGTAAACCACTTATTAAGTATTTAATAAAAAAATAGAAAATATTTTTAAGAATGACTTGAGCTAGACCACCGAGGACGGGGATATCGAGGTTCAAATCTCAGTCGGGTGAACTGGGGATGGTTTTTCCTAAATGGCTTTCCAATCTCCCTCCCTGCAAATGCGAGTTCATTTCTTCTATATTACACCTTCCCAATTCCTAATCCATTAGTTTAATTAGTACTTAAGCGTATAAACAAACGGGTAGTAAGACGCGGTGTTAAATAATAATAAATAAATAAAAATAAATTTATGAATGACCTTGAACAAAGAATAAAGCGTGAGATGAAAGCCTATATTTGAGTTACGTTAATAGGTATGGACAATTGTTCATTATGTTAAATATATAAAGATAAATTACTTTTTAGTCATATTGGCCATGAGATGAAATTTGTAGGTTAATATATCTTTCTTCTTATATATAATTTGATAGGCCCGTTTACGGTAATAGTAATTATGAGGAAATGACTCAACAGATTTTCACAAACTACCATTCATTTTAACAATTAGGAGTCCAGGATGTCGGGAAAAGTAGTAGTTTTCCATGGAAACCAGATTTTCACAGAGAATTTTCAGTTTTTCATTCTTTGTTTAATTATCATGGAAACCCTTATTTGCTGCATGACTGTAAATCTCTAAATAAACTATATCATCTTGGCTAAAAAACAATAACTCAATCTTGATTAATTATTGGTCCGAACACATCACTTTTCTCTTTGAATGCTGGTCATAACACATTTAAATTGAGATGCCTAAACTGGGAAAATTTTTATTTTTTATTGGAATGTTAGCGTTAATTGGAATTTAAATCAATATCATTGAGTATAATTTGAAAATTAAAAGTTTAAGTTGTTAAGTTCGTGAAAATTTGTCTAAGTTTTGATTTGCGCTTGATAAAATTGTTTTAAAATACGTTTTATGTATTATAAGCTCAAAAACGATAAAATGATCTTGAATAGTGTTAAAAAAAGTTAGCCATTTTAAATATCTAAGTATGAGTTTTGGTGCTCACTTTTTCGAAATAATGGGTTTTAGTGTTCATTTTAGCATTTAACAACAAATACATAAGTTAAGCTATGTTTTCATTTTACCGTTTAATTTGAGGGTATATTTAAATTAGTAATGTTTTGTATACCCCATCTATATTTCACATTCTTACAAATAATGTAATTTCACTTATGTTTCCATGTTGATAGTTAATTTTGAGGGAATGATATTTCAAATGTTTGAGTACCACATCTATATATTTTCCCAGTCTCTCTTTCTATCATACTCCCACGTTCTCACACACTCTCTCCCTCACACACACACACACACACACACACACATTATAAAACACTCTCTTAATATAATCTTTTCTTATTCTTTCTCTCACACTTTATCCCTCTCTCTCACACACTCTCTACACTCACATACACGCTATATCACACAATTTCTCTCACATTATTTTATTATACTCTCTCTTAACCTCTCTCTCAAACGCTCTCTCTAAACAGCTCTCTCTTTCTCAAACGATTTCGCTTTCTCAAATTCTATCAAACACTCTCTCACAAACGTTCTCTTTATCTCTCAAACACCCTCTATTTCAAGTTCTCTCAAAATCTCTGACTAAAACTCCTCTCTCTCTATCTCACGCTCTCAAACACTATGACTCAAACTGTTGTGATGTTATTTTTGGTTAAAAGAGTTACTTATAATAGAAATCTAATAATCAGTTGACTAAATTCTTCAAAGATAATATATCGTTGACAATTTTACTGTTTATTTGTTTTAAATTTCATTCAAAACTCCTAAAGTTTTGAATATTCATTATTTATTCATTTACAATTAAAGTATATGTTATACATATAATCTACTTACCTTTATTTCACTATATTAAATCATCTTTCTTTATTTTTATTCTTTTTCCACAAACTGCCAACCTGCCATGTTTATTCATTTTGTTGGTAGGTGATTTTAACGCTATCTGCTCCAGAGAGTGGTTTATTTCGGAACTATCCGATTCGTTTATTTTCATGTTCTTGGACACTTATAGCATCTGGCTGTCTCTTGAAATAATAATTGCCCCTAGCGAAAGATATTATTATTATCGTTTGGTTTTTTTTAATTTCTCTCTATCTTACAGGTAGAGAAAGTATGGTGATCGTCAAAAAAATTGAACTCGAGATTTTGATGAATTTTGACAATTCATGACTCCCTGAATCCGAAAAAGTGGTTTTTGAATTACCGTCTGTCTGTCTGTCTGTCTGTCTGTCTGTACCTCCAACTAGAGCCTAAACTATTTTACCGATTGAACTGAAACTTGATATATTGGGTTTTCATAGGGTTACCCCGAGGAGCTTTTGGAATTGGATACCTACCCCTAAAATTAAGGGTAGTTTACTGAAGGGAAAAAAGAGAAAAAGTCGATTTTCTCAAAATCGGCTCTAACGATTTTGATTAAATTTCATTTATAAACATTAATAAATATTCCAAACAAAATGGCTACTCTCAATATTTCGGAAAAATGGCTTTAAGGGCTCCGGTCAAACGCGTAAATTAACATTTTTTATAATAGCTCCGAAACTATTTGAGATATGAAATTACTTAGCATTACAAATATGTATATATATTTATAATACAGATATTTTATTCGAAACATATTTTTATAAAATCAATAATTTTCAATCTATACACAATTATATATATATATATTTTTAACTTTTTGGACATTAAAGCTTAAGTATTGCGATCGTAAAAAAAACTAACCTGAAATGTTGATGGAAGTCGACGTCTCATGACCCCCCAAACCCTAAAAAATAGTCTTTGCAATGCCGTCTGTTTGTGTGTCTATTAAAACTTAAAATTAAGGGTAGTTAACTGAAGGGCAAAAAGAGAAAAAGTCGATTTTCTCAAAATCGGCTCAAACGATTTTGATTAAATTTCATTTATTAACATTAAAAATATTCCAAACAAAATGGCTACCCTCAATATTTCGGCAAATGGCTTTAAGGGCTCCGGTCTGATGCGTTAATTAACATTTTTTATAATATCTCCGAAACTATTTGAGATATGAAATTACTTAGCATTACAAATATGTATATATATTTATAATACATATATTTTATTCGAAACATATTTTTATAAAATCAATAATTTTCAATCTATACGCAATTATATATATATATATTTTTAACGTTTTGGACATTAAAGCTTAAGTATTGCGACCGTAAAAAAAACTAACCTGACATTTTGATGGATATCGACGTCTCATGACCACCCCGAACCCTAAAAAATAGTCTTAGCAATGCCGTCTGTCTGTGTGTCTATAAAAACTTAAGATTAAGGGTAGTTTACTGAAGGGCGAAAAGAGAAAAATTTTGTTTTCTCAAAATCTGCTCAAACGATTTTGATTAAAATTCGTATCTAGGCGTTGATTAAGATTATAAATAAACTGGCTATTTTCATTTTCCTATGAAAATGATTTTTAGGGTACTTTACAGAAGCGTTAATTTCCGTATCTCCACAACTATTTGAGAAACTAAACAACTTATCATTGAAAAATTGTAGGACTATTAGAAATAAAAAACTTTTATTTGACATATATTTTTATAAAAGCAACAGTTTCTGAGATATTTTCAAATATATTAATACAATTTTGTGAGCTTTAGTTGTAAACATATACTACTTAAGCCTTAACGCAATAATTCTCCAATGCCATAGAGTAATTAAATATAAGTATCTAAAAAAAGTATGTTATTTTTCCTTAAAGCTCTTAGGAGAAATGTTTGCACAGCAATGATCGATCTCCATTTTAGACTCAATAGTCAAATTTAAATTTTTATTGGTCAACATGTATAAATGAATAATTAAATATCAATGCGATGACTTGAAGATGTGCAACACCTTATAAAATGTTAAGATTTTAACCAATAATAGAAATTTTATTACGAAGTGTTGACCCTTGTGGAATACATTAAACTGTTTGAAATGTTTTTAGGTGGACAAAGATGCGCCTCTTTTCTCATTGATTCCATATCATTGTATATTTTCTTATGCGTGTTCTTATGTTGAGTGGTGATGATACAATGTACATTATTCCGTTCAGAAATCTTACGAGTTTATAGAAAGAGAGAGAAAGTCTGTGCGGTGCGCCGTACCATTTATTTGTTTGGTACCATGTTTAAATTAATTTTAAAGATGAATTATGTTCATATGTAAAAATTATAATCATATTAATAGTAATACCCCCAATATTTAAATAGTTAGGACTGTTTGTCTTATTCTTGCTTATAAATCCTGGCGAATATTTTCTCTTAGGCCGGTGATTGTTTATTTTAAAACAAAAAGTACGTGTTTGTGTTTTGTCTAAAATTTTGTTGTGACTCTTAAATTGGCTTCGAAAGTGGAAGGAAGGATCAAATCTGGGGATCCTTCAATTATATTTTTTGAAAGGTTCATGGTAGTTCTAATCATCTAAAACTTCTAAAAGAGGTATAAACTTGTGAAGAAGGTTGAGTGGAAGCACTCATGGAAGATTTTTTTGTGGAAATTTAAGGCCGGAGAGTTAAATATTGACGGAGCTTTGATTCAACATTTTTACCAGAGCAAGGACATTTTCGGGTGAGATCAAATCTATCTGTAAACATCCTGTTATGGATGTAAATAATTAAGCATAATCTTTAAAATTACTAAAGAAGGACAAATAATTTCAGTTTTCAATCCAGAATTAATACCTTTTGTCCACCTCAGAACAATATTTTTTTGTTTATTAAAGAATCATAGACTTATTGTTACATGTTATAAAGAATAAATTTTGTTGTTGTTAAAATCCTGTTATTTGCTTAAAGAAATATTACTATTATACTCACAATGCAAGTGAGAGTTTAATAATATCAAGTATTGCTTAGCGATAATTATATTAGTTTTATAATTTGGGAGGCATGCCTTAGTAGGTAGAGTTTATTTAAGGATATCATTCACTACAATAATTAAAATCACTCTAAATTTAATTGTTTTATTTTTATTTACATCAATGTACAGTGTATTTTCTTTTGAACTTGCATCCCATGTATAGCGATGCTCAGTAGATTGGATTGGTCAGAGCAAGAATAATAATCTGCATCAGGAAGTCTTCGGTTGTAAGTGTCCAACTTAATTCCAAACTTTAGGTAAAGTCCAGGGGTCTTGAGAAAAAGGGCTTTCGTATTACCGCTGAGCAGTTTATGGGGATAAATTTATTCAATAATTAAAAATCTACCTACCTCCAAAATAAAAGGGGTTGGTATTTGGCGTCCAATAAAATACAACAATACAATATTATATTATATTATAGATTAACGTTCTCTTTATCTCTCAAACACTCTCTATTTCAAGTTATCTCAAAATCTCTGACTAAAACTCCTCTCTCTCTATCTCACGCTCTCAAACACTATGACTCAAACTGTCTCTATCTCAATCTCACTCTCTCTCTCTCTCTCTCTCAAACTCGTTTTCTCAATTTATCTTTCACTCTTTCTCTTAAACTCTCGCTATAACTCTCTCACAATATAATTTTCCCTCTTGGAACTAATCTTTCCATTTTAACTTTATCATATCTTTAGAAATCTCTCCCACATGTCCTCACATTTTCTCTTTCCTTCACACAATATTCCTCCCGAAATTTTACACGCTTTCTTTCTCTCTCTCTCTCTCTCTCTCTCTCTCTCACACACACACACACACACACACACTTTATCACGCATTCTCCCTTGCCTATTCTATTTCTCTCTCACACATACACACACTCTCCTGACACGCACTCATACTCTCATTTTCACATTCACCCACACATACAATCACACCCTCAAACACTTAAACTCTCATTTTCCCTATCACATCTCATCACTCTCTATATCATATATCTTATATATAGTTTAATAAGCCCTCCTCCAGAAATAGAAATTACAAGGAAATGACTGAACAGATTTTGACAAACGAACACTCATTTTATAGATAAGGGAATCAGGATGGTGGTAAAAATATTGGCCTATAACTAAAACCCTATTTTCTTAGCGAATCCTCCATCTTTTTCTTCTGTGTAGACAGTAGTTCATCTGTACAATCATTATTTGTTTACATCACCATAGAAACCATGACTTGTGTATAGGTGTATATTGGTAAATAAAATATTTGTCTTTGTTTAAAAAAAAAAAATCAGCTCAATCGTTAGGTACTTGATTAGTTTGTGCAACTAATAGATATAGCTCTGGGAGAGGGGTAATTTTAAAGTTCCCATCGAGGCGTGAAGGGGGAAAATATACCTTTTGATTCGAATCACACACCGAAAATTAAATATCTAAGAAAAGTTGATAGCCTTTGACAAGTAAACTTTTAATCAAAAATTGATGGCTTATTTATTATAGAGATCCTTTCCCAATAAAAAGATAAAAATACATTTTAGTGTAATAATCTGCAGCCATTGCTGCAACGACCAACTAGTTAATATATAATGTTACTTTTGATCATCTCACACCTCTCTGGTTGAGAATAAGTTGTATTTGTAAAAAAAAAAAACTCGATATTTTGATGGATGTCAACGTTTCAAGACCCCCTAAATCCCAAAAAGAGTTTTTTTAAAAATAATGTCAGTCTGTAGCTCTGACTAGAGACAAAACTATTTTACCAATTGGGATAAAACTTGAGATTTGGGTTTTTCATAAAGTTTCTCCTAATTATTTTAATAATCTATCCAATCATAAAATTAATAGTAGTATTTTTTACTTAGGGATGGAAAGTGAAAAAAACAGATTATATTAAACTCGACTCGATTAAAATTAATATACATATATATTGTTTAATATTAAAACAAAATGGATGTTCTTGAACCCTCCTTAACACGATAAAGAGAAAATAAAAGGAGATCCAAAACACAACAAAATCTAGCAGGGCAAAAAAAAGGGGCAATTGGAGCGAGTGCTTGGAGTTCAATACTTTGATTGTCTTTGGGCAAACATTCAAAATCCAGAACCCGTTATTCCCACCAGTTGCGGACTTAAATATTGGAACGGTCTATCTCATAATATCTTTTAAAGGATGATAAATCATTTTAGAAATAGTTCCTTAACTGAAACACTTAACAAGAAAAAACATAAAATTAAACTATCAACTTTTTTTTTTAATCTTGAAGTTTCTATGAATGTATCTACATTTAATATTCACAAAATCGATTACTACAATATTTACAAGATTCAAGGTCCATTCTATCGATAACTTATTTATAGTCGATATCTTTTTTTTTATGAACCAACAAAAGGATCGATCGTAAAACATAAATACCTCGACCGAGTAACAAAATATTATTAGAAGTGAAGACAACTTAATCTTTTGTTATTATAAAAGTTTAAATTAAATTGCCAAAAAAGAATTTTGAATAAAATTGTTACATTACTCAAATTAAGAATTATTATCAATGCCGAAAAGTGAATTTAGATCTTACATTTTATATATTAACTGAAGCTTGAGCTTCTCCTGCTCCCAATCCGATCAAGTCCAATAGTGTCTCTTGATAGCACAGACGCCACTATATATACAATATAACCCAGAAGATTGAGCGAAAGAAAAAGGGGTAGCGGGCGGACATCTGGAATATTCGGGAAAGAAACATGCGCATGATAACATCATTCTGGATTTATCGCCACAGTTATACCTTCTTCCACAACTAGGGGCGAGTAGCACATCTTCACACCCGAAGTTATTTGTCTCTAAGATCTTTGGCACGGACAGGATCCACAATCGACGGTCAGTATTAATTTCAACATGCGGCGGGGTAGTTGTGGTCGATCATGATTTATGATAGTGTTCCCTTTTGACGCCACCGGCAGTATGGTGGGGTAAGTTTAATTTTATTTATTTTGTCCACTTACGTAGCTAAATGCTACAAATCTCCCCCCTTGAATGGGCGGAGGGGGAGGGAGTTGGCATGTACTCCCTTCTCATTGATTCGGCAGCTTCCAAGGACACTCTGGCGCTGTATCGCAGATGTCTTCTCAGGGATCATCCCACTATGGACGGGTATTATCCTCATACAGATCTTCATACCCACAGCAACCGATTATGTCAATCGGACGAGATCGCCTGTCTACACCGCCCAGGAAACGGCGCTACGTCCCACGAAACTTTCTCCAGCTGCCCAATGTAGGGTCCACTTCTTATTACTGCTGGCCCTTGGTCAGCAATCTCTCATTGAAAACCACCGTCATCCAGTCACGGCTACCCATTGTACCAAACTCTTCTTTAGGAAGGAGCTTCCTTCGCATCATGCGCATGGGGACGATGAAAAGGTGGGGGTTCGGAAGTCAGGATACGACGGGACTCCTCTGGGCTGCACAAAAGAGAAAACCGGCAGTAAACAAATTCACCAAAGGAAAATGCAATATCCTTTTGCTCCTAACACAGGGTCTTAATTTTTTATTCATAGTCCAAAACAATATCAGTTAAAAAAATTTTTTATAACGTAAAGAAAATTACGATATAGCACTGTCCCAAAATGAGATCAAACACCAGATGCACCAGGTTATTATTTCATACGTATCTCACACATATAATAGTGTCATGTTCCGGTCGTAAAGTTTTATTTTCACTAGGTAATAAAGTCAGATTTTACCTATGCCTTTTATATATATATTTATAAAGTTTTATTTTATCACTTGAGCACAAGGTTCTACTTTTCCCTGGGCCCAGGTTAACCATTGGTGAGAACATCACCTACGACTTATCCTACGTATACTAGATATTAGTTACATTCTATGATATCACAAACACTTATATTTACATATACAAACGAATCCACACCATACTCCTAGGGACTATTGGACCCAACCTTTTTGAGATGACTAACATGAGCTCTCCTATTTATAGATGCATCTTTTACATTTTTGAGATAGACATTTACCGGGGTCAAGAATTCTTCCACCGTCCATGGACCATTCCACCTCTGGCATAGCTTCGCCGATCGTTGATCCACCGAGGAGCTCAAGGGAAATTCTCTGCGCAATACATTATCTCCAACCACGTATGGAACGGGGAGTCTCCCCTTATTGTAAGCATTAGTCACCCTTCTTTGAGCATTCTTGAAATGATCGAGGGCGCGCAAACATCTCTCCTCATGAGAAGAATCATCATAGTTTTCTAATAAGGGATCAATGTTCCAGATAGCTAAGAGGGGACGGTTTAACTCACGACCAAGAAAAATAGATGCAGGCGAAGAACCAACCGACTCATGGAATGCCGAGTTGAACGCCATATTTAAAAAATCCAACTCCTTATCCCATCTATTCTGAGACTAACTATGGTAAATCGTAAGAGCAATCACCAAATTCTGGTTGAATCTCTCCACATGATTTGGCCCCGGATGGTAGGGGCTAGTGGTCCCATGCTTAATCCCCCAACCAAAACACATGTTTTTGAAGCACACAGACCTAAAGCGTGGACCATTATCACTAGTTATCACACGAGGCGCCCAAAACAGTGCCCAGACGCGCCTACAGAGAGCGTTTACAGTAGTGGAGGTCTTCATGTTGCGCAAAGGGATGAGTATTACAAATTCGGAAAAGGCGTCAACTAGAACTAGGATACATGAGTTGCCTAAAGAAGAGCGGGTGATCGGCCCAATATAATCGACGAACACCTTATCCCAGGGACGTTGGGCAACACCGGCCGAATGGAGCCCAACTCTGGAATTTTGAGCGGGCTTAGCCTTCTGACAGTCCTCGCACTGGCTAACCCACTCTTTCACATCGTTATACAACCCTGGCCAATAGAACTCTTTAGACACCTTCCTAACGGTTTTCAAGACGCCAAGATGGCCACCAAATACAGAATCATGGAAATACCGCATCAACATGGGACGGATAGTCGCAGGCATAACCACTTTCCTACACTTTCCTTTAGAATTAGTGAAAACTAAAAGATCTTTGAACACAGAATACAATCCTACCTTTTCCCCATTAAGGATTTTTTCTTTGATTTCCCTACACCATGGGTCACGACTTTGATGGTCTCCGATCCCCACAAAGGATTCAGGAATCGACCTTATTATGCAGGATGCCGGAGTTACAACTTGGGAATCTATAGGAGGACACTGTTCCGCCATGCGGGATAAGGCATCAGCAATAATGTTATGCTTTCCTGAAATATGATGGGTGGTGAACTTAAATCTAGACAATCTCCATCTCTCCACTTTTCCTAGCTGCTTGGGATGATTCCACATCCATGCCAAGGCCATGTTGTCCGTGAATAGCTCAAACTCTCTTTGTTCTAAATAATCGGCAAAGCGCTCGACCCCATGAACGCAGGCTAGGCATTCTTTCTCGTAGGCACTGTATCGCCTCTCAGCATCGTTGAGAGTCCGACTATCAAAATCTACCGGTCTGACTCCCTCCGATGACCTCTGAGACAACACAGCACCATCCATTCCCATCATTGCCACAGTGAAAATGGTTCAAAATGCTGAAGGAACTGATTAAAAAATCAATATCATCAACGTCTCAAATAATAATAATAATTCAAACCATGTAATTTATTATCACAAAAAGAAATTATGTTGGCCCTTATATAAAACAATAATATTCATACTTTATTTTTTAAGAAAAATTTGAAACGGGTTAGATGCATGCAGCAGTGGTGTGAATGTACTTTAAATCTTGTTCAGAATACAGAATCATATTTGTTGACGATTCTGTGTCCGTAATTCATGATTTCCTGGGGGTTGATTAGTTTTAATATGATAAACAACTTTTAACATAAGGATGTTCTTCAAAAATTAGAACATAATAGGCGCGTATATTCATAAACCATTGGGAACCAACCCTTTTAGAAAAAAGTATATAAATTTGGTACATCAACCCCACATTCCAGATTTCCCACATTTCCGGTAAAATGCCAAATGGTGTAGATTAGTTCTACAACGTTCATAAATATAAGAAAAGGGGTGAATTGTATGTTGTTTAATCAAAAGGTCCGTGTTTTGACATTACTGGATTCACTAACTCTATAGACTGAACTGACGATCAATTGTAGATCGGTGTTTTGGTATTTTACATTTATCTTCAGCGCAAGTGAAGGTACAACTTCCTTAAAATCTTAACTTCCTATTCCTAATCACCTTGAGTGATTAATATACAGGCATATAGCCTGACTGGTTATTGAAACGTGGTGAAAACAGGAATATATATTGAAATAGAAGCTTTAAAGTCGATTAATTCTTAATACAAATAGTTTCGTTCGCTAGCTAATTTATAAACATTATTATAGTCGTTGGTACCCATTAGAAGGACGGTAGTTTCCATCATTCAACCTCTCGCAATAAACAAGAACTGTCATCAATTTAAATTTCATATGCAATCTAGAGTCTACACAATGAGAGAAATATAGCAGCAAAAGAAAGAAATTAGGTAAATGATGGAAGGAATATGGTTGTGACAGAGGATTAAACTAAACGATTCAAGGAATAAGGTTGTGATAGAGGAATAAACTACACGATGCAAGGAATAGAGATGTGACAGAGAGGACTAATTACACGATGCAAGGAATAAGGTTGTGATAGAGGAATACACAACACGGTGCAAGGAATAGAGCTGTGAAAGAGAGGATTAAACTACACGATGCAAGTAATAGAGCTGTGACAGAAAGGCCTAAACTACATGCTGCATGAAATAAGGTTCTGACAGGTAGGACTAATACTATTTGATGCTAGAAATAGAGCTGTCACAAGGAGTACTAAACTACACGATGCAAGGAATAGAGCTGTGACAGAGAGGACTAAACTATACGATGCAAGGAATAAGTCTGTGACAGGTACAACCCCCCCTATCATCATTCTTAAATAACAGTCGAGGATAGTAACAAGAGAGTTTTATTTTCATTCAGGTAGTATGCAAATACAGCTCTATGAGAGAGTGAGATATAAAGCGCTAGGCGCAGAGTAAATAATAATTTGAAGAGAACAACTATAACAAAAATATGTAGGACGCTTTCCCACGCACTTAAATGGTGACATAAAATATATGATACAATCTACATTTAAATTGACCTTCATACAAATTCTTACTATCCCGTAATAATAAATTGATAGTCCAAACAAAGATAGAGGTAATAATAATAATAAATCAAGTAAATATGAAATAGATACCAAGTTGCCACACATTTAACTGACATACCATAAACTTCCAATATATGTAACAATAATAAATTATCTTCAAATAAATAACAAGTGATTATAATCTCTCAAATGCTTAAAATTGACAGAAATTAGTATGACGCTATCAGATTTATAACTAACCCAAGATGGTTGTACTCGGACATATAAATCCATCCGTAAGGCAGGTAGAATAGATTTTAAGTTAAATATTACAAGAACCAAACGTCCTTCAAAATGATCACAAAATAAAGACAGACATATCGTTTTGTTAAACCGTCCAAAGATATCAACTTTATCCATGGCCCTAAGAGCAAATTTACTGAGACCATTTAGATTTAATAATTGATTAAATTAATAGTTACAAATTCAGAACGATAATTTCGAAAATATACAAAATTATAGCCGAAGGGAATTTTCTACTTTCCTACGACCAGGTCGTTCACCTTGTGATCAGAGTGCAATGTGTCTGCATTACAGAACCCTGCCAATATATATCCAACGACTATGTCATGTTCTCTTGAGGTGCGGGAACCAAAGGAGTGGGGTAAGAGGTAGCATGTTTCCAGAACGTGCTTTAACACTCCACGCGCTTTTAAACGCGTGCTGAATAATAGTTCTTTGAGTTTCAAAACACTGCCGATGGAGTGCATCTAGTTCGCGCATATCGCTAATCTTCTTTTCTTGGGCGTGGCACAGATTTCGCGGCGAGGAGCGAACCACGGCCCCTCGAGCCAGTCTAATATTGACAGTGCCACGGTGTGTTGGTGGAGTCGTGGCCTTGTGAGACGGGTCAATTGGGTCCGGAATGGTGAGCCAAAAACGTTTTAGCTTTTATGTGTTGTAACAGGGTTACACAGGTAGGACTAATACTATTTAATGCTATAAAGAGAGCTGTGACAGAAAGGACCAATACTATTTAATGCTAGAAATAGAGGTGTGACAGAAAGGACTTGATAAAACTAATATAGCTGTGACAGGGAGGACTAAAACACATGATGCGAGGAATAGAGCTGTAACAGTGAAGACTAAAATACACGATGTGAGGAATAAAGCTGTGAAAGTGAGGACTAGACTACACGATGCAACGAATTGAGCTGTTTCCAGCAAGACTAAACTACACGATGCAAGGAATAGAGTTGTGACAGGGATCATTAATTTACACTCTGCAAGGAATAGAGCTGTGATTAAAATAAGACTTAACTACATAATGTGATGAATAGAGCTGCGTCAGGTAGGACTAACCAATGCGTTGCAAAATAAAAATAAGTAGAACCGTTATCAGATAAATTAACTTTTGTTAGCACAATTTCTAAATAAAACCCCTATTTTTTTTAAATAATATTGACTTGATTGTATCTCACTTTAAAGGATGGAAAGCAGGTTAACTAAACTCCTTTGGAATACATTTCACATGTTGGGTACATCACCTGAGGTAACATCTAACAGTTTGAAAAAAAACAAAATAAAGTACTTACCATCATAATTAAAGAAAGTAATTATAAAATCATGGTATTATAAATGAAACAATTTGTCTAATTTTGCTCTCTCATTTTGTCAACCAGACTCGGATACATCTGCCCTCCCATAAACAATCCAGCCGAATTCTTCATACGTTCTTTGTCGGTGACCCCAGGGTCAGAGCATGAGAGCCGCAGGGCGATCAATAAGATCTGCAACGAGTTCGCCGTGAGTGAAGCAGCCATGGAAGTGGATATGATCGTGTGGTACGAGCAACATATGGGATCATCTTTTGAGGTGAGTTACTACCTTAATATCAATATTTAGAACAGTTTTCCACAGCAAGTGACGTCACCAAGGAGGTGGATATGATCGTGACGTATGAGGAGCATATGTGCTCGTCTTGGTAGGCGAGCTACTACCTTATTATGTTCGTAGAGAATAGTTTGTTGCAATGAGTGACGTCACCAAGGAAATTGATATGATCGTGAGGTATGAGAAACATATGGTATCATCTTTTGAGGTGAGTTACTACCTTAATATCAATATTTAGAACAGTTTTCCACAGCAAGTGACGTCACCAAGCAGGTGGATATGATCGTGACATATTAGGAGCATATAGGTTCGTCTAGGTAGGTGAGCTACTACCGTACTATAATTATATAGAATAGTTTGTTACAATGAGTGAACGAGTCGGAAGTTATATTGGAAATAACTCCACCCCAAGCGTGCCATTCACCCCTTCCCCCAAGGGTTGTCGACCACTCCCAGAATTTACAACATCACTTTTCATACTCGCCTGGGTCCCCAGAGCATGGATCAGAAGTTAAATTCTCTCAATACTTAAAATGCTTACTAAATATAAGCTAGCGCCTATTCTAGTATATTTTATCCTCCATCCTCTGATGAATTACCAGACATAGCTGACCTAATACTCAGTTCCTTCCGGAAGAACCCCGGGTCTAGCACCAACAATTCCTCCCTATCTGGGAACATCATGTTCACGGAGCAGAAGCCACTGTCTCAGTCTAGGCACGTTAACGTAAGCTAGTAGGTTATGTGGCTATCGTAGTATTTCCAATATTTTCTAGTTGCAGCAATGCGTTTCTGTATCCGTGCTTTCTCAGTATTGAGTGCAATTTGTTAAATCATCTGTTGATTATTTTTTGTCTCCCAATAGAGACAGCTTGAATTGTCCAGTTCTTATATTTTTATATTAATTTATTGTAGCCAAGTTGTGCGTTTTATTTTCTTAACTCAAGCAAATGTGTTAAACATAATATTTAAGAGAGAATAGCTTTGAAACTGCTAGTACGTCTGTTGTGTCTCAAAATTATTAATAATTACTATATTTCTATAGGTTGTCTAATATTATTTACATAATAAAGTATTTGGTATGTGTTCACAGTATTCCTGGCGTTGTTGCTATAATAAAACAAGCAGACACAGTTTAATATTGTAATAATAACTTCTCAAATGGACTCAACATAAATATTATCAAATTTTGGGCTTAAGTTAAAAAAAAAAAAATAACAGATATAAATATTGAGACTCTAATAAAAAAATTCGGGGTGTCCCCTGGGGTGTTTGAAACGGGCAAGGGATTATTTCCACCAGACTGTACTTTGCAATAATCTCCTTACCCTATCTACACCCACCTGCCAGACGCTGCAGATCTCCATGGCTCGTCCAGAAAGGTTATCAAAATGATCTTCACCAACAGTGGGTAAACCAGGGGAAAGGGATTTTCGATCAATGAGCTATATGCCATAATAAATAAAATTATGTTATGGATAAAAAAATTACCAAAATTAATTTTTCTCGATGATAATATTTTCCAGGCTAGGACCTAGAAATTTCTTATAGAAAGAAAGAAAATTGTTGACCTTCCTACCAGACGTCCTGGTAAATTATAACTCTAGCCCCTATAAGTTATTCTCAATATCAGATTAACAGATTCATCTTAACTTAAGTAGATAATATTTAGCACCGCGTCTTTCTACCCGTTCGGTTTATACGCTTAAGTACTAATTAACCTAATGGATTAGGAATTGGGAAGGTTGAATTTAGAGGAAGCGAACCCGCATTTGCGTGGAGGGAGAGTGGAAAACCATTTAGGAAAAACCACCACCAGTTCACCCAACCGAGATTCGAACCTCGATCTCCCCGTCCTTGGCGGTCGAGCTCAACACGACTAGCGCGTTAGCCAACTACGCCACCAGATTTTTAATCTATTTGGTTGAAGTAATTCAAAGTGTATTTAGTTTTGGCCTATGGTGTTTATGTTAGTTAGATTTGTTGAAGTATAGGTAAATTTATATTACAGCGAATATAAATGTAGCGACATCTGTGGTGTGCAGGTCTGTGCGAGGTGAAAGCGATACTGTTTTGTGTGTGGGGGGGGGGGGGAGGGGACTGAGGAGAGGCAGTAGTAATATGATTATCGCCGCGCACGTGCGCTCTCGTTGTCTCTCGTACGGGTATAATTTGCTTGCTCGTAGTCTGTATTAATGTGTATTAATGTTTATTTCTGGTTATTAATAAAAATATCAAACTGCTAATTAGGTATTCTCAATTGGTCTACAACCTCTGAACATAAATCTTTTCTCGTTATAATTCAACAAGATTAAGTTTAGATAAGTTCATTAACACAAAATTAATTATTTGAAAGATTTTTTCTATAAATAAAATCTAAATAAATAAAAGCTAAACATGAATTCTTTTTAAAATTATTAAATGTAATGGTTACTTTATTCTATTATTTAGTGAAGAGCCAAAAAATTTTTTAATTTTTTCCAAAAAAATCTTTTTGATAAAGAATTTTCTTATCATTTTGTCCTTCAAACCTTAGTAAAATTCTTATTCATATAGTATAAATATTTTACATACTCTAAAACAAGCTATATAATATATTTTAATATATTTAGCCAACTATTTAAAGTAAAATTCAATAATTTTATGATCCCTAAAAACAATAAAACATTATATATACAGTAGTTATGTTGACAGTTTAAACCTAAGAGCATCAAAAGTATATGCTACTGAATATGTGCTGAATGAAATTATTATTATTATTATTATTATTATTATTATTATTATTATTATTATTATTATTATTATTATTATTATTATTATTATTATTATTATTATTATTATTATTATTATTATTATTATTATTATTATTATTATTATATTATTATTATTATTATTATTATTATTATTATTAGCACTGCGTCTTACTACCCGTTCGGGTTATACTCACTTACGCTAATGTGCAATGGTAGGGTGATTGTGAGATGAAATGGAGGACCTACAGTTTAACGTGGAATCCGAACCACGATGGAGGCCTGGCATTCTTCACATTCACAAGTTGTGATTAATACACGTCTTGTCAGAGGTGAAGGAAGGGTTTGGCAATCAGATAAATCTGTGCCGGGACTGAGGATTGAACCCCGGACTCCCAGACCAGAAGTCTGACACCTTACCCCTAGACCACCAGGTCACCGATTGCTGCTGAATGAAATAACCCAAAATTATTTATATTAAAAAAATATATCTTCCTATTTATTATGTAAAACAATTCCAATATATACACGTTGTGTGTTTATTCAATTCCAATATAGTTATTTTGAATTAAATATTTAAGGCCATTTTAGAAAATTGTAAAATGTTCAAAATTAGTCATAAGTAAACGAAAATTTTGAAAATTAACTTCTCAGCAAACTAAACCATATCTTTAAATGCTTAATTTTTAAGAAAAACGATCAAATTGAAATTACTTATCAAGAAAAAAATATTCCGATTCTCATTTTCAACCAAATCACGTGTGCCATTTAAAAAAAATTCAGTGTTATTTGTCTTTTTAACAATTCCGATATTCTTTTCAAACATAATCGTTGGATCCTATTTTTGAAATATTTCATGTTTTTAAAAACTATTAATCTGTAAACCATCCTCAATTTGGGGGCTGAATACAAAATAAAAAATTGAATAAAATCCATCAAACCATTTCAGCTCTATCCCTTGTGGTGGACAGATAGAATTGTAAAATACACTTTTTTGGGTTTCTAGTCACATAAAACATAGATTCAGCATAATCTAGAAACCGAAAATGTTCATAATCATTTGATCACAATACTGTTTTTATTTCTAATAAAGTCAAAAGCCACTGCGTGTTACTACAATTCAGGATTTGGGAAGAGTAAGGTATAATTCTTCTCAAAATTTTCCCGCATTAACTTGGAAGAAGAGGAGGAAACGATTTAGAAAAAAACACTCTCACAAACCCAACTGATATTTGAACCCCAACCTCCACAGCACGAGAAAACCAGACTAAATGAGATTGGCACGTGTTCACAGATGCTTATTTACATGAATGGGGTCCAATCTCTCTTCAAAAAAATAAATAAATACAAATCCATTCTAGTCCACTCAAAACTATAATTTGAATGAACATAATGGAAAAAATCGATATTCCTATTAATAAAGTAATAGATGAAAAAAGAAAATCGTCTGAAAACATCGATATTATAGAACCAAAAACATCGATAATATATTTTAAACCAATTAAAACTGTAACTGTAACTGAATTGTATTTGTAATGAATGAATATGAAACTCATGTATCAATTAAAAAATTGTATTAAAAACTAATATTAAAGAATTACTATTTTTAAAACAAATATATAAACATATCGTGATCTAGGGCATCGCTACAAAACATTGATGGTTGAAAATCATCTATGAGGATAACATAGAACCTTCAACATCTATGTTCAATGTATATCCCTGCTAGATTGGACTATAACCATGTCCCGTTTCCCGTTTCAGGTTGATCCCACTAGTCAATCTCACTGTAACTGAGCTAACTCTTTAGGTGAAAATATACACTAGTTAATGTAGTAATAAAACTATTGATCGAATTTAATATTTTTATGAGTAGTATTTTTAGCAACACATCTACTACCCGTAAGAATTATACACCTATGTAGACCTACTAAATTACACTAATGTGTGGGCGGGAGAGTGAAAAATCATTTAGGATAAACCACGCTCAGTACACCTGACCGGAATCGAGGCCCGACCTCACCCCCTTGGCAGTTTAATCTATTGCGAGAGTAATGCCTTAAACCATGCGGCCAATGTAGCGGGTGTTAATAACTTAATATATTTTCATTTATCAGCAACTCTTGTAAAATCTGTTCGATAGTTAAAAACGTTAAAGTAAAAAAAATATTTAATTAAAGTAAAATTTTGTTAAGTGTGTTAGGTGCCTACATGAAAGAATAAAATGCAACATTTAAACTATTAGCATCCAGAGTGGTTTGAACATTGGAAGTTGGAACTCAAGAAGCTTAACTCCACTTTAGATCAAGCTATTTCTGTATTTTCTTCCTTTACTTGTTGGAGATAATGACTAATAAATCCCTGGCTGACTCCCTTCCTCTTCTCGATTAGACAAAGGGGGAGATTTAGGGAATGATTGATACTCAAGGCCCCCCACATAAGCAGCTTTTACTCCTTCCCTAGTAGTTTACAGAATTTAGGTTCCACTCCCCTCTACCCCCTTCCCGAGATGATTTTTTTTTCTTCATAGCCTTCAACTTTGAGTTAATCGTGTCGTGAAATGGAGTCCTAACAAAGTGAAATATAAGTTCGTAATTAGTCTTCCAGGTAAGTATGGTTTCAGCTTGAGGTTTATAATATATTTTAAGAATGTTTAAAATAGTGTTATGGACCGTGCAGAGCTTACAAAGAGACGTGAAAAGAAATTTGAAAATTAATATTTTATTTTCCAAGGTGTCTGATATAAGTTAGTTCGTAGCTGTCCACTAGGAGCTGTAAATGTCATTTTTACAACAAAGCTAATCAGGTCTACCAACTAAAATTAATTCTATTAATGGCAATATAATATTAATCACAGAGGTTAGTTGAACTTTGTTACAATATATAATGTGTATTTATTATAACTAAAGATAATTTTACTCTATTTATATAGCCATGCACATTTTAGCGTTATTGTGAGACTAACTATCTAACACGTCAGCACCCATACATTCATTTTCTTCAAGTGGCCTCAAACCGTACCGCAATGGTCAACCAGTCCCACAGCTTTTTATAACTAGTATTTCCCAGTCACATTCCTACCCTCTCTTCAACCGTGACTAATAGAAATCCTTCCTACCAACAACTTTCCACTAGTCACCTCAGCTATATAATCCTAGCAATGTATATTCACCCTTACAACTGCACATAAATAAACCTATACCTATTATATCCTTATAAAATTCAAAATACATAGTCTAGTCAAAAAATTTTCCAACATTGGCAACATCATGGCTACTTCGTAAGTTTATTTACTATCCACAATATTAAGTCATGTACATCACGCTCTCACATTTATTGAACAAGATTTCAGTTTCAAATCGTCCATATAACTTAACTCAGTACAGACATATCTTAATGCGGATAATTATTTTGAATATAAGGCATAGGAATTGATAAGACTATAACTATTTTATCAAATAGATCAATCAATCTATCTATCTATGTTCATTCATCCGAAGATTTGTTTGCAATATTTCTTCATTCTTATTTACTTTTTACTTTCTTCTTCAGTTCTTGACATGTCTTAGAACCAAAATACTCAATTATCTGGTCAATGAAAAGTAGTATGGGTCTTCCTCTAATTCTATTCCATTCCACACATCCTTCTACTATGGAATATATCAGTCCCCTATGTTTCAAGATCTGGCAACCTCTCTCTTCCTTTTTTAAATTATTTTACAGCACTTTTTTATCAACTATTCTTCTAAAAAATCCTCATTATTAATTTTATCCACCCATTTAACTTTCATCATCTTTCTATAGCACATCCTTTCAAATGAATTTAATATTTTCTTCTCTGCAGTGCCTTTAGTCCTACTCTCGCCTCCGTAGATTGCAATACTTCATATGTAGCTTCTCAGCAATATCTTTCTTGTCTTACTGATATTATTATAGGTGAGCTTCCGTTTCTTTATACTGAAAGCTATTTTAGCCAGGGCAATTCTGCATCATATTTCCCCTTTTCTTCGTTCATCTCTTGTCATCCTATCTCTTATTTGGTGAATTCGCTTCCTTCTTTGACTTGGTTCTTTATAATTATCTGAGCACTTTTTTGCATAACATCCCTTTTGTTTATGTAATGTTAATCCTCATGCTCCATAACATCTTTCATTTTAATCTGTAGTAGTGTAAGCTAACTTTCTTATACTAATGAAATGTCATTATAGAATCTTTTAACATCTATCATTTCTCCCTGTATCAACAAGGTTGGTTTACTCTTTTACCTTATCTAGAGCACTTTGAATATAGGTATTGAACAGAATGGAAGAAATAATAAATCCCTGTTGATCTCCTTTTTTATTTTCCTCTTCCTGATGATTCTCACATATTATTAGCTGACAATTATATATATAATATATATAATATTATTTTAAGGATTTCCATTTTGTCTCAATTGCGTACATTAACTTCCACTCTAGATTTTCAAGTGCTTTCTCTACGTCAATAGCACGAATAAATGTTTACTTGTCTTTCCCTATTCTTTTTATACAATAAATCTTAAGGCTGTATTAGCTTCGAGTATTCTTATTCTCCTCCTGAAAGCAAATTGGTCGTAAATGATTATGTTTTCAATCTTCCTTTCTATTCTGTGGGGTATTCTTTGGGTGGTAATCTTAAAGACGTGTGATGTCATTACTAATGTGCAATACTTTTGGTATTTCATAGAATTTTTTTTTCTTTGGTGAAAGAACTATAAAATTGTCATCAAAATCTTTTGATATTTTCCCTTTAATATAAATATCGCACACTAACTTATAGAACCTTGCCTTCAACGTGCTTCCTCCTCTTTCTATGAGTTCTTCGGATATTCCATCAACACCTGGGTCTTTCTAGCCTTACATGAAGCCAGTGCTTGACAGATTCATCTCTTATGACCGGGTCTCAAAGAATCGTTTCTTCTACTTCAGCCTCTAGTGCGTTATCTTACATCAACTCCTTCGCCAGTGCAGAGTTTTTTCCATATAGCGTAATCTTACCATATCTTTTCCACGGAATCATCCTCATATAGTAGTTCTCCATTTTCACTCAGTACTTCACAACTAATTAATAAATCACTTATATTATGTAGTGGCTTTAGCTTTCTCATTCTCACTCTTTCGCATTGAACAAAAGTTCAATGCGATTTGTTTATAGCTTTCTTTTAGTTCTCAGTGCGTCTTATTCAGAGCTCTTCGTATATTTACAGTAATGAGGTAGAATTTAGAGGAAATATAAATAGATTTACATAAAGGGAGATTTAAAAAAAAACATTCAGGAAAAACACCCTCAATTACATCAATCCGGGAATATAGTCCCATTTTCTATGTCTCCATTAAACTAGACTACCCTTAACTCGCGTGATCACCATTTCGGGTGGTCTTGAACGTATTATATACATGGTTAATTAGTCATGAGATTTGTTTATAAATATGGGTCGATAAACCTAAATAAATATTATGTATTTTTGTAACCCTATTCCCCGTGGGCTTGTTCTGTCAGGGTAAATGTTAGGATAGCTTGTGAGAGGAGTAAGGTTGCAAGCAAAGTAGTTTTGTGGGTTCAAAATAATATGTACATCTCTGAATTTTGGATGTAATAGTAGACACTAAAAGATGATACAAAATGTTATGTTGGTCGTAAGATAAAGAGTAGGAAGAATGGACATCCGTGGTCGTGGAAGAACTGGCTTAGCTTGTGAATACTTGTACTTATACTGACTAAGTTTTCTGTTACTACGCGGTGCTTCTATCGAACTCGACCCTGGGCTCCGAAAATGCCCTCTAAATACTAATACTATGGATGAGCTGAGGATGTCGTCTGTCTCGGTATGGAATCGGAGAGAGTGATCACCCACGAATAGATGGAATTGTGATGACCCTTGCCAAAAAGTCAAGGACTTTAATTCCAAAATATTGGTCCTTTTGACCTTGCTAATTTATACAATGTTATGAATTGTCAGCGCTCGGCTGCAATATCTCGAGTATGTTACTTCATACATACTAAGCCAGCAATTATAGCACATTCGTTCAATCGAGTTACGTAAGTCAATACAAACATTAAAATATTTTTTGGTTGTTATTACAATACTGTATTTGTGTTTTTTTATGTTATTACATAATAGAATATTTTGTATTTAAAATTAAATATATTTCTAATATAATTAAATGTGTTTTTTTTTTAGGTTTCACTGGACGAGATAGAATCTAAACTGTAAGTAATCTTTCATATTTAGATATTTCTATTTCTATAACTTGTGGGTGAGTGTATGATTGTAAGCTATTTTGTGTATAGTGGAGTGTCTGTAACTGAGGTTCTCTAATGGAGTTTGTATAGTGGAGTGTATGTCTTTAATGGAGTATACAAAATGGGTGTATTTAATAGAGTATGTGTATACAGGAGTGTGTGTAGTTAAGTGTGTGTGAGGGAAGTTCTATTGTAGGGGTTAATATGTAAATTATATTATTGTTAAATAAAAAAAATAGTTTTTCTGAACCACTAACATCTAACAATGTTTTGAAACATGCATAATGTACTCATCTATCTAACTCACCTTTTAAAATATAAACGTTTGTATTCATACATTGGTAAATTTTACAACCTAGTTCTTAATTAATTAAATGTCTTGGAACTGTTATATCCCCCCCCCCCCCGGGAATAATATCGGGGAAAGAAGACTGGAAAATCAGGCGATAACATTAACTGATTGTAGCAATGTAAGTAAGATAGTTTATTATGAACAATAAAAAAGCGTACATAATTAGTTCACAGATATAATAACACCACGTGAAGCGCGAATCTCTTGCATGTAAAGAAATAGTTCCATTAGTGTATGGAATACATAAACGTTACAATGCTAGAAAGCCTACAACAATGCTAAGTGCAATAAATGTAACCAACATACAAGCATGATGGATACCATCATAAATCTCAAGTAACATAATATAAATAGTTAATCATGGAGGTCTATGGTTCTAGGTTTGCATGCCTCATGCCCCAACCAGGAATTCACTAATTCCATTATTGCTCCTAACAAATGTTTCCACATTTATACCCTTAGCGTTAACGCGAGAAGTTACCCTAAGTCACGTTTTGAAAGTGAACGCAACCAACATAGCCACTAAACATTATATATATATATATATATATATATATATATATATATATATATACAACGTGTTTCTAAAACATTGCATCAAACTTTGGCAGGATACTCCTTGGGTGAAATTAGAATAATTCTCATAAGCAACCTTGGGTCCATCTTCAATATTAAGGGTGGTATACACCCCTAAAGACAGAGCTAAAAATGACTGTTGAATGAAATATTATGATAAATGCTTAGGGTATTACAACGAATCTGTGTATACTACTTATTGAAACCTTGATCATTAATAAACTAAATGTGCTGTTATCGTTACCCACCCCTATCATGTAAAAAAGGGGGTTGTAACACATTTTTTCTAAAATAAAATATGTCAAAGTAGGTATTACCAATTTTTACTTAAGATTACAAAACAGGGAATCAAAATTAACAAAAAGGTGTCTTGGAGAAACTGTCTAGCTTTCCTCGTTTCTGAGATAATCACACAAGTTTGAGATCAGAGCCAAGTGCAAATGCCTGCCAGGTAAGCAGCCAGAATCGCAGTTTTATTTCGCAATGCAGTCGTTTAACCAGATTTACCGGCACGTGTGACTATGTATCACGTACATTTGGTAAACAAGGCTGGTTTGTGTGTTATGATGGAGAAACTCTTATACTTTTCCTTCTTCATAAGCTCCGATGTGTTGCTATTTATTACATTAGTGAGTTATGCTTACACAGTTCACACTTGGGTGGGATTTTATTCATTACACTCACTGAAATATTGAAAGCCACATTAAGAAATACAAACTGTAGTTATTGCATGTTTTAGTTCCTAGCTTCAAAAGCAGATTCATAGCAAGTGTTCAAAATGGTGGCCCCTAACGTTATTGCAATAATTGAGGCAACATATCAATGACTGGCGTACTCTTTCGAAAACACGTGGAGTTTCTTGAACCTTATCACATGCAGCAACTATCCTGGCTAACAGGTCTTCCTCAGATTCAACAGCTGTCTCATACACAAAAGCTTTGACAAAGCCCCACAGAAAGAAGTCTAACGGATTTAGGTCAGGAGAGCGTGGTGGCCACGCAACAGGCCCACCTCTTCCTATGCATCGGGCAGGAAATGCAGTGTTGAGGTAGTCACGAACAGCTCTTGTGAAATGAGGTGGGGCACCGTCATGTTGTAGCCACATGCGTTGTCTAACGGAGAGCGGTACATTCTCGAGGAACTGTGGCAATGCAAATTTCAGAAATTGGTAGTAGATGTGGCCAGTCAAACGTCGTGGCATCAGGTAAGGGCCAATGAGATGGTAACCCACAATGCCTGCCCAGATGTTGACAGAAAATCTATGCTGGTTGCCCATGATGATAGTTGCATGAGGGTTCACGTCATTCCAAATGTGACTATTTGTACTATTAAAATAGCCATCTCTGGTGAATGTTGCCTCATCGGAAAACAATATTATAGTGGAGAAATCAGGAACCACTCCGCACTGCTGCAGAAACCAGTCGGAGAATTCCTGTCGAGGAGCATAATCTGGTGGCCCCAATGCCTGCACCTTGCGCATGTGGTACGGATGCAGCAGCTGATCATGTATAACACGCCATACTGTGGAATTGGACACATTCGTTTGATTCGCAATGGCACGTGTGCTTGTTGACGCGTTATCATCCACATAATTCATTACCTCTTCTTCGACAATTGGAGTGCGAACATTCCTCGGGTGACCAGCTCCCCCTCGTAGCTGAAATGTACCTGTTTCACGAAGTCGCTGAGTGACATCGGTGAAGGTCCGGTGATAAGATTGACGTCGCGCAGGATATCTATCGTGGTACAACTGTGCAGCTGCTCTTGCGTTTCCTCTAGCTTCACCGTACAGCATGACCATGTCTGTCATTTCTGCGTTTGTGTACTTTGCCATTTGACTAGTAAAACGCGCAACATGCAGTGAAGTCGTGTGGACTGATGCAGTCTGCTCTTGGAGGGAGGGGAAGATAGTGATAATAAGAGTTGGGGAAAGGAGGGGGGTGAAGCAACACAGCTTTATTGGCTCCCTACCTGGCAGGAATTAACACTTGTCTTTGAAATTAAACATGCATGATTATCTCAGAAATGGGGAAAGCTAGACAGTTTCTCCAAGACACCTTTTTTGTTAATTTTAATTCCCTGTTTTGTAATCTTAAGTAAAAATTAGTAATACTTACTCTGACATATTTTATTTTAGAAAAAATGTGTTACAACCCCTCCTTTTTTACATGATGGGGGTGGGTAACAGTAACAGCACATTTAGTTTATTAATGATCAAGATTTCAATAAGTAGTATACAAAGATTCGTTGTAATACCCTAAGCAGTTTTCATAATATTTCACACAACAGTTGTTTTTAGCTCTGTCTTTAGGGGTGTATACCGCCCTTAATATTGAAGATGGACCCTAGGTTGCTTATGAGAATTACTCTAATTTCACCCAAGGAGTATCCTGCCAAAGTTTGATAAAATGTTTTAGAAACACGTTGTATATATATATAGCTCTCAACTAATATGTTAACGTTAGTAATCATAACAAGAAGTTAACTATAGATGCCCTCTCTAACCAATGTAGATCAACATAATATACAACAATGTGACAATACCTAGAACCTATCAGTGGTCCGTGTCCCACATTTGACCAAATAACAAGACATCCCCTTATCTGATACGTAAGCTAACAACTATAACAAGAGGCGGGCGGTAAGCCCGAGACGCAAAGTATCCCACGGCGTGCCCATAATTATCAATACAAATCAATTAAAGCCAAACGTCCCTGTTAAATCTAGTTAGATACGCCAGCCGTTGGTATAATGAGTGCCTATAAAAAAAAATATGGCAGGCCCCCGTATCCCGCTCTGCCGTGTGTGAGAGCCGACTCTACTACTGCTCTCTCCCCACATGTGCAGCTAAGCTAAACTAGGATGGGGTACTACGTGTGCGTCAGGCCAAGGCCTATGAACTTTAAAATGCGGGAAAGTAAGAAAATAATTACGACTCTATTAGAGTAGGGTAGGGCAGGCCTGGCAGACAGAGGGAAAGCCACCAGGACCACCCCACTGAGTGGAAGTAAGAGCAGGGAAAAACCCCTTGGACTAAGTCAAGGGTAAAAACTTGCGATAGTATCGTGCAGGGTGCATGCGTAAGTTAGTGTTAATAAGGTTTGACGCATATTCCCACAAACATAGGATATTACTGGAAATGTCAAGGATGTATAAGTGCTACTGGGTCTCATGTCCCCTAACAGAAACAAGATAATTTAGGTTGGTGGGTAGCTTGGGTCACCAAGTGGAAGAGATACGAGTAGCCCCCCGCCCCCCCCCCCCCCCAGTAAGTGCCTAATTTACTTGGGTGTCTTTATAATTGTACATTCACTTGAATGTATATTTTACTAGATATAAAATTTTGAGAGAGAAAATAAATACCTGAGTCTCGAGGTGATTGATGCTGGGGAAGATGGTTAGTGATAATGATGGTGAAGCTTAAGTTGAATATGTCGTCGGATTCGTTGGCGGTTCCTGGGTCCTTATTCCAATGGCTTCTATAGCTACCTGAAATAAGAAAAAGAAAGCACGGACACGGAGCGTCTGCACATTTTTAGTTTTTGTTAGCAACTCTACACTTTAAAAAAGAGCGAGCTGTAAATATTTTGTACAGTGTAAAATGTGTTAATGTAATCACAGTGCAGTGTTTGGCGGTCCGACCAGTCCCGTACTCACCTCCGGGCTTGACCAAATTTGGAAGCCATGCCTTACATAACGTCCAGCAAGAACACCCGGAGGAACTCCGGCCCCGCCGACCGGGCAAACCCGACCTGCTCGTTGTTGAAGACAACCACCACCCCTTAATGGCACATCACTGAACGCTACCCGTGTAGACCTAGGTCCTCTCTCAGATTCATCCCTGGCCTAGCATTGGAGTTTTCAGTGAAAGTGGGTGCCACCGGGCATCATTTTTATCTTGTTGTGTTGTAGGGTGTTGTTTGGGTGGTGGAGCCCAATATATTTTACTGAATTTTAAATTGATTTATTTATAGTGGTCTTAGATCATGAAGGATTATCTTAGCCTGCTTATATTTCCAGTAATTAATTTCATCGTACTGTCTCTGTGCATTTATGAGGGGGTTATTTATGGTCATCCAGTGAATCTAGTTTAAGGTCCATATGCAATTTATCATTTCTTACAAATTTATGAGCTAGGCTAGCCTGACTGATTTATTTTGGATAAGTTATAGGCTGTAAGGGGGAGAAGTTGAATTACTATTGATTGAATCGTATCTGGTCTCGAAGCTTTACGTCGTTTTAGGTATTTAACAATGTTTAATACCTCAGTTAGGTCCGTTAATTTAGGGCGATCAGCTGTTGGTCTATTTATAATATTATTTACATTTTGATCCACCTCTCTGATGAAGGGTGGATCAGAAGGTTCATCATTTGGTTGGAATTCCAGTTCCAGGGTGGAGGCGATTAGGTTGGCTTTATCCTGGGTTGTGAAGGCTATTCCTCCAGGCCCAGTTAGGGGTGGAATTTTTCTGGGTTTATTTAATAGCATCTTGGTGAGAGCCCATGGATGTTTATCAGTGTTATTTATTTTATCAATTTTATTATTCCAGCTTGATCGCCTAAAGAGGTTCATTACTTCTTTGATTTGAGCTTGAAGAGCATTTAATCTTATTTTAAATTGTCTGAAGCCAGTTCTCTGGCACTGTCTTCGGACTCTATTCTTTTCTGTTATAAGTAGGCGTATTCTATCCGGTATGGGTTCAAATTCCCATGAGTAAACTTTTTTGGGGATATGTTTATCCATAGCATTAGTTATTAGGGTCGTTAGTTTAGTTACTGTTGTTTCAAAAATATCTGGGGTGTTTAATTGGGGGGGGAGGATTTAATCTTAGATTAACATATCTTGAGAAAGATTTCCAGTCCGCATTTAGGTAATCAAGGGTCTGTCTCGGGTTTTTTGTATTTACCATGGGGAATTTGGTTCAAGTATTACTGGCAGATGGTCTGAGGATAAATCATTTTTAGCTTAGAATTCAATAGTGAAATTTACACCTTTCGTAATTGTGATATCTAGGACATCAGGGGTTGGATTCGCATGGATATTTGAGAGAAAGGTTGGCTCAAGGGGTGCGGTAGCTGAATAGTTTCTAGTTAGTGAGTGCTCATATAGAGCTTTCCCGTTCCAAGTTTGATTTCTGGAGTTCCAGAGTCTATGTTTAGCATTAAGGTCTCCACCTGCAGGAAAATTGGAGAGCTATTATAAAGTAGGTTTAGGTCATCGTAATTTAGGGTTCTACCTGGTGGGCAGTAACACGCCATTATTTTGCAGTTTAATTTGTTTACTTTTAAGTCAATAGCCGCGACTTCGAGGGTCCTAAAAGCCGTGACCAGTGATTCATGGTGGGCCAGAGTAGACCGGACCAGCACAGCGACGCCACCTCCCTTACGATACTGAATGTCATTCCTGTATATTACAAAGCCTGGAATTGAGAATCTGATATTAGGTTTAAGATGAATTTCAGTAATTAGTGCTATTTGGATTTTGGGCCTGTTTAGAAAGTCCGAGAATTCTCTTTGTTTGTTTTTAAGATTATGGGCATTCCAGACCAGCATCTTTAGGAGTGGAGTCGCTGCACCGTCAGTAGGACGGTCTCGGAGAGGGGGGTTATTATTGTCCGTTATTGGGGTAGAGAGAGGTGACTTGTTTTAAGAACATTTTGGTTTTATTCGCCTTATACTCTTGTGAGGAGTCCTTGTCCTCTCAAGCTACTAGGAGATTCATAACGTGAAAGAGCAATTTAAAAGCTAAGCTCTCTCGGTTCTTAGAAAATACTTTGAGGAGTTCATAAAGAACATCGGTGTTAAGATTTACCTCCTCATTCTCCTCTGTATCAGCTGAAGGTGCCGTATCCTGTGTTTCCATCTCTATCCTCTCAATTTGAAGAGTGGGTATTTTGGGTTGTTGTTCCTTGGGAGTCTCTTTCGGAGCCATCGGGGTATTATTTTCTACCCTTACTTGTTGAGACCTTGGTATATTTTTTTGCCTCTTTGGCCAACGAGGGACATTTTGAGGGTTTTTCCTCGGAGCTGGGACCAGCATTTGTTCCGGTATTGCTGGGGTTTGCTCAGGGATGCCATACAATTGATTCCAGAAATTCATCGTTGGAAAAGGTATTTGGTGAGGTGGCCATGTATACATAGCTGGGTGGGGTGCCCCCCAGTACATTTGACCGTTATTTGTATTTAAGTTTTCTAAACTAGAGTTTGTTAGGTCTTGCGAGCTCTGATGTGGCACTGGAGGCCTTGCAGTCAGTGGTGGTGGTAGTGGAGGAAGATTGCCTCCTTGTCGATGGGATATTTCAGCTCTATTAGAAAGCGTGGGAGGGCCCTTATGCCAAGCGTTTCCTACCTGGGGCTTGAATGTTCTGATAGGGTTACCTTTGTTTGGGGCAGATGGCCCTTTCCCTGTAGTGTTGTTTTCTGGTAGCATTTTATTGCGTTTTATCTTATATTTCAAACAGCCTTTGAAGTTGGCAGTGTGAGGCTGATCACACTGAGCAAACTTTTTCGAGATCTCAGCTCGATTGGTACACTCTGCTGTTTGGTGTGGTCCTGCACACCATCTACATCTGGGGTGAGCTTTAAACACTCCTTTGACGTGTTTAAAGCATTGGCAGTTGTTATATTGCACGGGTCCAAGGGATTTACGGAATGTCTCCACCACCACTCTAAATTAAAAGACATGCCTTAGTTTAGCCAACGACTCAGCTTCTGCACTAGAGGGGAGTTCCACAAGAAAGAGGTTGAGCTCCTCTCTAGTAATTGGGTAAGTCATTTGCTTTACACTGGTTGCCATGACTCCTTGTTCTTGAATGCTCTCAAGAATGTCTCTGGGATCAGTCCCCTTAGGGATCCTTTTAATTACCATTTTTGCAGTCTTCTCATGCTTGGGCTGTACCAATGCATACTCAATATGGAGGTTGTTTAGCACATGAATGGCTATTCTGTAGTCCTCCAGTGACTGCATATGTAGGAGAGTAGTTTCTCCTATATTACTAGCAGTGAAGCTAAGTTTAATCCTCTCTTTGAGGTTTTTTACTAGCAAGTGGTAGGGTGTAGCCTTCAAGAACATGAATATTGGCACAACTCGCTCTTTGTTGGGAACCTCAGTCCTGGAATTATTCTCTACAGCAGGAGTTTCATCCATTATGTCGACTTCAGAGTCGCTAATACTAGATTCAGAAGTTGAATCAGTCTTTCTCCTTTTAGCTGAAACATTTACATTTAAGTCAGTCTTAACTGAGGTTCTCATGTTCAGTTTACTTATCCCTGCATTAAAGGGTTTCCCTCTCGGTCCTACTGTTTGGAAGGTGGCCTCGTTCTGGGTGTTTACTATTGTTGCATTGTTGTCCATCAGTGTTGCACTGCACTTCACTGGTCTGGAAGTGGAGACTCTGAACTCATGATGCAGTGGAGCACTTCACTACACTTAATCACTTTAAATATCACTTCACAACACTCGGTACAATTTTGAGTATCAACCGCACTGTACTAAGTAAATAAGCATGCCGGGCCCGAGGGCCGGCTATTATTATTTGATTTAATAACCTCTTACCAAGCGGTTGGTGTAGGCCTTCACACGTTTAACGCACTTGAAACTATAGCATAATTTTGGTCACCGACGGCTTAAAGAAAACACTCGTCGCGCGCGTGGCTGAAATATGGGAACACGTAAGGGAGGCAGGACAACACCTTGCACTCCCATCGCCTATCCACTATCAGCGTCCCAATATATACCTATAATAGAACCTACAGAGAGAGAAGGGGAAGGAAGGAGAGGGAGACAAGGTGGCAAGAAAAAACATGAAGACAAAAGAAGGCCCGGGTAACAGCCAGACTATTCTAAACGCTTCAGCTGGCGGAACAATTAACTTGGACCGGCCGCGTGGAAACCTCTCTTTTGTTTCCGGCCAGTCATGAGTTTGATGCTCACGTAGCGGTGCTCAGTCTATTGTGCAATGTGTTGGAGAGCGGAGTTCAGTGTTCAAGCTCTTGTGTTGGAGTTTATCAAGGGGGGATCGGTGAGTGTTGCTTCATTTGTGATAGCCATAACTCGTGGCTCATTATACCCTAACTTGTAGCTTGTTACAGAACTATAATATATTTTGTCAGTGAATCCTCCTTGACCAATCACAAAAAGCAGATGGTTAAAATAGTAAAAAAAGGAAGCATTAACACAATCAGAGTGAGTCATTGTTGTACATTGTTTTTCAAACATCTGAGAACAGACAACAGTACCTCAACACACGCTACTCACCTAGTTGCGGAGGTTATAATTTGACGGTCATCCTTATGCCCTTATCATATAAACCTGATAATATTTCCAGAATAAATAGCTAACTCCCAAAATAAGGCAAAAAAATATATTATAATTGTAATCTTAAATGTGAAATCACCAAGAAAAAGGCAAGAAATCAATTCAGGATGTTTATTTATAAGTAATTTATTTAAATATATATATATGATAAAAGCCTAGATTACTTTCGGTCTTATTTATTATCCGACTAGGCTGAACTCATTTATGTATATATTTGAATATTGCAAATATTCTTAGTTGTTTGTATGTTGATTCATTGTTATTATTAGCTCTAGTATGTTATGTTTATCAATAGGTGTCGTGAGAAGATAAATTTGTATAATTATTTTAAGTAAACCTAATAATGTTAAGAATGATATATTAACTATGAGAAGCTCTTTTATATAAAACCAATATATTAATATTTGATCTTCAAAATTTTGTCATTGTAAGCATAACATAATTTTCATACCATCATATATGGTTTTTATATATATATATATATATATATAAATTAAATGTATACTACATTTAACTAACTAATTAATTAAGTAAATTTTCTTACATTTTAAATTGTGTAGCCAAACTTACTAATTCTTCAATCCAGAGTTAAGTCAAAGAGTCCCGATAATGTTGCCATACCGGCGTTATATATTCTTGAAAACCCAGAAAAATATAGAAGGCAAGGAAGAAATTGGGGTAATATATTTGAATTACAAAAGAGGGAATACGCATTACAACAAGCTCTGAGAACAAATTTCATGGTACTAGAATATTCCCCTATAGACTGGAACTGTCATTACTTCCTTTCTTAAACTCTTTAGAAAGTTCCACTGTCTGGCGACCTCTAGCGGTCGCCACTCGAACTTGGGTAGGTTCTATCAATTCGTGACGCGTCGTAGTCTTGCTTGGGTGTGTATTTGTTGTGTCGCTGAACCGTAGTCATGAGTTTCTGGAATGGTAAAATGGTGTAAGTAGTTACTTCCCCTTCGTCTTGTTTCTTCTTTAATTGTAGCGAATGGTACAAATCTCCCCCTTGATCTTGCAGCCGGGGGGTGTCGAGCTTCAAAATTCTTGCTTCCATTGACTTGGATAGATGAAAGAAAAACATCCGGGAGTATACCCGTAGCATCTCTTGTGGATCCATAACACCAGATTTGGTGAATTTTTTTCACAGTTCCTCACGACCAAAAGAACCCCAAGATATCCAGGAGTCTGTGACACCAACCGGACTCACATTGAGAAAAAGGGCCCACCTGCCAGGATCATTTGGGATACAGCATCTCCAAATAAAATTTTAGCATCCTCTCCCGATGTGTGTTTCTGCAGGTGATATCATTCATCAGCCAACCATTAGACAATGTTCATCAGTAGCTCTCTAACTTCCCAAGATTGTTACTAGGAGTACAGAAATAGTTCCATCTCAAGTAGACAATCTTCTCAGTCCAAACTTCTAGTAGCTCACCATTTTGTCACAAGTCGATGGTAGGAAAAGGGAAGGTGGAAGACATAAGGTGATGGGATTTCTATGGATTGCACAAAAAGAAAAAGCAGTAAGAGTTCATAAATGTTGAAAATAGCTCTAGTTAGGATTACACTCATGACTCACCAAATAGAATCTTCACTCTGCTATTGAGGTTAACATCCTTTTTTATTTGTGAGTTTTAAAAAGTTTTTTCACTCTTTTACGAGAGTATAACCACTGCTATTATCTCACAAAAAGTTTTATGGTGCCAATGGCAAGCTAGAAAGAACTGTCACTAATTAACACTAAATATATGTTTTAAACAGATTTACGACAATTAGGTTATTTAGGTCACGAGCAAATGTGGCCACGTTAACTACAGTCCCTGACTTCAGAGTTGCTTGGGCATGTGAGTCAAAGCCAAAGTAGTAAAGTTTATTTTGCCTGGGCCCAAGTTTGCAATCAAGGTGATTGTGACAAGACATTATAATATACACTAAACAATAAACATATGCCCCACAATGGACTTAGGATTGAGTACCCTTAGGGACTCTTGGATATACACTTTTAAGTTGATTGACGTGGGCTCGTCTAGTCATGGTAGCGTCGTCAATATTCTTGAGAAGGACCGTCACGAGAGTTAAAAACTTTTCTACCATCCATGGGCCAGCAGATCTCTTGTCAACCTCGGAGCTCAAGGGAAATTCTTTGTATAGGACATCATTACCTAATGCATAAGGAACGGAGAGTTTTCCTTTATTATAAGCGTTAGCCACTCTCCTCTACGCTCTCCTCAGGTGATCAAGAGCATGCCTACACCTATCTTCATGAGAGACATCAGCAATATATTACAACAATGAACCGATATCCCAAATAGTGAGAAGAGGGTGATTTAACTACCAACCTAGAAAACAGAACCAGGCGATGATCTAGTAGACTCATAAAAGGATGCCAGATTAAGAAAATCTAATTCCTGGTCCCTCCTATTTTGCGCCTGCACATGGATGATCGTCAGAGATTTCGGTTAAAACGTTCAATATGGTCAGGCCACGTATGATAAGGGCTGAAGGTGACATTCTTGATGGCCCAACCAAAACACATATCCTTAAATATGGCAGACCTAAAGAAGCAGGGACAATTGTCGCTTACAATAAAACGAGGGGCTCCAAACATCGCCCAAACACTCCTGCAAAGGGAGCTGGCAGTAGTAGTCACCTTCATATTACGAAGAGGAATCAATATTACAATCGTAGAAAAGGCGTTAACTAATATGAAAATACAGGAGTTATATAAAGAAGAACGAGTAATGGGCCCAACATAATCGATGAACACCTGGTCTCAGGAGCTTTGTGCTACATCGGCCAAATGAAACCCAAATTCTGGAAATTTGGGTGGGCTTAACCTTCTGGAAATCCTCAAAGTGGTTAACCCATTCTTTAACGTCGTTATAAAGTCCAGGTCAGAAGAACTCTCTAGAAAATTTTCTGAAGGTTTTCAGCACGCCTAGATGACCACCATACACAGAATAATGAGAATACCTCAACCACATGGGGCGTACAGCCACAGGCACAACAATTTTCTTACACTTTCCCTTAGAATTGGACACAATAGGATCTTTAAACACAGAATATAGACCTACTTTCTCTCCTTTCAGAATCCTCTCCATTATATCATGATACCACTGTTCGCTACCCTGATGATCCCTGATGTAACTAAAGGAATCAGGAATAGACCTAATCACACAAGATGCTAGTGCTACCACCCCAGAACCTATGGGACTACACTCTTCCGCCATATGGGATAAAGCATCCACAGTCAAATTGTGCTTCCCAGAAATGAGAGGGTTTGAAAACTTGAATCTGGACAGCCTCCAAACCCACCTTCCCACCTTACCTAACTGTCTTGGATTCTTCCACATTCACGCAAGCGCCATGTTGTCAGTGTAAAGATCGAATTCTCTGTTCTAAGTAATCAGATAGTTTCTCGATGCCATAGACACATGCCAGACATTCTTTCTCATAGGCACTATACCTACTTTTGGCGTCGGTGAGCGTCCGAAAAGCGAAAGCCACTGGCCAAACGCCCTCCGACGTTCTCTGGGATAGAACATCACCCGGAGCCACAGAAGAAGCATCTACATGAAGAAGGAAGGGAATCAAAAAATCAGGCACCCGTAATACCTTGGGGGAGATGAGCTTGCTTTTTAAAAGGTCAAAGGCACGAGCCTGTTCCTCACACAAAAAGAAAAACCCTTCTTTTTTTAGAGAGTTAAAGAGGTGTGGTTATTTCAGAGAATAAGGAAATAAGTCTGACGTAGTTTTCACACATCATAATGACTCGCATAACACCTTTAATGTTCTTGGGTAAGGCATATTTTACAATGGTACGGATGCGCTCAGGATAAATGAGCAGGTTTCCCGAGTAAATCACATATCCAAGGTATTTGATTGATGGTATAGCCCATGTCACTTTATCGGATTAACAGTTAAACCTACACTGCGCAGACGACCCAACACGTCCTCTAAATACCCTATATGGTCCTCCATATAGTCACTATACACAAAAATATCATCCAAATAATTGAACACATAATTCAACTTAATGTCCGAAAGGACTTAATCCAGAACGCAACTTAATGCTTTTCCACCAATACTACAACCAAGGGGGACACGGTTGAACTCATACTGTCTCCAAGGAGTGACTAAGGACGTATACTTTTTTGAAGACTCCACCAAGGCACATTGTAAGAAACTGGTGTTGAGGTCATTCAAACTTAATATCTTAGCCCTACCTTAATCCTGAAGGGTGGACTCGATACTAAGCATAGGATAAGGATAGAATAGGATTTTCTTATTAATCTTCCACTAGTTTACAATTATTTATATCCTTCACTTTTCTTAGGCATTATAAATGCTGAACTAGCGTATGGCAAACTGGAGGGGCGGAAGACTCCTTTAGACCCTAAATCATTAATCAACTTTCTGAAAATATTCATTTTTGGGATGACACAAGAGTACGAGCCATATCTCACGGGAAAGTTATCTTCAACTACAATCACATAGTGAAGAATATCACAGCTTCCTAATCTGGGAGCTATGACATCAGGAAACCTCGAAATAACCCCATATATCGCTTCTTCACTATTAACATAGAAGCACATGGTATGGATAATAGGAGAACTGCACAGTGGAACTTTAATCCTAGGGGAGAATTCAAATGTTCATTTTCTGCGTTCCAGAATAATGGTGGGCCCAGTTTCCCATAAATAATCATTTTCTAGAATAATATCATAAGGTAAGGAGGGAATATAAAACAAACTTCTTTTCCAAGAAAACCATATAAATTTAATGGAAATATTTACCCTCTCTTGCACAAGTAATAAATTACCATCCCATACAAAAAATGGATTGGCATTTACCATTTCAACATTAATTTTACCTGTGCCTTTTAAACTATTCAAAAAAATCAGCATTAATAAAATATCCACATGAACCTGTATCCAGCAAATAGAGTCCACGATTTGACCTAATCGTGAATTGGACAACAGGGGAAAGGAGAATAAAACACTTCTCAACTTTACGCACACCGCGCCCCTTATTGACACCACAACGGACACTCTCGCTGAAAATGGCTTAACTGGCGGCAATTAAAACATTGGACTCGGGATAAGTCCGGAAGTCTTCCCGATTTTATCACACCTGGAGGTCTACTGGAAGAGTCAGATGGCACATGATGACTGGGCCTATCCACAGCAGAATCGGGGGTAGTCTTTGTTTGATGGAAGTTACTAGATATACGAACCGGGAATGCCTCTGGATATTCTTTATCCCCCATTAACGAACCTTCAATACTTGACGCCAAGGAATAAAGTTCGGACTAGGTAGTTGGCTTATTAGAGAATAAAATATGTCTTCTTATCAAAGCGGACACATTCTCTAAAATAAGTTCGAATACTTCTTCCTCAGCCAGGTTGAGATTTAAGATCTTAGTGGCTTTCGAAATAGCCTAAATGAACAGCCTAAAAGACTCATGCAGAAGTTGAAAATGTCATATATATTATTACATAGTTTCTCCTTTTCTCTCTTGGAGACTAAAGATTCAAGGATGTGACTTTTCACATTGGTCCACGGATTACCTAATTTTATACGTTCAGAAAATAAGTGTTCCAAAAACCCTGACATTTTCCCAATGCACAGTGTAAGGAACACTACATCTCCCACAAGTCTAAGTTTTGAAATCCTATTGGCTTCTAACAGAAAGTAAATAATGCAGAGCAAGATTGTCCATCACAAACATGTAACAATTTCAGACAATCACTAGCCAACATACTTTGAGTTTTAGAGGGGGAAGGAATAGGCAGAAGACCAGAAGTAACACAGGGGGTATTTATACGTTCATTAACTCCACCCAATGCTTCTGAATCAGATTTACTTCTATAAACATGTCCCTGAGGAGGCTGACTAACGTTATGGCAAATATATATAATATTAGTCACTGGACATAATAAATCTCTCCAAAAGCAGGGACCGCAACATTCCTACCGGAGCATATGGGGGGAACGAGATGTTCCTAGCCTTGAGCCCCTGGTGTAGTTCCGCGCTCTTAAACCCATAGACTTCAGTATTGGTACTGATACTTATTCTTCCGAGGGCGGTGGCCATGGCAGGTGATTCATTCATTGAATAAAGGTCAAATCAATGAGTATGGTGAACTCAAAACGTGCATTCACTATAGCAGAGTGGCTTTGAATTTGAAACCTCCTTGACCAATCTAACAAAGTAAATAGTAACAAAAGAAAGCTTTAACACAATCAGAGTGAGTCGTTTGAGTGCATTGTTTTTCAATTATCAGAGAACAGACAACTGTAACTCAGCACAATCAACTCACCTAGTTGCGGAAGTTATAATTTGATGGTCGTCCTCATTCCCTCGTCATATAAACCTGATAGTATTTCCAGAATAAATAACTAAATCCCAAAATAAAGCACAAAAAATATATCCTAAGGGCACTCTTAAAACGTGAACTTATCAAGGAAAAAATCAAGAAATAGATATAGGATGTTTATTTATAAGTTATATATATATAAAGAAAAACCATATATGACGGTATGAAGAAAATTATATGCGAACAATGACAAAATTTTTAAGATCAAATATTGGTTTAATGGTTTTATATAAAAGATCCTCCAAAGTTAATATATATCATTCTTAACTTTAGTAAGCTTACGTAATTGAAAATAATATATTTCAACTTCTTGCGCACTGTATTGTGGTATACATTATTCACTATTATCAATTCTGTATGCATGAATATAAACCCAGGCTTACTAAAATAATGTTCATATATTTATGTGATCTGCAACCGTAAAATATATTAGTCACATAGCTCTGCAATAAATATTGTTAAATTGAATCAAGGATTACACCTTGTTACATTGGCAAATAAAAATGATGTCTCAAACACACACCTAAATATATTCTCCTCTTAATTTTGTGTTAAAATAGTTGCAGCAAATAATGATATTACTTTTATAAGACACGTAGAAGCATATCCTATTTCTAAGTTTAAAACGTATTTAGAAATAGGTTTTCCTTTTATTATACTTATTTAGATAAATGGGCTATATTGCACCACGTATTTCGTATTAGTATTTAAAAGCCCCAAAATAAAAATTTTTTCACTTTAGATATTTCCTACATTTTCAATGCATCTTTAGTAGTTATCAATAAATTTGGTATAGAAAACCTGTTCAATTACTTTACAAGAACGGGTTGGGGAACTATTAAATACACGTTGCTGGTGCACCACATCTTACTACTCGTCCGAGCTATTCACATTTAACTACACTAATTGAGAATGCGTAAGGTAGAATTTATAAGATATATATCCAAATTTGAGTGAATAGATAGTCTGAAACCTCTTAGGAAGAGACAGCTTCAGTACACTCGGACATGATTCAAATCCAGACTTCCTCGTCACTGGTAAACCAGACTAGACACACCAATACAGGTACCAAGCAAGAGCGGATCCAGGGCCTATTGTCGGGGGGCATTCATTTTCATAAAACTTTTTTTTAAATACAGTGTCCTACTAACCGTTTGGATTATAATCTTATATACTAATTAGACTAATGATTTTGGAATTAGTAAGGTTTAATGGATATGAAGTGCACCCATATTTGCGTGGAAGGAAAGGGAAAACCACCCATTAGTGCACCCGACCAAGATCGAACTCTAATCTCTCCGTCCTCGGCAGTCTAGTCTAACATAAGAGTAGTAGTAGCAAGTATTAAGTACGGTATACATGTAATAGTTAATCAATAATAAAATAAGAATTCTAATTAATAGTAATTATAATAATAGCATTATTAGTTTATAAAAATAATTTTAACTAATAATAATAATAATAATAATAATAATAATAATAATAATAATAATAATAATAATAATATTAATAATAATAAAAGTATTTTATAAAAAACAAAATTTGCATTACAAAATTTTTAATTTTTATACAAAACTCAAAACAAAATTCACTGAAATGTAATAAATATGTACCAGACATAGGCCTAATTTGTTTATGTTAGTAGTAACATTATTTATTTGATCATAGAATAATTTGTTGTCATAATAAAATTAGTAATTTTACTACTACAAAATTTTAGACTTAAACCACAAATTCAAACTGTGATTACCACTATTGCCACGATGGATTAAACCCTAATTTACTTCTACTGGAGCATCATGGTGTAGATGGAATAAGGCAAGATCTGACAGGCATTATGGTACAGAAAATATCATTAATTAAAATTAATGTAATATTAAATAATTTTTAAATAAACCATGATTCATTTCAATAGTTAGTGTAACATCCAAATTTGAATATAGACAACAGTTATATTGGCTACCGGCAAGCAAAATATTAATTCACTTCTTTAGTTATTTAAAAAAATTAGGACTAACCTCATATATAGACAGCAATAAAATTTCAACTTAACTTTTTATATTATTTCACGTTGCAAGATATAAACTAATTAGCTCAATATCTAGAAAAACAGATGAAAGCCCTTGGGCCTCGACACCACTTTTATGATTTGGAACCAGTCACCATTTTTAACAGTATACAGTGCTAAAAAAAGCTGCAACTTGCGCTGCTTTCTACTACTTTCCCCACCTGACCCCTTGTCTTTGTCCCTTCTCATGTATAGGTATTTATATCTTATGAGTTCAACAAACTCAAGTCAAGAACACAAGGTCACGGTATTACTGATTAGTTTGTGGCACTAATATTAGCAGTCATGTCAAACGTTTTACTTAGGGGTTGACAAAAATTAATTTACTTGTCTGCACATTAGAGCTTAGTTAAAGGAGCTATTGGTTAGCTCATGTAGAATAGTACAGGGTAAGGGAGAGGTCCGCATAGGACTGCCATGACTGCTAATGCAGTCAGTAAGATTTTAGATGTTTTTCCATAGCTAAGAAATATTGACTGGCGAGTGCGAGTACGAGTGATAGCTGTGCGGCTAGCAAGTCCCAGTATAGCGCCTGTAGGGTCTGTAGCTATTACTACGGTGAGTTAATCATCAATTCACAAACCATAAGATTTTGAGTGTGCTGTGACTACAAATAATGGCGATAGTGGTATGACAAGGACAAGGTCGGTAGTAATGGGGAGTAAATTATCGCAAGAAACATGAGGTTCTGACTCTAAAACTAGGCAGTGTATTAATCGTATGCAAATCTCACATGAAAATGACACTGGGCAGTATGTGTATTTACCACTATCTGAAGATTAAAAAATTTTAACTAACGTAAAATTCTTGGGCTCCTACTAAGAATTAAGACTTTAAAAGTGACATTGTTTATGGTTCACGACCATTAAATTTAACTGGTTACAAACATATCCATGGATGTTATATTCCAAGACTACGAAAGGTGCCTTTTGCCGGTACTGTCTGCTTTTAGGCCTAATATAAACCATGGAAGTAGCCTTAGAAGGTTCATAAATAAACCTTTTCAATGAAATCAAGAGTTTCATCGTGCTGTTAGGCTACATTTGAAATCAGACTGGCATTTACAATCAACCACTTATGCGCAGAACTTCATTCGTGTCAAGGAGAACAGAACTGACAGTGTTGAACAAAAGCTTAATACCGCCTATAAATATAGAATGGTAGAAAATCGCGACAGATTGAAACCAATTATATCCATCATTTTATTTTGTGCATCACGCGTAGAGCCGTTAAGAGGGCAAGATGATAACTCTGCTGTGTTCAATGATTTGTTATATTTTAAAGTTGAATCTGGCGATGATAAATTAAAAGGACATTTGAAATATTTTGCAAAAATGCTCTTTATATATCACACATAGCACAGAATGTGCTTTTATAATGCTGTTCGTCAACATTGCATGCATAATTGGTGTCTTAAATCAATAATGTTCCATGAATAATCAAAATGAAATGCATGAAGATTTTCTCGGATTCTTTCTCTTGGAACAATTTAATGCTGAATACATAGCTCAGACAATTATGAATGCTTGTACGGATTTCAGTATAGATATGGACAAATGTGTAGGCCAAAGATAATACGGCTGCTCAACAATGGATGGACATATTGGGGGATTTCAAGCAAAATACGAGATATTTTTCCTATTGCATATGTTCACCATTGTTCAAGCCACTGGCTTAATTTGGTTGTGAATGACTTAAATGATTTGCCTTCTGTCAGAAACACAGTATCCACAATAAAGGAGACAGTTAATTTCATACGGGAAACTGCCTTAAGACTGAAAATTGTTGGCTCCAAGAATATATGAAAATTTTGTGAAACACTATAGACAGAGAAACATAAAAGTATCAAACATTTTAGCGATAACTTTACAACTTTTGTGGAAGGACTACAAGAAATATCAACAACAATCCATTTTAATAGCAAAGTGTGGCAGCGAGCACACGAGCTTCTTTGTACTGCCACCACTCCGACATCAATAGTCACTACAAAAATTATGGCAAAATTTTCAGTAAAATTTGAACCAATCAATGTTATATTACAGGGTGTTTCCATTGATTTGCTGCAAGTATCAACGTGTTGCAGCAAGACAGGAAAAATTCATATGAGGTATTACTCAAACAAATATTTGGAAATAGTAAAATAGCAGCAAACGTGATTAATGTGGACTAAAAACCTCCCAGAAGAACTGTACTCCAAACTAACCATGCTAATTAGTAAGTACCCCACACACAGTGAAATAGATTATTTCAGCCAAGCATTATTCATTCCGTTGATGGATTAAATAATTACATCTATACGGGAAAGCTTTTCAGATGGGAAAATAATTAGCTTCTCCTGATTTTACTTGAATTTAAATAAAATGAAAAAACTATATAGTAAATATACTTTGGAAAGGCTGTTGAAGATATCATGAATATTTATGGAAGTGTATTTGACAGTTACAAAGAAAAGGCTCATTCATGGCATCGGATTTGGCAAGTGAAATCAAACTTAGAATCAGTGAGATTGAATGAACTTCTGGGAAACATTGACTGTAGGACTAATTTATATACGTAGCAACAGCAATCAAAATCTCTTTGACGCTCCCACTGTAACGCTGTTACAAGAACAACAACTAAAATTCTATCAAATGGGTTTCAACTCACCCTCGTCCTCGCCAAATGTAAACACGAGAGCTCCCACGCCGCCAACATCCACTCCTCAGCTCTCCGTCTTACTGACTGAATGGAGGCACGGCCAGACTGTCCGATCGTGAAGGAAGCCCCGCCCACAAGCAAAGTCGGATATCAACTTGACCCGTGAAGGCTCGAGAACCAGAGACCAGACGGTTCTACAAACGTTCATCAGTTGCGAAAGCCACCGCCTGTCTCCCCAGAGCGTTGTCTCTCCAGAGCGCTGCCACCCCCCCTTTTTTATTCCGTTTCTCCTTCCCTCTCTTCCTCTCTCTGTGGACGTAATAATATTCATTGAGACTATATTTTGGAATGTATCTTGTTAGTAGGTACTCATTGTATCACTGGCCTCTAGGTGAGAGCGCCGCTCTATACTTAAGTTAATATTAAATTGATCAAAATTCTATTTCGGCGTAATGTGGGCAGGGGGGGGGGATCTTTTCGAAATTAACGTTTGGGACTTATTTAAAATAGTTATTGAATTTTGGATGCCTAAACTTTCTTTTCTCGCCGCTAGGCGGGAGTTTTTTTAAGCGCGTTCTTACCACCATTTAAAGATGACGTTCAACGTTAAGGCGTTAGGTCTATTGTCGGGGGATTAGGTTGTGATTATGTTTTTTATGTTAATTGTTTAGGATTGGGAGGTTCATTTTATCTTGGTATTGTCCCTCTGATATTATGTATATTCATATATCTTTTAGAATTTACGAAGTTGGGGCAATGTTGTTAAGCTATCAGGTATATATAGCTTATTCGAGCTTAACTCGTTCTTGTATTAAGGGAATGTTAAAAGATATATAGCTCATTCGAACTTAACTGTTTTTTTATTTTTTTATATATATATATATATCTGTTAACTTTCCCTCAATAAAATAAATGGTACGGCGCACCTCACAGACTTTCTCTCTCTTTCTATAAACTCGTAAGATTTCTGAACGGAATAATGTACATTGTATCATCACCACTCCACATAAGAACACGCATAAAATAATATACAATGATATAGAATCAATGAGAAAAGAGGCGCATCTTTGTCCACCTAAGAACATTTCAAACAGTTTAATGTCTTCAACAAGGGTCAACACTTCGTATTAAAATTTCGATTTCTGGTTAAAATTTTAACATTTTAAAGGGTGTTGCAGATCTTCAAGTCATCGCATTGATATTTAATTATTCATTTATACATTTTGACCAATAAAAAATGTAAATATTGACTATTGAGTCTAAAATGGAGATAGATCATTGATATCCAAACATTTCTCCTAAGAGATTTAAGGAAAAATAACATACTTTTTTTAGATACTTACTTATATTTAATTACTCTATGGCATTGGAGTATTATTGCTTTAAGACTTAAGTAGTATATGTTTACAACTAAAGCTCACAAAATTGTATTAATATATTTGCAAATATCTCAGAAACTGCTGTTTTTATAAAAATATATGTCAAATAAAAGTTTTTTATTTCTAATAGTCCTACAATTTTGCAATGATAAGTTGTTTAGTTTCTCCAATAGTTGTGGAGATACGGAAATTAACGCTTCTGTAATGTACCCTAAAAATAATTTTCATAGGAAAATGAAAATAGCCAGTTTATTTATAATCTTATTCAACGCCTAGATACGAATTTTAATCAAAATCGTTTAAGCAGATTTTGAGAAAACCAAATTTTTCTCTTTTCGTCCTTCAGTAAACTACCCTTAATTTTAAGTTTTTATAGACACACAGAGAGACGGCATTGCAAAGACTATTTTTTAGGGTTCGGGGGGTCATGAGACGTTGACATCAATCAACATTTCAGGTTAGTTTTTTTTTTACGGTCGCAATACTTAAACTTTAATGTCCAAAAAGTTAAAAAAAATTCATATAATTGCGTATATATTGAAAGTTATTGATTTTATAAAAATATGTTTCGGATAAAATATCTGTATTATAAATATATATACATATTTGTAATGCTAAGTAATTTCATATCTCAAATAGTTTCGGAGCTATTTAAAAAAATGTTAATTGACGCTTCAGACCGGAGCCCTTAAAGCCATTTTGCCGAAATATTGAGGGTAGCCATTTTGTTTGGAATATTTATTAATGTTTATAAATGAAATTTAATCAAAATCGTTTGAGCCGATTTTGAGAAAATCGACTTTTTCTCTTTTTGCCATTCAGTAAACTACCCTTAATTTTAAGTTTTAATAGACACACAGACAGACGGCATTGCAAAGACTATTTTTAAGGGTTCGGGGGATCATGAGACGTCGAAATCCATCAACATTTCAGGTTAGTTTTTCTTACGGTCGCAATACTTAAACTTTAATGTCCAAAAAGTTAAAAATATATATATAATTGCGTATATATTAAAAGTTATTGATTTTATAAAAATATGTCTCGAATAAAATATTTGTATTATAAATATATATACATATTTGTAATGCTAAGTAATTTCATATCTCAAATAGTTTCGGAGCTATTATAAAAAAATGTTAATTTACGCATCAGACCGGAGCCCTTAAAACGATTTTGCCGAAATATTGAGAGTAGCCATTTTGTTTGGAATATTTATTAATGTTCATAAATGAAATTTAATCAAAAATCGTTAGAGCCGATTTTGATAAAATCGACTTTTTCTCTTTTTGCCCTTCAGTAAACTACCCTTAATTTTAAGTTTTAATAGACACACAGACAGACGGCATTGCAAAGACTATTTTTAAGGGTTCGGGGGGTCATGAGACGTCGACATCCATCAACATTTCAGGTTAGTTTTTCTTACGGTCGCAATACTTAAGCTTTAATGCCCAAAAAGTTAAAAATATATATATAATTGCGTATATATTGAAAGTTATTGATTTTATAAAAATATGTCTCGAATTAAATATTTGTATTATAAATATATATACATATTTGTAATGCTAAGTAATTTCATATCTCAAATAGTTTCGGAGCTATTATAAAAAATGTTAATTTACGCATCAGACCGGAGCCCTTAAAACGATTTTGCCGAAATATTGAGAGTAGCCATTTTGTTTGGAATATTTATTTATGTTCATAAATGAAATTTAATCAAAATCGTTAGAGCCGATTTTGATAAAATCGACTTTTTCTCTTTTTTCCCTTCAGTAAACTACCCTTAATTTTAGGGGTAGATATCCAATTCCAAAAACCCCTCGGGGCAACCCTATGAAAACCCTAGATATCAAGTTTCAGCTCAATCGGTAAAATAGTTTAGGCTCTAGTTGGAGGTACAGACAGACAGACAGACAGACAGACAGACAGACGGAAATTCAAAAACCACTTTTTCGGATTCAGGAAGTCATGAAACGTCAAAATTCATCAAAATCTCGACTTCGATTTTTTTGACGATCACAATACTTTCTCTACCTGTAAGATAGAGAGAAAGTAAAAACAGTATAAACATATATATAATATATATATATATCTGTTAACTTTCCCTCAATAAAAAAACAGTTAAGTTCGAATGAACTATATATCTTATATATATATATAGCTTATTTGAGCTTAACTTGTTTTTGTATTGATGGATAGTTAACAGATATATATAGATTATTTGAGCTTAACTTGTTTTTGTATTGATGGAAGGATAACAAACTGCTTTAATGTCTTCAATTATTTATCTTGATAATGAACCATATACATCAACCTTAGAATATTGTATTTACGACTCTTGTAATATTTAAAATATCTTAAACTTAACTTTTGCATTAAAGTCTGCTTAGGGATTTTCTGATTATATTCGTCACTAAGTATTTGTTCTTTATTTTTCTCCGAATTGGATGACGTCAAGCAATATTGGTATTTTTATGCATTGTATTTTGTATCACTTATCTTTCTTATATCAAATAAACTAATCCTGTTATTCTCTTGTTACTCCTTGGCTCTTCTTTAACGTTTCCTGATTTTGTGGGTTAAGGCCGTAACACCAGCAACTTCTTGTTCTCCAGAACGATCGTTTAGTACACTTTGGATGCCGAAAACCTGAGTTAGGAGTTAGATGAGTCACAGAAGACTTAGCACCATTATGTGTACACAAAGACAGGCTTAAACACGACGGAGTCAATAGAGATTTCAAAAACGAGTTCATAGAACGTGTAATAAATCGCTTAGCGTTGAAGCCTCGGAGACTGTCATTTTTATTTTCAACAAATGACATTTCAGAGAATGAATAACTTGATGTATGAAATTGCTATGAATACTTGTGGGTGAATTATACTAAAAAATAAATTTAGTTGAAAGTTTGGAGAAGTTGTTGAAAAATATTGTCAGCTAGGTTTTTTGTTTGTAGTAATGGTGTGCGAAGATTCGAAATGTCGAAGTTGAAGGTCAAATCCCCTTCGGTTTCGACATCAACATCTACAATAACCTTCATATATTTGAAAAATTTCGAAGAAGGATACATCTTTGATAAATTATCAAACGATTTAATTTTATCTTCCTAAATATTACTACATATTTCAATATTTGATAATTTTAATACCGTTACTAAACAGAATTTTAACACCGACTAGTAATTTAACTACCATAACGTAAGCATAGATCAAAAACGGGTAAGTAAATGTTGATACGTTATATTCACTATCACCAACATGATTTTGTAAAAAATAAAAATACCTATAAACACCAGGGTCACTGGTATGAAGCAGAGAAAACGCTTTAGTGCTATCATACTAGCTCACGTCTAGCGTTTAGTCCATAATATTCAATTTCTTTGGAATTATCTGTAACAAATTTACAAGTGCATTTTGACACAGAATTTTTTCATAGCTTCTTCGCGTTCTCTTTACTATTCGAAATGGCTGATACGGAACGCGGGAAACGAAAACCAAATTTAATTTAAAGTTATTATCAGAGAAATGCAGATAAAAATACATGCATATGTAAAATTTGCAAAATAGTTCTTGATTTAAAAATTACAAGTAGCGTTAAGCAACAACAACAAAAATCCTAGGTAGCTTCTGTTTTATATTATAAAATGTTAAATATATAAATTATATACATTGTTAGAGTTGAGTCACATGAATAGAGTAGTTGTTAAATATTGTGACCTATATATAAATGAGTGCAGAGAAGGAGACGAGGCTTATTCTATTCACTTATGTATTGTACACTTTATAGTTAAATAAAGAAATAACTAAATACAGACATAACATCTTCGACTTAGACTTTTCTTTGCAAGTTTGAAGCTTCGCTTCGAGCTCGCATTTAAAAAGTAGCCTTCGCACACCCCTAATTTTTAATGTGTAATTTAAATAATAATCATAAGAAGAATGATAGATATTTATTTAACTAAGATAGTTTTTAGCTCATGCTTGTTCCACGCAGGACTGGATCCGGGGGATTTTTTTTAATATACTGGCAAAATATTATATTTAATTTGGCACAGCATAGCTTGAATAGCACTATTCTCAAATTTAAATATCAAATTTAAAGGTGGGCATCGGAGAATCACTTTTATCAATTTTGTATCCGCAATCACGGACATTTTTTTCTACGGGCGGCCCTGGAAGTAGCTGTTTATAGAAGCTAGCCACGCCTTACAATATTAAAATAAAGGTTTCAATTTATTTTAAGATTTTCGATTCGTTGGAGGGGAGCGGGGTGATCACACAAATTGCCCCACCCCCTGGATCCACCACTGGTACTAAGGATGTTCAAAGCTTAATCTTAGAGGAATGGATTAGAAGGCAAGCCTAAAGAAAATACCACTGTACCAACGCAAGGAAAGCCACATTGAAAATCTTATAGAGTTTATATATCATTATAAGCGCAGGGAAAAGATAACACACGGGAAAATCTTATTTTGAAAAACCACCAACCAGTGGGCTCGAACAGAATTCGAACCACAACCTCTCCGTTAATGTTAGTCAAGCGCGATGTGTATCAAATGTCTAATTTAATTATTTGGAGGGGGTCGGACAGGGAGATAAAGATTTAGTAAACAGGTCCAGAAGACTTAATAAAATCTTAGGAGTCTAATTAAATCAATATGCTCTAGTGTTTTGTGGTTAGTTAATTTATAAAATTGTATAATATATTTAGATTTAATTCATATACCGTGATTTTTTCAGCCAATATCCGCTGTGGTTCACCAAGCTGTTTTGGCTGACATACAAATCCTTTCTGAGTGTTCGGAGGGATCCTTCCATCCAAGGATTACGCATTGCCCAAAAAATAGTAAGTCATTCAACGTTGCCATCACCTATATAACTAAGGCGTTTATTCCTCCCCTGAAACATGTAAAAACTAATAATTAGATTTATTGGATCTAGTACTCTATGAAGAATAATTTAATTATTCTTTATAGAGTACTAAATCCAACAATAATATATATACATTTTGTAGCCAGAATTTAATTGTAAGTCACACTAGATGTCTTTGACTTGTTATGAAACCGTAGTCTTCGTATTTACAAACAAAATTTGTGAACAATTAGCTGACCAGAAGATCATCAGGCTATCCCTAGGATTCATGAACTACACCCGAGAGGTGGAGAGGTTTGTTAGTAGGTTTTCCTTCGTCCTTGAAGCTATCATTGAGTATTTCCTTAAACTGTACTCGTTTCATCTACTGTAATCAAGTAGTAATCAATTTAAAGTGGATATTTATACTTGATAATGAGACATGCACCCTTAAAATGAGCTCATCGTAGTCATAAGCAGCCTTTGAAACTTGTCGAAATATGTTTATAGCCATCGTGATTTTTTCAATCTCTTTTAAACGTGGTTCCTAGTAAGTTCCGAGACAATCCTCTAATTTACCCTTCTTTTTGATATGAGGAAGGCAAAATTTAGTGAAAATTTACCCTTACTATCGTGGCGGAATAGTATCAACCAATAAAAAATAATATTTAGTATCCCGATCAGGATTCAAACTTTGACCTTTATTCATCAGTTCAGTATATAATTGGTTGATAACTATACACAGCACAAAATCATCATCCTCATCATCATCATCAACTGTTAACAGCCTGTGGCTAGGTCAGTTTTGTAAGATGCCTTCATCATCCTCTATACTTCCACCATTCATTCTCATTTAATTGCTTACATTCTTCTCCCACTTGCACACTTTCTGTCATCGGTGTCTCCTATCTTTTTTTAGCCTATCTTAGCAGTCTTTTTCAAACATACCTTATTTCCATAATTTTCTTTTGCATCCTCTCTTTTTCCATCCTCATGACATTAACATACCCTCTCATTCTTGCTTCCTCTACTGCAGTCCCTGTCCTAGGGATGATGCATATAAGAAAACTATCGATATTGTACTCATTAAAGGTATTGGAAGAAAAATATTGATACCGTACTAGTATCGAAAGAAAAGTATCTATAACAGTAAGTATCGGTATCGACCTTTTAATCTGGAATTTTTTTAAAAATTCAGTAATAATAATTTCCACTTTTGCGTAGTAATTATAATTGTATTTTCATATTTATTTAAACAATGAAAATTATAACGATTTAACCATATTATATTATACTTTGGTCCTTCGCGTCTATGTTATATGTTGAAACTATGATGCATACTATAAAAGGTTTTACCGTACCAAATTTCTAAATGTCTATGAAAATGTAGCTGGTAGAAAGTTTTCTAGTATCTAAATAAGCCAAAAAAACTTGTTTCTTTTGATACCGGTCCGATACCGAAGTGCGAGTAGGACGTGACAGTAGGCCTAAAGTCAGATGGCCTAAAAATAATTTGACCTAAAAGTCATTTGGCCTAGAAATTATATAGCATAAAAGTCATTTGGCATAAAAGTCAGTTAACCTAAAATTATTTAGACTAAAGTCAGTTTGTCTAAAAGTCAGTTGGTCTAAAAGTCAGTTGTCCTAAAAGTCATTTGGCCTAAAAATCAGTTGGCCTAAAATCAGTTGGACTAAAGTCAGTTGTCATAAAGTCAGTTGTCCTAAAGTCAGTTGTCCTAAAGTCAGTTGGCCCTAAGTCAGTTGGCCTAAATTCATTTGGCATAAAGTGACTTTTGAATAGAAAAAATTATATTGTTAATTCCACTAGGAGTTCCAAAAGTCATTTGGCCTAAAAGTCGGTTGGACTAAAGTCATTTGGCCTAAAAGTAGGTTGGCCTAAAGTCATTTGGCCTAAAATTATTTAGCCTAAAATATAATGTTAAAACCTTCGGCTATCTTAGTAAAATGAGCACTGTAAGTTTTTTTCATTTGATTATAGATAGCACAAGTGAAGGTAAATGGTGAAAACAGGTTGGTATTTGTCTGTTTTGGTCACGTGACCACGCCCCCTCGATCTCTGATTGGTTGTTAGCTTCCTCCCTTACCCCTATCCCTGACCCCCTCCCCTTCTTCCCTTATCCCTTTCCAGTGTTCCAAACCTGTTGGTTCTTGTCGAAACTTGTTTGTTCTGGTCCAAACTGGTTTGTTTCTGTGTGATCAATGGTTTTTTATATTGGTTTATTATGTGCGATCATTGTTTAATGTCTGGTTAAGATAAGGATGAGCATTGGAGTTTATTTTTTATTTATTGGCATGCGGTCCACAGCGTCGGGCGCAGGAACACGCAACACGAACATCTCCCGACGACAGCGTAGCGTAGAATGCGACCACTGATCTGCTGGCAGCTGTTCGCTGCCCTTTCACTTTCCGAAACAAGCAGCATGAACCTTTCCCGACAACCGCTTAGCATAGAGTGTGAGAAATGGTTACCTTGCATTTATATCCCTTTCACTTCCCCTCACCCCCTCCTTTAAGGCATGTGTCGCAACCCACCTTTATGGTACTGGGGTTTACCTGTGTAGAATAGATATGACCTTGAATGATGTCGTAATAGGTTTTCCCTGATGAATGACATCAGCTAGGTGGCTAGACCAGAAGAATTGAGACAGGACTAGATCGTGACTTTGAAACCGTGATTTAGGTCATTGACCCTGGCAGCCCTCCCCTTCGGCAATGTGTTTTCCCGATGACTTCATTGCACTGTCGCAACCACTGATGACTGGCGACAATTTGGCGTCTTGACAAGACAAGTCGAGACAAGAATAGATCGTGACCTTGAAACCGTAAAATATCAAAAAGTCATTGACCCTGTTCATGTTTGGTGCCAGTTTGTCGGCTTGACAAGTCGAGACTCGTATATGGTTACACAACGTGTAAGGAACAGAGAGGTATTGCGTGAATAAAACACGATATTACAAAATATATATTACTATAAAGTATCGGTTTCAGAGACTTATATAATATTTATTATACATCAAGGGTTTCACAGAGAGACATATGTAATATTTTTATACACTTTTAGAGGAATGACACAAATATTAATTCATACGTTTTTCTAAAGTGTCTCTTGGATGAGTTAGTAAAATTGTTTATAGTTCACAATCGAGCATGTAATAGTCCAAAACGACGAATTGACGTGTCTAGTAGGTAGCACTGATAAGATCCAGGATTCTTATGTGCGTTTCCACCCTAGGTGGTTAAAGATCGATGACATCTGCTGATTCTGTTAGCGTGTCGCATACATCCACGATGAGTGTGTAGATCAAATCGTTGCAATATCGTACGATGGGTGTCAAACACTTATTCCGTCAGTCAACGGCAACGTCAATAGGCTCTACACCTCACAAAGACACGCCCAGCTAGGTGCTAGATAAGCAATCCGTTTGAGTCCGGCATTTGTTTCTCACTGATATCGACCATACGGTCACTACACTTGCGTCTCAGAGAGATTTCATGATTAGTCTGACTAATATAATGAGGGGTTGCGTGTTGCTGAAAAACTTTGATATAACCTACTTGTAGTTGTCCAGTTCTTGTCACTCTATATGGTTAAACACCGCACAATTCTCTCCTCATGTTTCAAGCTGAATATATGACGTAAAGTTGTTTTTGCCACTCATGCTGAAGATGACTCCTTTGCCGTCGACTTCGTCCAGCGGAAACAAAGTGTTGAAAATACTGGTGATGGTGAGCGTCTTCACAGGGTTTTCTTTGTGGGTGAAGACGTCTTGAACTTCCATTATATTTAAGCGCTTCGACGACTGTCGGAATTATGGCTTGCACGCCGTTAGGCTGCCCCTATAGGGTAAGACAAAGTTCACGCAGTTTTAACGAAGTCTCTTGAGGGCTAGGAGGTTCCTCCAGTATTGAAAAATATGTAGTAATATTTTAACACCTTAGCGTTGTTGCCTGTATGATTGGTGGGGGAGAATAAGGTTAGTAAAGTATTCATTGGAATTTTCTGGGCGTGAAAGAGATAGTACATAAGACAGTAATGGCCGCAAACATCTAAGGCTATGTTTTAAGTTGTATCATGTTATGGGATGTGCGGAAAGTGTTTTTTGAGTATAGATTCTAGATCTGACTTTATACGGGCTAGAAAGCCATAGCTGTCAAAATATTCGCTTATGCCACTCTTGTCGATAAAGATGGTGACGCAATGCCTTCCAAGATAATAATTTGTGTCTATGTTGATGACGAGAGGGACAGGTTACGTGATTCTTGCGGGTAGTTGATCAGCAGGTAAAACCCTCGACCTAAAATGGAACAGCGAGTTTGTTTTCAGCGCACGTCTTATGGTATGCGCATCCATACTCAATAATCCATTCTCAAAGCCCCAAACAATGGAGGCTGAGCAAATATTCCAGAGAGAACTATGTGCCATGCACATGGTGAGGCCCAATTTAAGTGTTTTCAAAGACAAACAATCTCTTTTGCATAAAACTATGACAGGGGCAGGAGTGTATTTGGATAGAAATTTTTCTTTTCCGCCGCCTTGACGTAGATGGCCTCTGCAAGCTTCGTGGCACGGGAACAGAGGGATTAGAGCAGGCTGTAATCCACACCACCACTATCCTAGGGAATACTGTGCAGTTTGTTAACGATATAGTCAGCTATAATTGAGCAGCGTTTGAAAATTCCTTGGTAGCGTATGGGGGTTTTAACACCCAATGTTGAAGTAATATACCACATACAAATAAAACACTCAGTTCCTTTATAATAAACTCTTTACTGTTGTCGATGAAGTTTTGGAAACCTACAATGACATCCATGATTTAAATGACGAATGTAAATGGAGGGAAGTCGCTTAACTTAACTCCCATAATTGGTCACAACTTTTCTGTCCTTGTCGATGTTGTTTATTTTTCAAACTCCCCGTACACGTTAAAGTTGATGGTTTTGGTGAAAGCTCTGGTGAAGCTCAATTTCATTCTCAGAGAACCATTACTCGTAAAATTCCAAAGCAATATCATGTGGGCGGACAGATTAGTTTGGGATCAAATGCCATGAGATGATATCCCTTAGGGAATGCTTCCCGAGTAATCTCGAACTTTCGTTCATGAAATGGATACCCGTTCCTCAAAACAGTGTGTGGTAGAAATACATGACATAGTTGCCGTTTGAAAAATTGTGTTGTAACGATATTGATTACACTTGTTCCCCCTCCAAGTACGAGGAGAAATGGTTCAAGCTGTAGGTTAAATGTTGAAAGTGTTCTTAGTGGCGTCTCCATTGATTGCAGCGTTTGATACAAATCCCACAATGCATCGTTTCGGTAAATGTCCAGTGAATACGTTGTCTAGTGTTTTCCTTTGCACACCCTTATTATTAGTGAGGGTTTTTACTCCCCCACGGATGATAGGATACTTCGCGGAACTGATGTTTAATGCTTTGGCATGTGCAAACAATATAGAAGGTACTACTTTGAAACGTCATACTAAAATACAGGTTTAAAGAAGTGAACCTTAAAGTGCAGGATTTCAGTGACAGCCATAAGACTAAATCCGTTTCTGGAACGGAACAACTTGACTATGAGCTCGGTAACCTTTAAAAGGTATTTATCCTGGTTAAACTCATCACCGAGTAAATACCCCAAAAGATCCACCGTCTTACTTTTTGCAGTATAAATGCGATGAATTTTAAGTCCCTTGTCCGGCGTTAACCTCTACAAAGTTTCCGGGGTTGTATGCAAACCACAAAGTGCAAGTCAAACGTGTTCTTTTGGATTCACTTTTGTAATTGAGCAGCGTTTCAATGTATTTTCTATAAGTATACGTGTTGCTGGGCGGTGAGCCTAGTTATTGGTTTAAAAACACATCTACCTGTGTGAATAGTGAATGCAACAAGTATTTGACGGGAGAGATTTGATTCACCTTGATGAAAGTGCCACCATTGGGTTCTATGATGGCTGATCTGAGATAGAGTATAGTCATTGAAAGATCGATATAGAACTCGCCTTGACAGCTAACGGTAAATTTGATGGGTGAATCAACGATGAGGGAAGAGACATGCTCTTACTTGATCCATTGTCCACATACAAGAATGGTTTGCGTGGGTGAGATAGAAAATAGATCGAGTTCACTGCTGGCACATTTACAGGATTGGGGGTGTGTAAAAGATATTTCATATGAAAATATCTACCACTTTTTCTTGGCCTTTTTACGTCAGGCAGCGACAGAAAACTGACGTCGGTGCTTCTTAAGACGCCCTTAATAGCCTGATCCAGACATAAGTGTGTTGATCGTCTGCTTCACCTTGAGTTTCAGGTTCGTTCCAGCCTCATGAACACGCTGGTGTAGGACCTATTTGAAAGGACGACGTTGATTGGTGACGTCAGAGATTATGTAGATACACGAATTAAGCACCTGTTTGTCCATGGCTTTAACACCACTTCTCGGAAATGGCATGACTCTTGAAAAGGCCGCTGAAATAATCCTATTCAATGCCCACGTTGATAGGAAACATTATGGTAGATCGAAGATATTCCTATTCCAGCCTGGTTTACGTAGTCTCTTTGTTGGGGACAGTTCATGTTGATATGCGTATAAAATGAAGTTTCACGTATACTTTTTCAAACTCATATAGTACATGTTCCCCAGTGTCTGTTCTTATATTGAATTTTTAGGATTTAAATTTTCAATTACGGGTATGTATGCAATAGAGAATATCTAATTGTCTTATGTATGCCGTAGACATATTTGGTATTGTTGATTCTGACGATATATAAAGCGTTACCACAATGTCACACTTGGTCTGAGGATCGACGATAACCGTGTATACGTGTAGCTGTACATTTTCGAGGGCAAGCCTAGTTGAACGTTTGTGCCATATGGCGACTTTTGGACTAAGATAAGTTTGGTCCTAGGATAAAAACTGAGCTGTACACTTAGTTGACCAGATAGAGTCAGCAGATATATATATTTTGAAGCAGAGACAATGTTCACTTTTTTGTTAGGGTTTGTGTACCTGAATACAAATCCTAAATCCATTTAAACATATCCACTTCATCCAGGGCTTTAAACAATTCATGGATTGTACTGTAATTTTCAGGCGTGATATGATCCTTGAATTTTTTTAAACGCCATTAGCGTCCACCCAGTTGTACTATACAATATTTTGGCCCTTGGGTACGATAGTGAGAGCAAATGTATATTGGTATTCTATGATAGTGACTTACCACTTTCCGTTGAGTGTAAGGTCGTAAGATAGTTGCGTAGTGAAATTCGCGAGCGTACTATTTGATAAATATCCCATAGAGCTAATGCGTGGCAAAGTGATGTAAAATTGATCCTTTATGGTTGGGTGCCGACGTATCTGGGAAGAATCCAAGAATTTAACATGGAGTGATAACCTTTCCACTTCACGTATACTTTCTTTCTGGCGCCTTTACCCTTGACACATAGTATTTTATCAACTTTAAAATTTTCGGACAGACGTAAGCCTTGCAATTCATGTTTGTAAAACGTTCCCTTGAACTCCTCACCATCAGGAACGTTCAACCTGTAGATGACTGGTTGTCGCAACACAACGATAATGACTGTGAAGATTTCTTCTCTCCAATTACCTTCGTAACCTTCTTCAAAAAGCATTTTGGATTTGCTAATACGTACCGTGTCACAGTCAATGAGCTTTGACTTACCATTCCAGTTAGCGCAGCGCTTGCCATACAGATTATCTATTACTTGAAGAACATTGGTTTCTGAAACGTCTGCAGAAGCCATCTTAATACTGGAATGTTTTAAGCCGTTGTAAGCGTCGACGAGATTTTGGAGGACGTCCACATTGCAATAGTGTTATTTTTAGTAAGGTAACGGCATATGTTCCCTTTCAGAGTTCTATCGAATCGTTCCACGATGATTGCCTTCACGTTTGGATTATGGGTGGTGTATTAATACAAGCTTTCTTTAGTGAAAATTTTCCAGATTAGAATTAACGGGAAATTATCTCATTAGTATTTTGTAAACTTAGAGATTTACGGCTACTTTATTTAATAATGTCCTGAAAGCTGTCATTCACGACGTTCTCCGTCTTGGAGAGAAGCGTCCTTGCACAGGCCATCTTTATAAACATGCCGATGACGGTCATCAAGTACATAGCACCGTCATTGTATTTGCCATACTTCGCATATCGTTTAGATTGGCTTGCCAGTGATCGTTAATCTTTGACACCACGTACTTGTTGCGTGGAAACTTTTTAGTCACAGGTTTTTGTATATTATAAACGTCCTGCGCACGAAGTTATTTTTGTGTTTTGGCCGGATCTTTCTTGGACGGCTTTATGAGTGACGCCATCCCTGAAAACCCTGCAGAATGAGAAAGCTCGTAGTATATGTTGGCTAAACGGCCCATTAAGCTCGGAAAGGCAGCCACCCGTTTTCCTCTACCTTTTTCAGTTTCTTTTCTAAGGGCGTTGCGATAGTGTAAGTAGTTTGGTTACGGTCATAAGAACTCTAGTGGGTACCAAGCATTTTGGTTTTACAAAAAAATATTTTGGGATGTTTCTTTTTTGGAGCGGTATAAAAAACTCTCACCACAGCGATGGCTCACTGTGTCTTCTTGCTCTTACCAGAACATTGACCAAATCCATGATAATGAATCCACGGATAAGCATATCGTGAATACTCACCTACCCGTTTTCGTCCCAAGGGATATCTCCTCACGAAATAATATGTTCTGGTAAAAGTTCGGCTTTATTACGTGCCTATACTGGTACAGTATTGAGTGCAGTAGGGATGGGAAGTATAGACACTTCAGGGGTAATTCTGGATGTATTATCGAGTGGTGGAGTGTGCGGACTAAAGTGCAGAGAGAAATGTAGCAATTGTTGGTATAAGGTTCATTTAGACATGTCAAGTTTTGAAGCGAGGATTTTTTATATTTCCTTGTCAAGCTCAGAGACTACTCAATTTGTGGCCGATGTCAATTGTTGGTGGTATTGTTCATAATGTTGTAATGCTTCCGTTGACACCAATATCATATTTTTGTGTGTTCCATTATCTACTTGTTGAATAAAGAACTGAGGACATCACTGGTTAATGAGGCTAAAATTAAGGGCAAGAACGCTTCACCTTTTCGAACGAGAAGTCGTCTCTTCTTCCAGCACTCTCCTCGTTTGATTAGCTTCCGCATCAACTGCTTTTGAGGAGGTAAATTTGTCTTCTGTGCATTTTAAACCATACCAGCCATTTTAAAGTGTTGTAAGCACATTTTCAAACAGAGTCAATCAGTTTCTGATGTGCCATTTTCAGCAAGGCGACACGTTGCTGTGAGCTGGTGAGATGCATTGCAAGCAAGAGAGGGGCTTGCGTCAGCTCTTTGGAGCTCCTGATTATTAAATGATCTGTAATCGGGAAGCGTCGGTGTTTTTATTGCATTTGCATGGTAGGTACACGCAGCACCTGAAATTAGTACGGGTTCTATATCTGAACTATTAGGGTGTACCTCACTTGAAATCCAACCATATATACCCTTGGGAAGTACTTGTAGCATCAGCCTAGGCTTCTTGTAAAACACGGTGGATATCATGCCAGACATGACGTGCAAAGTATTGAATCCGAGCTTTATCCATGGGATTATTAAACACCACGATATAGTGTGAGTTTAAAGAAATGTCTCTTTGGCGCTTGACCTGGAGGAATATATTTTGTGTAAGGTACATGACGCTAATAATCTGATGATGGCATCCTTTGGTGAAAAGATCGACGACAACATCATTTGCTTCACACATAAATTCGTTCACGATAATCAGCTGTGGAGAGTAATTACAGGCGTCATTCATTTCAGGCAAGCCCTAAGAGAATAAGACGTGGGGACTTGGCCCATATTGTTCAAATACCGTTTGCCATAAAGCATAAAACCAGGTGATTTTTTTATCAAATTTAACGTCACACATTGTGTCAAATTGAGGGATAGTGTCGGTTGCAAAATTTAATTTTCCACATCCAAAAGGGTCATAATGTTTGAGACCGAGCTTATAGCTAAATGTACTTTTATTCAAATTATAGGAGAGAGGTGTGTGGAAGTTAAAATACTAACATAACAGTTTTTTAAAAATATTAATTTACAAAAATAAAAGTTTTAGGTTAAATATCACACCATGAAAAGAATACTTGAAATATAAAATTAAAAATTATAATTATAGAATATATCATAAAACTTGAATTATATTATACATGTTTAGGTGTAGAGAAAACAATAATAAATCTCTTGATGTCGTAGCGGGAATAGTGGCCTCAGAATTAAATATCTAAGATAATTTACAGAGTCCAGTTTAAGAATTATTTTAATATATATATAAAATATATACATACAGATGGTTTCAGTTTAAAATATATAAAAGAAAATAAACAAATTTTACTAGAATTAATATATATATATAAACAACTAATTCTATTTGACTAGAAATAATCAGGTAGAAGAAGGAATTTATTGGTGGATAAAAATATATGAAAATGCTTCGGGTGCATAAAATAAATCAATAAGAAATTTGCGTGTTGGCATGCAGAAAAAAAAAAGAAAATCGAAATATTTGAAAATGGTATGTCAGTGGAACTGTCTAAAATGAAATAAAAATAACGATAACTCAGCCCGTCTAAATGATCACCTTTTAGTCATGGTGACCGTGTTTACAAGGACTCTGATACCCAAAGAGCAACGTATTAAAATCGTCAGTTATCCTTCATTTGAAATACATGGTCAGGTAAAGTTTAATCTGCGAAACGGTACATACGGTAATAAGACATTTTATTATAATTTTGTGCGGTATTTGTATGTAAATTTCCGCAGCCTATTCGGTGACCCTGACTTTCAAAACGTCAAAATTAATGTTCCAGTTTCCATAGTTATGGTGATCCCACGAACCTTGCACACCGTTTTTGTTTGATTAGGATCACCACCAACACAATCTTGGTATGCGTATTTCTTGGTGCCACCACATACAAAGGCAATAATATAGCTTCCCGGACCATAATATTGAAGATCGTCAGTGATATCACCTAAAAAGTCTGCGATCGGTGGACTCTAACACCGGGAAGCTTCGTGAATAAAATGCTATCTGTATCATGATACAAAACGCGTTCCGTCAATTTTTCAAAGATGACGAATAAGTGTTATCTATCCATAGAAGTCGTGGAGCATGCCACTGGCACACTCGTGTTAGGGTTAGGGCGTAACGCGTCACGCGCATCTTTGTAATTGTGGAACACAACCTCATCATTTACATCAATGACACAGTCCACGGTGATGTACGTATCCGTCAGGTAATTGTGGATACCCTGATAGTGGTTTACAACGGCTAAGCGTGCTAAATCGGGTCAATCCCAACACTTTCCCCATAGTGAACAAAAAGTTTAACTAGTAGCGGAGACTAGGATTTTACTAACAGAATCGAATCAAGTTTTACCCCTTCCCTTTCCTAATAATTTTGAATATAAGATAACTTCTCATCTTGTAACGTACACCACTCTGGCCATCCTCTTGATTCTTGTTTAATTTTCAAATAGTATAAATCTATTTGTGAAACAATCCACCAGAATGTGTCTGACGATCGTAAAGAGATACATTGTACTCCCACACTTCGTGTACTACTTCAACTGTGTAACCTTTCTCAACGGCTTTCCGGATCTCATCAATCACCCAGACGCCTGTCAACCAGTGATGTTTCTAGTCGTTGTGCTGACATTTGACACTGGTTCTCTCCTCCCCGCATTTCCTGCACAATATTAAAATTAACTTGTCGTGCATCCGTGTAGGCAATACGGGCATGAATAAATCCCGTGGAGGTGTCACGTTAACATTGGCTATGCATTCTACTTGATCTAGAGATGGAAAATTTTACTTTGAGTGAATTTTGGGGTTGCCGATGGGATATTTTTATTACTTGATAACGTAAGGATACAATAAACACACATCCAAGTAATTAATCATCCCTACACAAGTAAGGTCTGCTTCGTGGAAGAGTTAGATACAATTTGTACGTCCGCCAAATAATGTGGCCCTGGTACTGAGGGGCTCTTTGCTGTACACCTTGTGCTAGAGTACATATTGTTTCAAGAACTTTTCTGTGCGTTTCATTGCATTAAACATAAACTCCCATATCTCTACGACCGTTTAGCCGGCATTCTTAAATTTTTCCACGCATGCCATGATCACTTCATAGCGCGTCTCCATAGTCTCATTGATCCTTTTCTTATGGCTGTTCCTTTAAGGATAACAGAGAGGGCATCTGAGCCATTAACATCCCCAGAGATGAAACCTGTTGTTGTATCTTCCTCTTTAACAGCGCCGTTTAGGCATCACCCCAATACATATTCCTCACGGCCACATGAAGGATAAAGAAACGGAGTTTATGAGACTCCAGAAGAGCTAGTGTACATCAACGTGCGACTGTTGGTAAACACACTGGTGCCACCATTAAGGATGATACCGAAGTTATTCTCCTTAAGATTACTTCAGTGGTAAACCAACATGGCCACTCCTGCGAACTTACACACCACTCTGAAAGGAGCCACCTTTGTTTATCCGTTAGCATGTCTTTAAACTTTGGGCAGGCCTTCTGTAGGCTCTACGTCTTTCACGCAATATAATTCCAAATAGCTTTTAAAATCAAACACATAATTTTCTTTGACCAGCGCGTCAAACCACTTCTCAAAGTGCTCCTTTCCCTCATCTAACATCTCACCGAAGCCTTAGTATTCCTTTGTGGGTAAGGTACCCCTATATGCTGTGGTTTATTTTTTATTGTAAAAATGGGGAAATATCCCTTGTATAAGGACTCTTATAAGCCGAAAATTTTGGTCATCTTGGACAACGACATCTGTAGAAAGTACATGGAGTCAATAAAGTGGAGCGGGCTGTAACCCAATAACATGATTTTCTTACCATTCAATATGAGCTATTGAGTTAATTTTTTTACCTCCATCATATATTTTAAAATCAAATTTCCATCATAGCCCTTAGTATTATTGGCTGTGAGGGTGATGTCCTTAAATTTGATTGTTTAACTTGATATAGAAATCCGAATAATTGGGCCAATAAGGCATCACCCTTGAATATGTGAGTCCTATCACTCCCACATTCGGTGCAATTATCATCATTTAAATTGATATGAAGGCAGGCCTTGCAACACGTCTGCACACATAGAGGTTAGGTTCGTGCAAGTACGTGCTGGCCGTGCCTTGAAGCGTTTCTTGTTTGGATTAAAATTCATAGAATACGAATATGAAATTGCTCTTATCCAGTGAAGTCTTGGATGGGTACTGCGTCATATATCAGAAACTACCCAAAGGATTATATGTCTCGCATACTCTACAAAAAGCCTCAAAACACCTGTAAGAATAATTTGATCTTTCCAAACTGAAAAATTGCTTACAGACCTCACAAATATTTTTGAAATCACAGATCGAGATGTGACCTGTGAAAACACCGGGATGTTTATGTTTATCAAAACAAGTTTGGTTTGTGAACCAACGCCCAAAGTCATTGCAGGTCACAGATCATCATCCACTGCAAACCGATTTAACGTAGCACTTATTGCACGTGGATTCGCATTGGTAGTTGTTATTATTACTTAACTGCACACGACACCCACAGCAAAAGTACGAACACTAAAATGCGGCTTTCAAGGAGGTTATGACTTAAAAACAGTTTTGCTTATCGTCATGAAAATACAAATCAAGGTAGCCCTTGGAGGAATGTTTGGGAAGGGTATGTCCCTGATGTAGAACTTGTTTCCCCCAGCGTTCCTTGAATACTATTGATTTGTATTTGAAGAGGTAAGTTTGAAATTGTTTCAATTTAATGAGCCTACCATCTTACAAAAGATTTACACGAGCATCACTGCATTTTTCTCTTCTTTGAGTTTTTAATAGGACAACACATTTTGATTTGTATAAAGGTGTTTACATCCATGCATCCTAACTCTCTTTCATTATAACATATAATTTGGTGACAATCAACCAACGAAAAAGACAAAGTTTGTCACCAATTTAAATCGTAATAATTCCTTTGATATTAGGGCTATATGTGCTAGCGGGAAAAAGTTTATCACAATTATGATTACCCCAGCTTTGTGGGTCTTGAAAGTTGTGTATCTTGATATAAAAGGGGGACCAAGTGAGGAAGGAAGAATTTCTTTGTAACACATTTTCTACGTTAGAGAGTAAAGCCTGCACGTAAAGCTGACCTTCTCTTCTAAATGACATAAATAAAAGTCTTGTCAAGGATTCTGTGCTGTCTAATAGCAGACTTACGTAATCCTCCATGCTAACTCCGTTATCCTGGAGACGCCCTAGCAAACAATTAATTTTCTTTTCGAGACAGGTTATAGCATCACGATCGCTCTCTCGCGTCTCTAATTGTATGATCAATTCACACCCGACATAAAAAAAGGGTTTAATTGTTTAGTTCTCTCCTCAACCTTTCGAAGGAAGATACTTTGGGACAACCCTCCAACAACCTGATTTATTGAGCAACTAATTTCCGGCAATGGTGTTGATTACTTTCCCACCACCACCACTATATCTATGGCTTGAAGGGTGAATGTGATTATTGGCTGCCTCATTCCTACACCACCAGCTTTCTGGAAGACACCTGAAGGCGATAAATCTCCCACCATCTGAACGGGGGCTGTGGAGGTTGGGACCTAGACCACGTCTTTCTTACGGCTTGGACAGGCATATCCAGTATGGACTTGAGCTAAAATACAAATTGTTGAATTCAAACTAACTTCTAAGTAAGCACTTTGTGTAACATTTGGTAATGTTACACCCCATATTAAACTACACGCATAGGATTTACCTTACAGATATGTGTACGTCACAGGTGAACTGGTCAAGTGGACTCTCATCATGAAAGGCTTAGAGTACATGATCTATTTATCGTAGCGAATCCACAAGCTTGATCGGTGGACTACGTGCTTCTCTGCAAACATCATAATGGACGCCACCGACTAGTATGTAATTTTCCCACCTCCACAACCAAGTGGCTAGTCCCTATATAAGATGATGAATCTGAAGATAAATTCGACTATTATATTCGACACCACCAGGACTTGGACATTTAAAGAATGATAACGTAATTTCTTTATATATATTCATCAATATTATTTTAAAGACTTAAACTAGGGCATGTTCAAATTTTAATTCTAAATTAAAGTAGTATTTTGAATAAGCCAGAATAGGCATCGTAATATAATAACTAAAAGTTTTTTGTTTAAAACGTAAATTTTGATATGGGACACCAATTGTTTTACCGGTGCCAATTGGGCGCTAATGTCTGTTATGTCACTTGAATATTTTAGATTGCCACTTTTATGAACAAATTTTTGCTAGAAGTATTCAATTTAAATAGTCTGAATATTGTAGTTATTATTAAATGTAAACTTCTTTTTTGATAATGTTTCATTATTTGTATCATATGTTAAAGTTACGTAAAATTTTGTTTATTGATTAATTTAGACTTTAATATTTTCCAACTCTTTTAATAGAAATTATTGGTGGTATAACTAGGCTTTTTTTGTATGTTTTATTATTTATTAATAACAAGTAGGTATCTTGTTAACGTCTTTAGTAGTGTCGACATTAAATAGTCCCGCGTGATTTTGACTTGAAGTATGTAAGCCAAACTCCTTTGTTCTTTGAAATATCTGTGTTGTATTAAATTAATAATTTAACTTTCTACATTATTCGGTTTGTATTCACTGTAGTGAATCAGACGCTTTTGTAACAATTTAAAAGATGCCAATTAGGCCCTTTTTTTTTGTAGTCGTATAGATATCTGGCTCGATATTTATTGAGTAATAATTAGTTCTAATTTTCAATTTTTAAGGTTATTATGTCTTTATTCACTGTTCTGAATCTGATCTTATTTTAGTTTGGTCAAGTAGTTTTCTCTTTCATACTGACCCGGTTGACTAAAGGATATGTTTAATGTTTTGAAACATTCTCATAATCGAACTACATTTTAATAATGATATGTTATTATGTATTTGATTTTAAACATAGCTTCGATAGACCTATGAGGCCATGTAAACTACTGTTTCAATTGGTGTTATCTTCAATAAACCATTCATATTGTTATTTAATTCTTGTTAATGTTTTACCTTTTTTATGACTTATTTAGATTTCACCCACTTTCCTTTTAGTCTAGTGTGGCCGTAGTTAAGAGGTTGTAGAGTGGGTGTAAATTTTAAATATAAATTGTTGCAAGCATATTAAGTTTAAATTATTTATTTTCTGTAAAATTACGCGTTTATCTCTGTATATCTACGATTGATATCTATATATATTACTTTTAAATTTCAAATTACTTTTGGTATTAATATAATATATAATAGAATTTTTCCTAAACATAATTGCTTTAAGTGATACCAACATACGCAAAGTGTGTCAAATAAAATATACTTGAAACATAAAGTACGTTAAAATTACAGTGCTTGCACACTATAAATCATACAAATTATCGCGCAAGAAAAATATTGGGTTTTCAAATGGATAAAGCAACAATGTAAATAGTTATAATATAATTTACCTGTTTAATTATTATGTCGATATATTTGAATGCCTGTTAAAATAAATACCAATTTTACTTTTCTTTAAATTCTTCGATTAATATATATTAATTTTAAATTTCAACATATGGGTACCTATAACCGACTATAGGATTGGTTTCGAAATCATAAATCGTTTGTTTATGGTTTTAATTTTTTATATTGTAATATGTTTAATACCACACTCTTGTAACATGATTAAAAGTTTCTTCAACTAAAACTCCATGGTGTGAGTCCACGAGTGAGTTATAACGAACGACCTTCTACTTCCTACATAAATGACCAAAACATACATAAAGAACACTGCTACGTCACTAGACAAACATAAGTCAGAGATATTTCAAAGTGGGTTCCACTTGCCTTATATGTTCCGACAGCCAATATTTGAAGAGCAAACACCTCTCTCAAGGCCCCTATCAGCCTACATGGTGGTGTCCTTAGAGACTGATGACCCCATGCCTAGCTTCGATACCAAGACATTTAGGAAAAGCCCCTCGGCTTTCCCAGCTGTCCCTCAGCAGGAGTAGTTGGCTCCTCCCGCAGTGATTGCTGGTCCACATGTAAAGGAGCTAAAGACACCTCTTACTCAAAGAGGACTTCAACCTATGTTGCCTTTTGGGAATCAAAACTCGATATTAGGACTCACCCTAAAAGGGCTTATTACCCAAGTTTCCCAGAGGTATATAATACGTGGATGTGGCGTGACCAGCTTTTTCAGAAGGTACTGACTGAGCTATACACAAAGTTTGTTGAAAATAAGAGTGTTCATAAATTTAGGACCATGTATTCCTCGTTAAAATGATTTAAAAAAAGTATTCGTAAACAAGGGATCAGAAATTTTGGTTCTTTTATTACTCATTAAAATGAGTAAAGAATCTTAGAAAATCAACTCAAACAGAGATACAGGTAATTTAATATTTTGGTTTTTGGAATTGGCATTGGGAACTTTCGTAGTAATCAAATATTGGTAGACGAAAGTCTTCATACCATTCTATAATCAATACACCCGCAGTGCTATTCAATTAATTTGGTGGTGTTGGGCTAGTGCTCTAGATCTTGGCCATTAGACCTTACCTTACCTCTGCTCTCCTGGCGTAGGGAGGAATTCATTTCTGAGGTAGGGACCCCATTAAGGTGAATTCCATTAACCCCGAACAAGGTTTCGTTGATGGAAAAAGAGATGTGTGTATGTGAACGAGTGAAAGGAAGAGCAGACGATAAGGCAGATTCTGGAGAAGAGGTGTTTTGGCTGAGGAAGAAACTAGTGGCAGTGGAACTACTGGGTCAGAGCTTTCTGAAGAGAATGAAGAAAATTAAGGGATTTAGGCAGAAGCATGTGACATATGAATAAATAATTATATTGTAGTTCATAGGGAGGTAGTAATGCTAAAAGTATAGCCAATGAGTGTTAAAGGTAGGGTCCACTGCCGGAGTTGCCAGTCGCTGCGGTGATTTAAGAAAAGGAACGTATCAACCAAGAGACAACGCCAGTGCTTAAAAACTATGTAGGAAGTACCCCTTAGAGAAAAACAACAAATGTATATTTTTGGCTGAATGCCAGAAAACACCTCAAAGATACATTCAATAGAAGATTACTAGGTCAAGGAGGTCAAGTCACAGTAGACTAGATTGCCGATGACGGGGAGATTGAGGTTCGCATCTCGGTCAGGTGATAAGAGGTTTTTCTAAAATTGTTTTCCACTCTCCCTCCACGCAAGTGTGGGTATACATCTTCCAAATATAATCTTTTTCATATCAAAAAACATAAGTGTAATAAGTACATTAGCGTATAATCCGAACGGGTAGTAAGATGCATTCTTAAAAACAGCCCGTGGATTAAGGTAATATAAAGGCAACATACATAACCATATCGAATTTAATTTTGTATCCTAGTATGTTATATTACCGTGAGACAAAATTGTCTATACCCGTGTGTGTGTTGATTTTCTAGACATTTTACTTGTTTTAGTGAGTATCGAGAGAACCTAAATAACTTAACCCTTTTTTTTTAAAGATCCTTATAACTTTTACCTTCTTTATACTTATTTGATATATAATTTTTTGGGATATAATATAATATTTTTATATAACAGTAGCTATCCTTGCGTATGTGAACCCCACTTCCGCCAACGGGTCAAAACAATTTTTCCCGGTCACGTAATCATTGCGTGTTATGTGGTAACCCTTCTCCCCTGAGTTTTTCCAGTGATTACCCAATGCTGTTACGTAATGATGTGTCATTCTCTGATTGGCTGTTGGCTTTCCCCCTCCCCCTGCACCAACTTTCCTTGACCTCCTTTCCAGACATGTTGTTTCTTGTTCCTAACCTGTTGGTACTTGTATTTGTGCTCATTGGTTATTTATGTATGCTCATTATTTATTTATGTGTGCTCAATGTTTTTTTATTTGTGCTCATTGGTTATTTATTCATAGATTTTTTTATGCCTGAGAAGGATTGGGACGTGCTTTAGAGTTTTTATTTATTTATTTGTTGGCATGCAGTCCACGGCGTCAGGCGTTCATCCCGTGGAATGAGAAGGAACACGGAGCAGGAACCTTTCCCCAACGGCCACTTTGCGAAGAGTGTGACCACCGAGCAATTGACACAGTATCACGGCCGCAAGACCCCTTTAACTTATCCTTTCTCTCCCCCCTTCAAGGCATGTGTCGCAACCCCCTATGTGGCAATGGGTTTTCCCGGTGTCACAAGCCCTTATTTGGTAATCGGTTTGCCCGGTGTCGCAGCCTGTCGCAACGGGTCGCCAAAACAAGAATAGATCATGACCCTGAATGATGTCGTAATCCGCCACCCCTATGTGGTAATGGATTTTTTCCGATAATTAGAGAGCAGAGACACAGCTCTGAATATGGGGCCTTGGAATGCTCAGTTAGTGGCCTCCATCCCCACCTCAAAAGTCTACTAAAATTGGTTGTATGATATCGTCCGCCCACATGCGCGGATGTAGGTATCAGCCATGGGGATGATTAAGAAATACCTACAGCTTACACGGCAGGGATTAAATTTCCCTCAGCCAGAATAAGATGAGCCTGACATTTAGACGGCGTGCACACCGGCATTCGAACCTTAATATCGTTAATACGGGTAATGTCTGTTAGAACTGCCGTAATTCCTGCACCCCCACCATATTGCCGGTCGACCAGGTAGCGTCGATCACCCGCCGTCTTGTGACACCTTAGACCATGCGACCATCGATGCATTGTGACAGTAGATTGCTACCCAAGAATAAGGTAAAAACAGCCGTTTTATTCCTTAAGCTATTAATAATTTTTAATGTTCTCATGTTTGGAATGCCAGGCCTCCACCGTGGTTCGGATTCCACGTTAAACTGTAGGTCCTCCATTTAATATCACACCCACCCTACATTAGCGTAAGTGCTTATAACCGAACGGGTAGTAAGACGCGGTGCTAATAATGATATATATAACTCTTACATTAATTCATAAATAAAATCGAATTTAATGTTCGCAACTATATTTTGACGTGATAATATATAGCTACATAAATAACATAAGTAATATCCGGGTTGAGGAAGATATAAAATATACCTGCATTTGTGCGACACGGTCGACTTGGATTCAATCCCCCTACCTCCCTGCTAATAGCCACGAAGTTAAGCTTATAGGTATTTAGAACAGCGTCTTACTACCCGTCAGGAGCACAAACCTTGAACGATGAGGGAGGAAACCGGCCTCGGTACACACGCACGACAGGCAAGCGTGAGATAAGAAATGATCTTGACTAGGTGAAACGTGTAACAGCATTTGCCAGGGATTGAAATGTGAAGTAATTAGCGTTTGTTGCCTTCTAAGAGACATCACAGCGCGAGATGTGTGCAACGGGTTTTCCCTGATGACTGGCGCCAGTTTGGCGGCTTGAACGGACGAGTCAAAACATTATTTTAGATTCGCAACTATTTTTAAAACATAAATATGCACTAAATGTTGTTACTATGTGGTTAATAATTAGCTTGCTTAGGCTTGATTTTAAATGTGTACATTTATATATCATAAACCCAATAGTTTAATTTTTAAATAATCCCCTACATAAAAAATTTCAAAATTAATATACTGATTTTAATTTACTACCCTGTTAAATTATTTTAAATAAGAATTTTGTGGTATTCTACGTATGCTCAAATACCTTATATACTTCTATACAAAGTTTTAAAACTAATTAAATGCTAATTAATACAATAATTTAAAATGAAACTTTTTATTTCAGTCTGATAAATTTTAAAAAATTGAACTTTCAAGATTTGAACACCTGAATTCTAGATCATGAGTTGCACGTTACCATCTAAGCCAAACTGACGGTTAAGGAAATTTGAAAAAATTAAGAAATATATTATAATTTCCCACAAACAAATGTTTTTATTGAAGTATTGAACAAAGGGGCCGAAGCAATCTTATTTTTTACTTCTGTAAAGCTATTTTGTACAATATTAGGATTATTTCAACAAAATTACTCTCAGAAGGTCGCAACCGAAGAGGGGGATGACGTCTGAACCGAACGGGTTGTGAAATTCGATGGTGAAAAAAACAAATACAAATTTGCCTAAGATCGAATGCCTGATACTCCACATCCAATAGTAGTTCATGGAATCTTACAAGGCAAACACATTGAAAAAAATAATATTTTATATCCAGCTCAAGTTCAAACATGATTTCCTAAACCTCTCCCTTGAATCGTAGCCAAGAAGGATTGGGACTCTAACTCTACTATAAGGTCCTTACTAATTAGTAAGGACCTTATAGTAGAGTTAGAGTTACAGTCGCAAATAAAACTAAATATCAGCTGTAAATTCATACAACGTATTAAAATGTTTTTATTTAGAAACATTATCCATAGTATTCACCTTAAACCTTTTATATAATAAGCCAATTTTTGAACTACGCTGCCTCATTTTATCATTTATATATTAAAATAATATGTTTAAGTCATGTAAAAACTTGATTTGCAAGGAAAGTAGAAGAAGTATACAAAAACCGACGACGAGAGAGTGGTGTCAGATATTAACCAGAATAAAGTTAAACTTGATTGATAAACAATTATTTTGAAAATAATTATGTATTTCATGTGCGTACTTTTTAACACAATATTCGAACCTTGTCCTCCACGCTATGACTAACTGGAATAGACAGCATGAGAAACCATTTAAGAAATACCACCTAATTAAACCCAAACAGGATTCGAGCCTTGACTTCCTTGTCACAGACAAAACGGACTAAATTAACTTGACATCCAAGCTAATTTATACGTTGTCTTCCTCAAACTTATACATATAAGATCCTCCCCTATCACTACTTCTTATTTCGACCCTCCCAGAAAATTCTCTTGTCTAATACCTCCTTGACTCTGGAAGCCTAGCCTGTAACATCCAATTTAATTACTACATACCAAACTATTGAAAGCGCATGGCTAAAGAGGACAATACTTATAGTGCGTTTGGTGAAGGCAGGTTGGCCTGTTAAACCACTGAGCGAAATTGTTCACTGTACTCATTTCACGGCATCGACCAATAAGCATGGACTCGAAGCCCAAACAAAACAAACTAAAAAATATATCATCTAATAATAAGACTATTACGTATAACAGTTTTCAGCCGCTTCAGTGGTCACATGTTCTAAGACCCTACTCTCACAATAGACTAGACTGACAATAACGGGGAGATCCAGGTTCGATCCCAGTCGGGTTCACTGAGAGGTATTTTTCCTAAATGGTATTCAACTCTCCCTCCACGCAAATGTGGGCACACTTCTTGTAAATTGAGCCTTCCTCAGCATAATATACAGACGTAAAATCTGAATGGGTGCTGTGTGGCGCTAATTATATATATAAAAATATGTGTGTGCGTGTGTGTGTTATTTGATTCTGAGCCTAAATCATGTGGAATTATCTAAGCTTACATAATACTATATTGTTCCCTTAAAAGAGGAATAAGCACATTTAAAGTGTTCTATGCCACAGTAATGAGCCAAAAACTATTTTAAAATGCTTAAATGTATAATTTAAAAAAGGCTTAAAGTAACCAATTTACCGTTAAGAGCCCTACCTATAAATTAATTTAGGCCTATATCAATAAATTATTACATCTTTACTAATAGGAGTAGTATATTTATGGTGATTAAAATTTACTAGTAAATTGCTTTCACCTTGGTATCAAACCTATCCTTGAGCTTATGAACAAAATTTTTCCCACTAAATAATAATGTATGGGATTGGAAAAATTTATATTGAGAATTAAGATATGCTTATACAGACTAGCCAAGTGGAGCCAACCTTTGGGGCTAAATAAAGACACACTCATGATTTATAAAATAATCCTGAATGGTTCCCTACTCTCATTCCAAGCAAATGCTGGTAGATTACCTCTAAAATGCATCCTTTCTCATTCCTAATTCATTTTATGTAACCTAATTATCAAATTTATACGTATAACCTGAATGGTTAGTAAGACGTGGTGCTAAAAATAAAATAAAATAAAACGTGGTTTACTAACACAAAGTGTAAGGTTTTATCTTTTTTACACGTCTGAAATACCCGCATACATATACTAATTGAGTGGGGGTGAGGATTGAAACTGGAAAACAATAGAGACAAAGTTTGTAGAGTGGAATAAGAAGGGGAGAAATGTACCCTCATCAGTATGATGGTATAAAACGAAATGTGACTTCTTACTACCCGTCCGGGGCACAAGCCGTAGACGATGAGGGAGGAAACCAGCCTCAGTACACACGCATGGCAGGGATTCGAACTCTGGCCCCTTCCGTCACCATTTATTTAGCTAACCCATAGAACCCTGTGATGCTCTTATTCCTTTATCAATTTATGCCTCATAATCAGATTGGCTGTATATTAAATAACTATTTTCCGGACTGTATTCATTAACGAACACCTAATATGATAGTTTAGTTTTGAATAGCAAAAAAAGACAATACGCTATAATATTTATCGTTAACAGTTTCTTAATTTCCATTTTATCGATCCAATTTAAAACAATAAGCGTAGCTGGAAATTAACCTTTCGTATTTGTTCGATTCTATTTTCGATCTAAACTAGAAATATTGGGTCGTTGGTTCTCTGGGGAAAGGGGTTTTGATTCATATAAATATATATAGGTAACGGGACCAGACGTCCCGCTTTGGGGAGATGTGACCCGATTTCCCCAAGATTTTCCACAGGACACGCAACTGTCCCGATTTAGAGGGTAGTCCATTTTGTGGACTAAGTAAATTAATAAAAACGTTGATATGACTCGTATAGACACTCAATGCACCAGCCCAGTGCTTATCAGTCCAGTTTAGACGACGCGAATTCCCCTCCACGGTACCACACCAATGTGCCTACAGCTACAGAACTACAGTATTTGTTCTGACTCAAGCCTCCCTGGAAGTATTCGGTTGGACTATTTTGTCATCAACGTTCATTAGCAGTACACAGGACTATTGATTGATCATTCGATCGGCCAGTAACCTACACTGTGTTTATTTCGTTCGAAAGGTTTGTGTTTAGACTTAATAAGTTGTGTCGTATGCACTTAAGTTTGCAAACAAATATATTTAATAATGCCAAAAAGAAAGTGCTCTTTCAAAGCTGATTTACGGGCTAAATATCCGTTCATAAAAGCGAACAGTAGTGATGTCATCTGTGAAAAATGTCGTACTGATTTTACTGATGCGCATGAAGGTTCCTGTGATGTGGAAAAACATTTAAAATCTCATTGGCACGCAGCTTCAGACAAGGCTGCTTGTTCTAGTAAATCGATTTCTTTGTTTTTCAAAGTAATGTGCCATCCAAGAAAGATCTCGAAGTTTTCGCTCCCGGAGGGGTCTGGGCCTATCACACTGTACCAGAAAATCACAGCCTTCGTTCCAATGATTGTGCTTCAAAAGTAATAAGTACGTGCTTTCAACCAAATCTTCATTGTGCCAGAACATATCGCAAGCCTTTGTAGCTGAAGTGTTTGCACCATTGGCTGATTCAATACTTAAAAGGGGGTTAGAAAATGCAAGTTAGATTTCCTTAATGACAGCTGCCTCTAATCACGGGTCACAAAAAATAATGCCCGTGTTAGTAAGATATTTTGATAAGTTTGAAGGGATGAAACTAAAAATATTGGACTTACAGTCTCAGCCTGGTGAAAATTCCGAAATTATTTTCAGTCATTTAAAGGATTTGTTGCAAAAGCATAAACTAACAGACAATATAATTTCTTTAAGTGAGGATAACACAAACTATATGTTTGGTGGTGCAGGAAGAAAATGAAAAGAGAATGCTTATCGCAAATTGGAAACTTTTCTGTAAAGAGATATTGTGTGTATTGAATGTGCTTCGCGCAATTAACACAACACTGTATTAAGTGCGTCTGATTGTTTTCAAGTAAATGTAGAGGTCATTATTGTGTAAATATATTCACACTTCTATATCTATACGGTAAGGGTGGAAAAATTTAAAGAAATGTGTGACACCATTGATATTGAGTACCATAAAATGTTGGGGTACAGCAAGACAGGAAGGCTAGCGCTAATGTCTGCCACGGAAAGAATTTTAAAATTGCATTTCCGCTTAAGGATTACTTTCTAAGTCAATATAAATGTCCCGTAGTTTTTAAGACATTCTTTGAATATGAACACTCAGATATTTCATACACAGCCAAGCAGTTACCTTCCAAAACTCAGCGTTAAAAGTGGAAGGTCAGAATATTTATACCATCGTGGTTACTGCAGAAATTAAAAAAGTAAAGAGAACCTTTAAAATAGGATAAATACTAAATGTATTCATCATGTACTGCGCAACTTAATGACAAACAACTGTTCAAAACCTGAAAAAGAGGATTATACCAAGACTATTGTAACATTTTACGACATATCATTACAATATTTAGAGCAGTGGACAACGCGTTTCGAGGACTTAGAAATGTTTGAATGGGCAACTGAAAAAAGCTCCAGAGTGGTCTGAGGTTTAACTGGTCGTAGACTACCTTATCGTTAAAAAAAACACTTCGACGCGTCTTCTGACACAGAGCTTTTTGATTAAATAGCTTGTGTAGATAAATACATTGGAAGCCATATTTCAGTGTGAAATGAGAACAAATTATATTCTGATAAACGGTAGCTTAAACTGCTTAAACATTTGAGAGAAAATTCCATAAATCATCAGCATATCAGTAAAATCGCAGAATATGTACTAGCACTGCCAAAAAATAATGCAGCCGTTGAGAGTAATTTTTTCTGTAATGACAAAATTGTGGACATCTGATGAGACCCAACTTAGGGTGAGCGCTTTAAGGTCAATATTAGAGACCAAAATTAATTTTGACTTAAGTTGCCAAGACTTTTATTCAATGTTGTTGTCCTAACCAGCACTGTTAATACAAATAAATTCAAATACAAATAATGAGTATGATTGATTCTGTATTAAACATAGAAATGTACACTTAGAATTTAAATGCTAAAATTCACTGAGTAAATAAATATAGTGTGCATTCGTTCCTATTTACTTGTATGTTTTTTAGAGGTTTGTTTAAATAACAACTGTAAATTAATTGTAAAAATAAACATCTAGATCAAATGTCCATGCGTTTTCAATCCCAACCACCACCCCACAAAAAAAGTGCTAGCTTACGTAGGCTTTGTTTCTACTTGTTTTAAACAAATTACTACAAAAGAGCAACTTCCGAGCTCAGGAAAATGCGAAACTGTTAACTTAGATCTTATTTGCACGGGTCCAGGATGGCCTCAAAACATGACTTTTTAGGCTTAAAATTAAAAAATTCTGTGGGGTTCTCAGACCCGCTGGAAGGGTCTTTCATACCAAATATATCCCCCTGGTATTAAACTTGTCCCGCTCTAGCGAAGAACAAATCTTGTCACGTCATATATAGGGGTTAATTTAGAGCAGCCCTGCCTTCATCACGTGAGAATTAATTATGAATAGACTGAATAATCAAGACAATGGAACATTCAACAACATCCAGATCAGGTATTTCAATTCTCTTCTCTTTTTACTAAGCCATTCTATTACATAGCTTAAAAAAATCGATTTAATTTCAAATTGGATGTGTAAGTTGTCTCGCTTGACCTTTCACCCCAATTTGTTCCTTGGAGATAGTTCATTGACCTACTTTCCACATCCGGTTGATTTACAGATATTTCCCCTACCCTCCCCCTGAGACCATGCCCCTGGACCCGGGGGTGGAGGGCTACCAAATTTTCCTACGACTGATGGGCTTAGCACATTTTATTATTAATGTGTGCTCATTAGATTTTAATCTATGCCCGAGCCCCATTATATTTTACCCCAATAGATTTTAATGTGTGCCCATTTTCTTGTGTGTGCAGTCTTGGACACTCCTCCCGCAACGTCCCAGGCATCACTACTGAGGGCAGGGGCGTGGAGGAGCATCCTCTCTCTACGACCGTTTAGCGTAGAGTATAAACATTGGCTCTCTCTTGCAAACCTCCCCTCCTCCTTCCCACTCTAATAGGTTTTCCCGATGAGGTTATCTCAACCCTGGTTCTTGTTTGGTGGCTCGACAAGACAAGTCAAGACAGGAATAGATCACGACCATGAATAATGTCGCAATGGGTTTTCCCTGACGACTCATACATGTAACCAGTTTGGAGGCCCAACAAGACAAGTTGAAACAGGAATAAATTGTAAAAGGTCATGATTGGTGACAGTTTAGCAGTTTGACAAGTCAAGACTCGTAAGGGATAAAGAGATTTTTCGTGAATAATACACGATAAAACAAACATATATTTATTATATATTAAAGGGTACACAGACATACATAATATTTATTATACACTTTTACAGGAATGACGCATATATTCGTTCATACGTTTTTCTACAGTGTCTCTTGGATGTGTTAGTAAAATTGTCTTTAGTTCACAATCCAACATGTAATAGCCCAAACCGACGACTTGAACGTGTATAGTAGGTAGTACTGATAAGATCCAGGTTTCTGATGTGTGTTTCCACCATAGTCTGTTCTAGATTAATGGCATCTGCTGATTCTTTAACGTGTCGCACACATCCTCAACGAGTGTGTCGATCAAATCGTTGCAATATCTTGCGACCGGTGTCTACCACATATTCCTTCGGTCGATGGTGACGTCAATGAAGTCCCACACTTCACAAAGACGTGCCCAGCTAGGTGGTAGATAGGCGATCCGTTTGAGTCCAGCGTCTTTTTTCTCGCTGATGACGACCATACGGTCACCGCACATACGTCTCAGAGAGATTTCATGATTAGTCAAACTAATCTTCTAAGGAGGCTGTGTGCAGGTAAAAAACTTTTATATTACTGACTTGTAGACAGTTAAATACTGCACAATTCCCTCCGCATTTTTATAGCTGGACATAGGGCGCAAATTTGTTCTTGACACTCAAGACGACGATGACTCGTTTGGCGTTGACTTAGTCCAGTGGAAACAAAGTATTGAAAGTACTGGTGACACATTCCACCTTGTCTAGAAAAATCTGGCCGACAAGCAAAATGGTGGGATGCGCTTGGAAGGAAGTACTACTCTTCTATCAGACATTAGCGGAGCTAAAGATATCGAGGTTCGAATCTTTGTGTGCACGCCGTAAAAAGTCTGGCTCATATAATTCTGGAGGGGGACATCGAATCTCCGCCGCGTAAACTGTAGGTATTTCTCCCTCTGGAACATTTTATGAATCATCCCTACCACACTATCATAATTAATATATAGACGTTTAGCCAGAAAAGGCGGCGTGTAGCCCCGGCAGTTGAAGTAGGGGTTCGAAGAGGTGTACTGTCACTAGTCTCCAACACCAGAACACTTCTACCTCATGGTGCATGGCTGATACCTACATCCGCACATGTCGACGGACGATACCATAAAACCAATTTTAGTAGACATTTGTGGCGGGGGATAGCGGCCCTTAACTGAGCATTCCGAGGCCCCATAATCTGAGCTGTGTCAATGCTTGCAGGAAAAACCCATTACCATGTAGGGGACTACGACATAATTCAGGGTCGTGATCTATTCTTGTCTCGACTTGTCTTGTCAAGCCGCTAAACAGGCATAGGGTTGCGATACCCAGTGCGACATCATTCAAAGTCGTGATCTTTTCTTATTTCAACTTGTCTGGTCGAGCTGCCAAACTGGCACCGGGTTGCGATGACGTCACCGAGATAAACCCATTACCACATAGGGGATGCGACACCAGGTAAACCCATTACCACATAGGGGTTGCAACACCGGGAAAACCCATAATCACATAGGGGTTGCGACACATATCTTGAGGGAGGGGAGTGAAGGGAAGTGAAAGATGTTTCAAGCCGGGGGAACCATTTCTCACACTCTACCCCAAACGGTCGTCGGGAAAGTTTCGTGCTGCTTGTTCCAGGAAGTGAAAGGGGTCTCACGGCTGCCATCTTGCCAGTGGTCGCATTCTACGCTACGCTGCCGTCGGGAGATGTTAGTGCTGCACAATGCCGCGCCCAACGCCGTGGAGTGAACGCCAATAAATTAAAAATAAACTCCAATGCCCGTCCCAATCCTATCCTAATATTAAAAAAAACAATGCTCACACATAACAAATAAATATAAAAAAGCATTGAGCACACATAAAATACCAATGGGAGATAAACTAACAAGTTTGGACAAGAACAGCATGTTTGGAACTCTGGAAAGGGGTCAGGGGGAGGTGTGGGGGCTAGAGAGAGGGGAGGGGGAAAGCAAACCACTAATCAAAGAGCGACACAACATTACGTAACAAGCAATCAGAAAGCGACAACAACATTACGTAATCCTCACAGTACACATATTCTCCACGTTGAGGTCAAAAGTCAAATGGAGTAAGGAATCCACCTATTTAGTTAACAAGTTCTAGCCCAATCGGTAAAATAATTAAGGCTCTAGGCCAAGGTACAGACTGACAGATAGACGGACAGAGAGAAAGACGGCATTGCAAAAACAACTTTTTAGGATATGAAGGATCATGAAATGTCGACATTTATCAAAACCTCAAGTTTGATTTATTTAACGATCACAATACTTTCTCTATCTGTAAGGTATTGAGAAAATAAAAAATATTGATATTTTGTCTCCAAGGGTCATTTCGTGTTAAAAAGTCGACTTCCGGTTTTAAATTTTCAACATTTTCTTAAGGTCTACGCTGGACGCCATGTTAGGTTTCTAGTGGAACTCAAATATCAGCGTAATAGACACGATTTAAATGTGTGTATTCATGAATTTGCCACAAAGGTTATAAACGACTAACGGTTTATGAGAAAACTAAGGCTAATTAATAACAACAAATAGTAATAATACCATAGCCAGAGTTTTTAAACACACATTCATAGAAATATAATCCCGAAAAAACCCAGCCAGTATTCTTACTTTAGTGCTGATTCTTGGATCAAGAGTCAGGTAAAAGCAAAAGTGTTGTGCTCTCTCTTTCGGTGACATATGTCAAAAATGAAATACTATAGTAATTGTTCTTTCCATTCTAAGAATTTAAAAGTTTACAGTAAAAAAAATATTTAATGTATACGCGCATAAATTAAACAGAAAAATGTATTATCTATTTACTTTATGATATACGATACTAAATGAGAATACTCTTAGATCTTTGGTGCTCCAAATAAGAGAGGAGGTAGATTCAATTTCCTTCTCGCGTTATATGCTAAAAAGAAGGATAAAAGCTAGACCCGAACGAGTAGTAAGCCACGGTGCTGAAAAAAAAAGCTAGACGCAGCCACCTTCATATATATATATAATATATATATATATATATATATATATATATATATATATATATATATTCTTCACTATGTTAAATTCTCTGCCACTATGTGAGAGGTTTCATTGTTGAATGAACTTAAACCGCTATATAAAATAGTTAAAAATCAAATAATTTATTAATATTACTGTATGCCAAGAAATAGTTCTGTAGTTCACATCCAGTGAAAAGAAAAGGCCCTCTTCCTTCTGCCTAGTATTTTCTAAGGGAAACATATATTTTTATTATTTTTAAATGTATACATGACAGTTATCTGTGTATTGATATTAACCGAGGTCCGTCTGTTTGTCTTGTGCAGGGTATAGCGGTGATGGCTGGACTATGTTTTACCGGTTCCATCCAAAACACACAGCTGGGAGTTCAGTCAGTTCAAGGGGCCCTATTCATACTGGTGTCTGAGAACACTTTCTCGCCAATGTACTCAGTTCTGGCAACATTACCTAAGGAAATGCCCTTGTTTTTGAGAGAATATCGCAATGGCCTTTATTCAACGCACATATACTACATCTCCAATATGATCGCAATGGTAAGCTTTTTGGACCACATACCAGACAAACATCTACATCTCCAAGAAGATCACTATAGTCAGTTTGGTGGATCAGATATTTTTTTATATTAAAGACACATCCACTACAACTTCAAGATGATCACTATGGTAAGTTTGGTGGACCAGACTTTGTTTTATATTCGAGACACATCCACTACAACTTCAAGATGATCACTATGGTAAGTTTGGTGAACAAGAATTTGTTTTAGATTAGAGACACATCCACTACAACTTCAAGATGATCGCTATGGTAAGTTCTTTGGACCAGATATTAGACACACATCTACATGTCTAAGATGATCGTTGTAGTAAATTTGATGGAGCAGTAATTATTCTTGGTATTAGAAACACATCTTCATTTTCAAGAATACCAAAATGAAAAGTTTGGTGAGTAGAACATTGCTATTAATATAAGACACACATCAACTACAACTCATAGTTAATATATAAACTAAATTTGGTTCAATAATTTTTATTGATATTAGAAATACATATCCATCGCAAAGATTACCACTATATAAAGTTTTTTTGAAAAGGACACTGTTCTTAAAATTCCAATCAGTACGTGAATTTAATAGTTAATTTTTAATTTGTTATGTTGTTTTCTGTATAAAATTGTAAAGGACTAGCCATATTTTTTCAAGCAAAGAGGGAAATGAAACAATATGTCTAGATCTTCCTATTATTAAAAAAAATATTATTCCATGGAATTTCTTAACAAATGAAACTACTTTGATAAAAACCATACCATTTTTAATCAATTAATAATATCATCCTCACAACATTTAACTGTCTATGTATCGTGTAATTACTTCTCTGCACACAGTTCCCAGGTTTGATTGTGGAGCCCCTGGTTTTCGTTATATTAACCTATTGGCTAGCTGGTCTGCGTGACACCTTACACGCCTTCCTCTTCACTGCCTTTATAACCATCATGACAATGAACGTGTCAACCGCTTGCGGTGAGTTAGAATCTTCTTATAATTTTAATCCACTTGGACTTAAGTATCAACTTATCTGAAGTTCACATGACCGTTAAAACTTTTCAGATGTATTTAGTACGAGTATTTTATTGTAATTTGCCATGATTGCAGCAAGTGTCATTAACAATGTTACATTCCAAATAAAGGCATATTAACCAATATAGTTTTCTAAAATCATGATGCTCCTCCATATCTAATAAAAACTTAATTTTCGTGAAATTTTATAGTATTTTCTATAACAAAATTATTATATAAATTATAAAATTGATATGCAATAATGTGGAGCTATTTGTGCAGGATAAAATATTTAATCCAAATGAGTAAATTTGATAAAAAAAAATTACTGACTCTATTATACATATCTATTGAAATTAAAATATTTGGCAATTAAAATAAACATTATAGCTTTTAAATAATCCGAAATTAAAAAAAGTTATGCATTTGTTACTAATCTTCCATGTGCTCACATATTTTAATAGCACAGTTTAAAATAAGTTAAAAGTGTAAATTTTTATGGAATTGCACCTTAAATCACCTGGTGAAATATATCAAACAACTTAACACACTGTGCATCAGGTTGAGATTGAACCCTGTTTCACCTACGGAGATAAGTTATTTTTTTATGTTAACCTTAAATATGTATAAAAATTATTATTCACAGAATTAATTATAGTAAAAGTACTTTCTCTTCCTCTGTAGGTTGTTTTTTCTCAAGTGCCTTTGAATCTGTAACTCTGGCCATGGCCTGCCTGGTCCCATTTGACTACGTGCTGATGATCACCTCAGGGATGTTTGTGAATATCAGGTAACAGCTCATAAAGACACAATCACATTAGTGATATCGTACTTGCTACTGCACATGAGAGGTTGGGATTAAGACTCTAGTTGGGTGCTCTGGAGATGGTTTTAAAAACATATATGGTCGCTTATAAAGGAAGGAGGTTTAAAATAGTTCTTCTCACCACATTAATATCATCTTTGTTTAATATATTTTTAGTTAACAAAAATTTAAAATGAGTATTATTTGATTGTTTCCATAACTAACATTAATAATTAATATCATCCACTTATAACGGTAATATGCAAACATTTTGTCAAAGGGATTTTTAAAGGTCAAACCTCACCCTTTATTAAACTCTCTTTTATTAAATAAAAGTTTAAAAGCTTCTTTAAATTGTTTTTGAAATTATTATTTTTACAAATTATTGTCTCTAAGATTTTCAACATAGGATAATAATTAATAACTCCTAGGACTGCACTTAAAGTTAACTCAAGCAAGATCTCTCATTCCACACCTTAATTTTATAACACTTATTTTAAGTGATTATTATATTTTACCGTTATTTCAGTTCAAGCAGTGTAATTTATAAAGCAACAAACATCTTATCTCCTTGAAGAAAGCTCTAAGTGAAGAGCTTTCAAATGTAATCTAAAAATTTTACTTAATGGTTGATGGTAATAGTAGATTGAATTAGACACCCGACCTTTAGGTATTTAAGTATTTTTAATTACAAGAGAAGTTAAAAGAAGTTAAAAGATAACAATGACTGTGCATTCTTTAGATTTAAAGAAAGAATTTTATATAGATCAATGAGATTATCATCATAACCACCATCATCATCATCATGAACTGTTTCCTGACACTCACAGGGTCTGTCTCGAACATAAGTGTCTCCATTTACCTCAGTCCTCTCACCATCTTTCTTCCTCCAAGCCATCCAAATCCACTCCACTCCTCTCCACACTCCTCCGTACTCCCTTCAGCCACCTGTCTCTGGGTCTTCCTCTTGGCCTCCTAACCACCACCTTCATTACGATCATCCTCCTTGGAATCCTTTCTTCTTCCATCCTTTTCACATGTCCATACCACCTCAATCTCGCCCATTCTATCTTATCCTACAGGGGTTCCTTCTTCATTCTCTCTCTCTCACCCTTTCATTCCTCACATTGTCCATCCTTGACACTCCCAGCCTACTCCTCAGAAATTTCATCTCGCATACCTGTAGCTTGCTCTTATCCCTTTCTTTCATAACACAGGCTTCTAATGCATACTGCAATATTGGGACATGTGCCTTGTACTTCCCACTTTGCACTTCTGTGGCACAGACCAGACTGCTGACATTTTTGTAAAAGGCCTCCACTTGTCTTCAACTCCTCCCAATTTCTTTCTCGTTTCCTCCTCTTTCCTCCACCACACTTCCCAAATACTTGAAGCTCTCCATTCTCTTAAGTTGCTCTCCTCCTAATGTTACTCCCCTCGTGTGCCTATTTTCCTTCTGTGTTGTAATCACCTATTAGCTTTTCTTTATATTAAACTTAATCCCATATTGTACAAATATCCCATTCCATACATCCAACTGTTCCTGCATTCCTAGCTCCTCGTTTCTCCACACCATCATGTCATCCTCAAACACCTTTTCTTTCATGCTTCCTTCTTCTACTCTTCCCACCCTCTCCTTCATCATTACATCAGATTACTACCATGAACAACAACGGTGAAACTGCGTTTCCCTATTTCAAGCAATTCTTCAACTCAAACCATTACCTCCACTTCCGTCCTACTTTCACGCAGCTCACGCTTCAATTGTACCTTTCTCTCACTCTTCCAACTATTCAAACCTACACCCCTTTATTTTTCAACGCTTCCCACAGATTATTTCTGACACACTGTCAATGGGGTTATAAACTTATAATGATTCATTGTAGAAGAATTTGCTACTCATTGCTTTTTTTTAGTTTAAGTTGTTATAAACTCTCACACACATATACATCTACAACATATGTACCATGCACGTTTCCATCTTGGAGTGAGATCATATTGTGATGACCCAGATGATGGGTTTTCCCCTGTGACAGTACTTTGTAATTTTTCAATATTGTACCCCTGTATCCGAGGTCGTTAACCCTACAGTAGTGTGACCAAACCATGATTGCAAAAATCCGGGACATCGAGGAGTCCGGGAAATTTTTTGATATTTTGACCTGAAAATTGACTTTTTAAAGAGTTTTTACTAACCCTCGAGAGTGAATAAATAAACTTATTTTTTTAATCTAAAATTTATTTTAGTTAGTTTGGGTTCATCAAACATTTATCAATCCTAGAGTAGGCCTAAATAAAACATACTATAATATGTTCAATTTAAAATATTATACAGAGCAAGTCAAAATAATTAAAGTAATTATTGAGTTATCCTAGTTGTAATCAATATCAATCACCAGAAGACAATAGTGAATAGCAATAGATACACAAATAATTATTCATAAACACACTTATCATTACCGTGTGGATGTGGATGCTGGTGCGTGGTAGAAGGTGTGGTCCCTGGGATGAAGGCCACACAATATGAATCAGTTTGAAATCTTATTGGAATGGCCAATAGTGACTGAAGTAAACAAAATCGTTAACATTTACTGAGTTATATAAGAAAATTGAAAATCTGGAACAATTAAACTTCCCGGAACGCCGGATATACTTGTGACAAATCCAGGACAATCCCGGATTTCCGGGACGTTTTGTAACCCTACCCCACAGCAATGGCCTCTGTTGATCTTCCCCAGTTACGTGTTCATGTGCAATCCTGTCAATTTTGTGTCATATTTGTCACACCACCAGTACAAAGGATGCGAGTGAACCTTTCCTCACCGGAGCAAGGTAAGTCCTGTCACACATTGAGGGTGAGGGGCCAGTGCCCTAAGGAGGATGATTGCGAAAGCGATGCCCACTATCCCATCCTCCTCCTTTCACTTCACAATTACAATTTTGAAACAGGTAAACATACGAAGGAAATACCCACAATGATTTGATGTATCTAAGGATTCTAGCTGACAAAGACACCATTGCTGGTTTGCCAGAACATAAAGGCATAATTCTTTGGCGGCCAATAATAAAATAAGATTTCTTCAAACATTTAACCCCCTAAATACTAATAATATAAAACAAATTCTTTCAAACATCAATTTGTGAGAAATTTAGTGGGGGTTATATGGGGGTATATATGTATATATTTGAAACCTGTAATTAGCTTTCTTTTAAAAGCTGATTTCTTCAAAATAGCTCTAGTATTCAAATAACTCTTCTATTTAAACTTTTAAATACATTAAACTTAGCCTTGTCCATGAACAGAAGGGAAGTGTATACATAAATTTAGCATTTTTATTTTACGTTACAAATTATATATATTTTTAAAACCCTCTGGTAACTATTTATTTTCATGTTGACACAGATTTTTTATACCACCTAAATTATTTAAACCCTTGATCTTAGTTGACATTTATAAAACTCTAATAGCTTCTAGTGCGGTGCTTCCTAACCACTTTAGAACTGTGACAATTTTTTTATAGAGGCCAACCTTTGTAGCCCGGTTATTTTTAATGAACATGAGAAAGCAGAATACATTGTGTTTGTGTGTGTTTTTTCACTTTCCCATTTTTTCGTAGCTTAATATTTTCATATAAATAAGAAATACTCATATTTCAAACATTTTTCATGACCCACCAAATATTGTTTCGTGACCTACAGTTTGGTACTCTTGGTACTCTTCTAGAGGTATTCAATGTTAAATATTTTCTTCACCATAGTATTTTTGGGGTCACGGTATTTCCATATAGGTTTGGCTTGGCTTCTACATTGCTATCAAGTGTAAGTCTAAATTAATATTTTGTAATGTTGCCAAATTCATCATAGAAACATACGGATTATACATCGAACCAAACACGGGAGGTTCTTTAATGTTTGTTTATTATTGATCAATGCATGGACTAATAAATAATACGTTACACCTGACAATAACTTATCACAGAAACTGAAACAAGGAATAAATGTTAGGGAGAATATTTGTTCGGGAAATGAATTAATAATATTTATGGTTGGTACGTCATTCTTTATTTGTGTAAAGGATAATGTTGCATATCATAATTAAAGTTCTAGAGTATTTAGAAGGTTCGTTGTATCCTCAAATAAATGGTATTTTTAAATAAAATCATTCCATGTAAATAAAACAAATATAATATAGATTTATTTATTCATGTGCCTATATCTTAAATAATTTGAACAACTAAACAGCTATGCCTATGTATCACGGTTAGCCATTGCTTTTGAATAGTTTATATTAAAATATTACTATTCAAACACTTATAACAATTCCAATATTGTCCTACTCCCTTAATACCTCAAGCTTATTAAACCATGTTAGCAAATGCTATTCTAGCTTCTCGTTTCACTTTCTTCTAAAGTATTATGTCATTATTGCTGAATATAATTTATTTCTCCGCACTTTACATAGCTACATTGGTTGGATTCGCTACCTTTCCTGTTTCGTGTATCAAAATCTCATGTACATAAATGCTCAATGTTGTCTGTTCCAACACTTTACACAACTACATTGGTTGGATTCGCTACCTTTCCCGTTTCATGTATCAAAGTCTCTTATTTATAATTGCTCAATATTGTCTGTTTCAGCACTTTACACAGCTACATTGGCTGTATTTGCTACCTTTATTGTTTCATGTACCAATTTCTCACTGAACCATTCTTAGTAAAACTAAACCATAATAGGAGGTCCAAATAAACAATAACAAGGGGGCAGAAAAAGGGGCAATAGGAGTGAGCGGCTGGAGTTCTTGTTTTGAATGACTGAGAATCAACATTACGAAACTCTGAACACGCAGCTCACAAGAGTTGCGAGAATGATATATTGACGATCATCCTCAAAGAAAAATTAAATATTTGTAACCATAAAGTGTAGCGTTTAATGCTATTAATCTACAAGAAGAAACTAAGTCCACAACTAAACAAGAACGATATAAATTAAGAGTTGGCTTACCGTCGCCCGATTATACTGTGATGTGGTATCACGTCTCCAAGCGAGCTCTCGCACCTCCACGCACAATCAACTGTGTATTTATACTGACTGACTTAAGCTTGTTTTGCAAGGCGCGCATGGCATGGTGGGGATAAATGTGACGTAAGCGCCTAAGACACCCATGTTCTATGGAAAACTTTCATTCTAGATGCTTCTCCATCATTCCCCTTCCCTCTAGTCGTTCTTTCTCTCCCCGTCTTGTGATGTGTTTTTCCTTTGTTTTGGTTTCCCCCTCTTCCCCTCTCTGGGCGAATAAACTAGTGTATATATATGCCTAGGATGTTTAGAGCGTCACTTTTGTCTGGGCTCACTCCAGGAACACACATAGGTGTTCGGAATGAGAAAAAGGTAAAAGAAAAAATTCCCTTTCGGACAATGTACGTCAAAATTCTTTTTCGGCTTAAACTTTATATTTAAATATTCTATCACCTAAATCTAACTTAGAATCATTATTGTTGTTGGGTAGATGTAAAGACCACCTTTGGGTCGCGTTCTGTAAATCTTTGTAATGAATTGGAATGAAATGATAACTTTCAACGGCGAAATTTATAGCCTGTTTGACTTTGGAATAGTAATTACTAAACATTATTACTTTAAAGTTTTATCATTGTTGTTATGCGAGTTGAGAAGTCTAATTTTTGAGACATATAGAAAACTTAAACTATTGTTAAATATTTAATATATATATATTTATCCACTTTTGGTAACATACGTAAATATAAAAATTTATTACTTTAAAGTTTTATCATTGTTGTTATGCGAGTTGAGAAGTCTATTTTTTGAGATAGATAGAAAACTTGAATTATTGTTAAATGTTTAATATATATTTATCCACTTTGGTAAAATATTGTAAATATCAAATTTAAATGCTTTTCATGCATTACCTTTGTCGTTATGAGATTTGAGGCATCGACTTTTTTTTAGATGGATTGCAAACCTTTTGAATTGTTAACATATTCAAATAATTTTTATGTATATTTATCTTCCCCTTTGGGGCCATATTCTTATATCATCATTATATATCAATAAAATAACCAAAGATATTGATGCCTTTTTTTATATTGTCACGTAAACCTTCCCCTTCTGGGAATATCTTAAAACTTTTAATATCATGAGAAATTCTGTTGAGTGGCTTCGGGGAAACAGAACACATGAACCATTTAAGGCCCATTGTTTTGTTATAGTCCTATCGGCTCCTCTGCAAATTTATGTTCTTTTTTTATTTTTTTGTTGTATCTGCCTTTACATTGTGGTACACCGACCTTAGTTTCTTGGGTAAATTAAGGAGGTGCTCTACAAAAGAGAGAGATAAGGAAAACACACATATAAGCTAAGGGTATTATTTCTATTCCAAACATTAAAGAAAACTTGAAGTCGGTTTGTTGATATTTATTGATAAATAGCATAAGTAAATATATTAGTATAGATATATAGATATTTTAAATATTGTATTAAAAATATATAGGGATATTAAACATTTATAATGATAGCCGAGTTGGCAAACGAATATAGTTCTATAAGCTTTAGGCTAATTGATGTTCAAAACAAATACCAAGGCTGAAGGCAGATTTAAACTAGAAATCATCACTTCATAAAAGAATAATAATAATTAAATCTTTCCTTTCCTCACAGAACCAACTAATAAGATTACGTGATCCTCGTAAAAAGTGTCCATTATCCTCACAATTCACAAAGCTGATTTATTAAATTTACCTCAAATTTCTAAATCTTCTATACATATTCCCAATATACACTAAATCCAAATAAACTGCACAATCATAAGTTCAACAGACGTTTTCAAGAATAAATATTTAATTATAAGTGAAATCTGTTTTGTTATATTTATAAAAAACAAAACCATTATTCGTTAAAGAGAATTTAGACATAAAAATACAAATTTTAGTTCTCATAATAAACTTTTGTCCGTCTCATAATCAGATCAAAAGTTATCACCTCAAAACTAATCGATACCCATAAAAACAAATCAAGTATCAATATACATATTTTAATCGACCAAAATTCAATATCGAGCTAAGATCTACATGCATTATAAATTTCCCATTGCTGAAATTAATAATAGACAGCCGAAACTAGAATTTTGCAAAGTCAAAGTATAAAACCAAGGTTTAATAATTATCTAGTAATACTAAAAAAAAAATTGATCTTGCATTTTAACTATCTGAAGCCTTAGCTTCTTATTCCTCCACCCAAGCTAAGTTCAAGAGTGCCAAGAAGCAGCCCCGCCGGCACTATATGTACAAAACCCAGAGAACATTGGAGAACAGGATACATGGTGGGGAAAAATAAATGGATCACAAAGGGGAGGAGTGGTCGTGGCAACAGTAACTTCTACAATATAATCCAATCAACTGGAACCTTCTAGGTTATAGTAAAACAACCTCTCTTCATAGTTTAAGCTCTTTGGACCGTCTTTAGTTATGTGGTGCACTCTAGTTGGCGCGGTTCGAACCTTGAATGCAGCGGCTAGTCTATCTCGTGACGCGATTAAGCTCGGTTGTGTTGTTCTTTTCTCCGACTCGTAGTCCAAGACGCAGGGATGGTGAAACGGGATAAGTTGCATATTTTCCTGACTCGACTCTACTATGCTTTTAGCAAAATGCTACATCATGTACATAATTGCTCAATATTGTATGTTACAGCACTTTACCCAGCTACATTGGTTGGACTCGCTTTCTCTCTTGGTTAATGTATTCTAACGAAGCCATGTCAATTATACAATGGGAGGGCGTAACTAACATAAGTAGGTACAATCACAGATATTAAAAAATAAATTTAATTTCATCTTTAAGATAATTATTTTCCTAAAATTAATTTAAAACATGCCATAGATTTGCAATCCCTTTCGAACTATTAATTCCTAATTCCAAATTTCGTTGCTGTAAAAGGAAGAAAGTACAAAACCTCAATCTGATCAGTTTTTTGGTTTGATTGTAATCGAATATCTAATTTCCCAGTCAATTGAACGTGAGATGAGATTTTAAAATTCCTCTTCATTTTTTTGTTCTAGCATGCTTGAACGATCCTGATATACCCTGCCTGGTGAACGGAGATGATGTCCTACAAAAGTACAGTTTCAAGTCGTCTAATTTTTGGCTCGACATTTTGGGTATGAGTGTACTCTATGTCATTTTTCATATCTTAGGCTACGTTTGTCTTTTGTACCGAGCCAAGAAAAGATGAACAAAATAAATAATGTATTTATGCCATATATATGACATATATAATAATATTTAATTATTATTTTAAAATAATTCTAAAAATTACGATATTTTTTTAAAATTTTACATATTTGCTACAATTTTGCGTAGCTCTAAGAGCCTAAATATATTAATGTTTACTTATATCAATGCATATGTAAGTTAATAATAATGTCAATAATATGAATTTAAATGGTTAGTAAATTTACATTTATTTTAGACATGACTTAATACTTAGTAGACTTACAGTGTAAATACCCTATATTTATTATTAATTAGCAATATACCTAGAACTTTAATGACTGTTATAGACCTCCTTGTGAATCTGTTTCATTAAAAATGATCATCCCTTAAACAAAATTTTCCTATGACAGCAAACAGTCATTTGTAGCCAAAGGGAGATTGTATATTTTCTAAAAAAACATATAATGATAATGTTTTTTCACCCTTCTAATATAACCAAACCTATTACTTTTTTTTATCAATTCAATCAACCTCAATATAGTCGGGATTTGTTGGAGTTCTTTGTTGATATCATATTTTTATAATCAAGTCAAGTTTGTACCCCGGCACCTCCATCTTTTTATCTTCGAACCCATTAGCTTTGATGTGAAGCTGACTCTTAATCGGTTTATTTTAAATGTCATGATTATAATCATAGCCATCTGGTGAATAATCAAAATAATCAAGCCTGGTTAGTAAAACAAGCTCTTTATTTTGGAATGGGCTTTCAACTGTTGCCGTGTCTCCCAAATTGGATACCAGAAGCAATATCCTATACAGTTTATTGGCGGGTCTATTCAACAAGCTACAGGCTACGCTCGTAAACCATTTCTTTCTCTGTGATGATTCTAACATGAAAGTTTAACATAGACTGTGAGCCTATTACATAGCATTAATTGAGGAGCGTTTTTTCAAAACTCAATATCCACAAAAGTTAAAGTTTTCAGTCAGTAGCGAGGAGTCAGGGTAGCCAGGATAAGCTCAGCTACCCCAAAAGTTTTTAAAAAAATGAGATAAAACATCCCTTTACATAGAATTGAAATTTTATTAGTAATTTTCTAGAATATAGTGACATGTTAGCAAGCACGCGAAGTGAATGTGTCAGTTCCTTTTGGCAAGATAAGATGATACCTCTTTGTCTAAAGCACCCAGAGAATCAGGTGATTTGGAGGGTAATACGCGCCTAACCGTTTCTCTCATCCACTGAAAGCGACCAATAAGCCAGCCATCTCTGAATCGTGAATGTTACATTCTGACAATAAAGAGGAGATAAGTTTATTTTACTGATTATAAATTGAATTTTATTATGTTATTGAGTTATAAATTTGTTATTATAGTATGTATTATTAAAGTTTTATCATTTGGTGTATCTACTATAGAAAATATTTAGTAAGGAACTCGGCACGGACTCTCTCGATCTATTGTCTAAAGTTGAGATATTTATTAAAAACTCATAATATATGTGAGACGAAATAATATGCACTAGGAAACCGAAGCATAGATTGCACTACACTAATATAAAACATGTTTTGAGTCCCGGTATAAAATTTTATAATTTTATTTCTAAATAATTATTTTCCTCATTTATATGTTTGGACCGATAAAAAAAGATAAATAGTTTGTCTACAAGGGTCAACATTTCCTATTAAAATTTTAACATCCGGATAGTATTTTTGGCATTTTATTAGGTGTTGCACATCTTCATGTCATCGAATTGTAATTAAATTCTTCATTTATAATAATTTTGAGCAATAAAAAATGTAAATATTGACTATTGAGTTTAAAATGGAGATAGAACATTGTTGTACAAACATTTTTCCTAAGAGTTTTAAGGGAAAATAACATAAACTTTTGAGAGACTCACTTATATTTAACTGCTATATGGCATTGGATAATTATAGTTTTAAAACTTGAGTAGTATCTTTTTAAAACTAAGTTCACAAAATTGTATTAATATATCTGCCAATATCACAAAAATTATTGGTTTTATAAAAATATATTTCATATAAAAAAAAATTTTTAATTTTTAATCGTACTACAATTTTTCAATGTTAAGTTATTTAGTATTTCAAATAGTTGAGGAGATACGGATATTTTAACTTCTCTAAAGAATTCACTTTCATGGGAAAATGAAAATAGATAGTTTATTTATAATCTTAATCAACGATTAGATACGAATTTTAATCAAAATTTAAAGAGCCGATTTTGAGAAAATAAATTTTTTCTCTTTTCCTTCTTTATTAAATTATTCTTAATTTTAAGTTTAAACAGACACACAGACAGGCTGCTCTGCAAAGACCATTTTTATGGTTCGGGGGGTCATGAACGTTGACATCCATCAACATTTTATGTTAGTTTTTTTTACAGTCGAAATACTTTACATTTAGTTTTCGAAAAGTTAAAAACTAAATATATTTGCGTATAGCTTAATAGTTATTGTTTTTATAAAAATATGTATCGAGTAAAATATTTGTATTATAAATAGATCTACATTTTTGCAATGATAAGTAATTTCATATCTCAAATAGTTTCAGTGATATGATAAAAATGTTAATTAACCTATCAGACCGGAGCCCTCAGAGTCATTTTGCCGAAATATTTTGATTAGCCATTTTGTTTGAAATATTTATAAATGTTTTGAAATGAAATTTAATTAAAATCTTTAGAGCCGATTTTGAGAAAATAGAATTTTTCTCTTTTTGCCTTTCAGTAAACAACCCTTAATTTCAGGGCTAGCTGTCCAATTTAAAAAATCCTTCGTGGCAATCCTATGAAAATCATAGATACCAAGTTTTAACCTAATTGGTAAAATAGTTAAGGCTCTAGTTGGAGGTACAGACATACAGATATACGGAAATTCAAAAATCACTCTTTCGGATTCGGGGGGTCATGAAACGTCGAGATTAATCAAAATCTTAAGTTCTATTGTTTTGATGATCACAATACTTTCTCTACCTGTAAGATAGCGAGAAAGTAAATTGGGAGACGTAGTAGACATCAACAAACACACTTTATATTTAATTTACTTTTTGTCAAATCGTTCTACTGAGGCTTTCTCTTTTGAATGAAAAGTGCATTAAAAAGGAAAGCAAGATCAAAATTAGATATTTTACAGAAGGTATAGCAAAAAATAAAATAAAAAATTATCATCAGTAGCAGAAGTAGCAGCAGCAATAGTAGTAGCAATAGTAGTAGCAACAGTATTAGTAGTGGTAGTAGTATTAGTAGTAGTAGTAGTAGTAGTAGTAGTAGTAGTGAGGAAAATGAAGATATAACAACTATTGAAGACGATATTAGGACTATAAAATGTCAAGAATATGACGATCCCACAGAATGGTCCGAACTATTAGTACGCAATGTACAGAGTAAGATTAATCATTATATTAGTCACCTTAATATAAGATCCATAAAAAAAGGATGAACTTATTAATTTACTGGGAAATGTTATTGGTAAAATAGACATTATAGTGCTTTTAGAAATAAAATCAAATGATATGCAGGTTATTCAATATAATATTGATGGTTATAATAATGCTGGGACAATAGGCCCAATAGCTATGGGGGAGGTGCATTTATGTACTATAGAAATAGCCTTGAAACAACCTTATTTGAAAATAAAAAATACTCTGCGAATCTAAATTAATTAAAATTAAGTTAAGTGATAGCTCCAAAATCAATATACTAGGTATCTGCAGATCACCAAAGTGGGGTAAGTACAATTTTATTCAGAATATTAGTGACATAATTAAATTAGTTCCATTAAATGAACAGATAGTTTTGGTAGATGATATAAATATAAACATATTAGATGCAAATGAAATAGAAAGTTATAACAATATGCTTGCTTCTCATGGCTTAGAATGTACAGTTTTTAAAGTTACAGGGGAATACATATTGGAAAGTAGGGTGGTTAAATCGTGCCTGGATCACATATATGTCCGAACAACAAGACAAATAACAAGCAATATAATAAAGACTAAAATTACGGATCATCATATAGTAGCATTAGAAATCGAATCCAACCAAAATAATGATTTTTATAGTAAAACAAATAATAGCTCTATTTTATTGGATAAACTTGATGAGAATTTAGTTAAAATTAAACTTAAAAAATTCAATTGGGATAAGTTACAAAATCAAATAATGTTGAATTCTTATATGCCAACATTGCTGAGATATTTAATGGCATATATGATAGCTCCAAATATAAATATAATCCTATTGCTAAACGCATACAAAAGAAATGAATAACACCAGATTTGGTCAGAGAAATGCGCCACAGAGATAAATTATTTAGGAAGTGGAAAAGTTGCTCATTTGCAAGTGTCTATAAAATAGAGTACCAAAGAAAAAGAAACTTTGTCAATAAATTAATTTATTGGAAAAAATATTATCAAACTGAATTAAACAACGTGAGTAGTAATATTAAGAAAACATGGTATAAAATAAATGAATTTCTGGGTAGAAAAAATAAAATGAAAATTGATGAAGTAATAAATATACATTTAGACAAAATTGAGAAAATTGAAGATATTACAAATATTTTTTGTGAAATATTCAAAAACCAAGTTACACAACAACATATTTGCAATATTCAACAAGACAAAACGAATAATCGAAACGATTGCCAAATTCAAAGTATGTTTATACATAGGGTTACATGTTCAAAATAAAATATATTATTAATAAATTATACATAAATATAGGCCAGGAAATAAATAAAATAAGAATTAAAGACTTGAAAATTATCAACAGCCAAATCATCCTGTTGATAACAATTTGATAGCCGGTGTGCGAGGACCAGGGTTTTTACAAACAGATTAGAAATCGAGTTTTACCCCTTCCCTTTACTCATAGTTTTTAATAAAAGCTAACTTCTTATCTTGTGAGTTACACAACTCTGGCCAAACCCTGACTTCTTGTTTAATTTTCAAAAAGTATCAATGTACCCGCGAAATAATCTGCCAGAACGTGTCTGGCGATCTTAAACAGAGACGTCGTACTTCCACACTTCATGTATGGATTCAACGGTGTAGCTTTTCTCAACGGCTTTTCGGATCTCGTCAATAACAGAGACTACTGTCAACCATGAACCTTCTTTTCGTTGTGCTGACATGCACCTTGTTTTTCCTCTTCCCCGCATTTCCTGCACAAGATGAACATTAATTGTGTATCCATGTAGGCAATATGGGCATGAATAAATCCCACGGAGGAGTCGTGGTAACTTTGGTTGTGGCTTCTACTTGATCTAGAGACGGACAATTTGGTACCAAGTGAATTTTAGGGGACCCATGGGATCTTTGTTGTACTTGCTAATGCAAGGATAAAAAGAACACACATCACAGTTCTTTATCTTCTCTCTGAAAGAAAGGTCTTCTTCGTGGAAAAGTTTGATACAATTTGTGCGCACGCCAAATAGTTTGTCCCTGGGACTGAGGGGCTCCTTGAAGTGCAAATTGCTCTGGAGTAAAAATTGTTTCAAGTCCTTGTATGTGTATTTCATCACATTAAAGAAACATTCCCATATCTCTATGACCGTATAGCCGGCATTATTAAATTTTTCCACGCAGATCATGGTTGCTTCATAGCACGTCTCCATGTTCTTGTGACGTCTGTTTTTGATAGAGGTGGTCCTGTAAGTATAACAGAGAGGGCACCCGTTCCAATAATAGCCCCAGAACTGGAAGATGGTGGTGGTATCTCCAGCTTTAATAACGCCGTCTACACTTTGTCCTAATAATTATTCCTCGCAGACGTTACACGCACGAGGGATAGAGACACGGCTTTAATGGGCCTCCCAGGAGAGCTATTAGGCTGTGACGTGAGACTATTGGTCTGCACACTGGTAACCACCGTTAGGGATGATACCATTGATATTCTCCTTAAGTAGATTAAAGCGGTAAATCAACATTACCGCTCCTGTGATCCAACACGCCTCTCTGTAAGGATCTACCTTGGGTTTTTCCATGAGAATATCTCTAAGCTTTAGGCAGGCCTTCCGCATGATCTCTAAATCGTTCAAGCAATACAGTTCCAACTCTCAGTTATAATCAAAAACATAATTTTCTTTGACCAGTGCGTCATACCACTTCTCAATTACTCCTTTCCCTCAACTGATATATCAGTGATGACGTTTTCCTATTTTGGCAGAAAGGGACCCCTATAACCCACGTTTTTATTTTTATCAAAAAATGTGGGAAATGTCCCGTCGCTAAGGACTCATGCGAGCCAAATATTTTGGACATATTGGACAACGCCATCGGGATAAAGTTCAGCGAGTCAATAAATCGGAGAGGGCCATAGCACGTGGACTTGATTTTCCCTCCGTTAATTATGAGCTCTGGTGTCCATTATTTTTAACTCTATCATATATTTTAAAATAAAATTTCCATCATAGCCCTTGGAACTATGGCCTAAGAGGGTGATGTCCTTAATTTTTTTTTTAATTTGCTCGAGAAATAAAAAAAAATAGGACCAACGTGGCATCACCCTTGTATATGTGAGTCCCACCACCCTCACATTCGGTACAATGATGGTCATTTCCATCAATATAAAGGCAGAGCTTGCAACACGTCTGTGCAACACAAAGGTTTGGTTTGTTCAATTAGGTGCTGTCCGCACCTTGAAGAAGCCTTTCTTGTCTACATTAAAAATCATATAATATGAACAAGAAATTCTTATTTTCCAGTGACAGCTTGAATGGGGCCTGCATCATATGGAAGAAGTGACAAAAAGTACGATATGTCTCGAATACTTTACAAAAAGTCTCATAACACCTGTGTGAATATTTTGCTCTTTTTAAAATGAAAAATTTTCCACAGAACTCACAAACCTTTTTTACATCACATACTGACATGTGATCTCTGCAAAACTGGGACATTTATGGTTATCTAAACAAGTTTGGTGGGTCAACCAAGGCCCACTATCTTTACAGATCACAGATTTACATCCACTGCAAAACCGCTTTAGCGTAGCATTTTTTGCACGCAGATTTACATTTGTGCACATTCTTGTTACTGAACTGTACAGGGTACTCACAGCGAAAATACGAGCATTTAAATGCGGCTGTCAAGGATGTTATGACATCAAAATGCTTTTGCTTATCGTCATGAAAATACAAATCCAAATAGCCCTTAAAGGAATGTTCAGGAGGAGTAGGCCCCTTATATAGCACTTGCCTCCTCCAACGTTCCCTGAACAACTTGATTTTGTATTCGGAGAGGTAAGTTTGAAATTGTTTCAGTTCAGTGAGCCCACCACATTTCAAAAGATTCACACAGGCATAAGGCATAGTTCCTCTTCTTTGAGATTTTGAATAGGACAACAAATTTTGATTTTTTAAGGTGTTCACCTCCATGCATCCTGCTTCTCTTTTAATATCACATAGAGCTTTGGTGACAATAAACCAAGGTCAAGTCAAAGTGTGTCGCCATTTTGAATCGTACTGATTCCTTAGTTGTTTCGGCTATATGTGCTAGCAGGGAATAGCTTATCACAATAACGTGCACTCCAACTAGACTTCTCAAAATGTCTGAGTTTAACGTACAGTGATGCCATAATTAAAAACAAACTACTACTCTGCAATACGCAACTTACGTTTTCGGCCATGGCTCGAGCATCTGACTGATCCACCCACCTAAAGACACGTTTACAGGATTCAACTTCAAGTCCATGCTGTTCAAAAGTAAGCCGTCATGATCATCGGCGCTGACACCATGGTCCTGTCACCGACTGAGTAAAACAGTAATTTGTTCTTCAAGCCAAATTAATGCGTCACGATCGCCTTCAGGAGCACCAAGATATATGATAAATTCTCTACCAGTATAAAAGAAAGCCTTCATTTGTTTTATTCTCTCCTTGACGATTCTAAGAGATATACCTTGTGACAACCTTCAAACAGCCTGATTTACCGGGCCACTAATTCCCGGCTGTGGTGCTGCGTGAAGGTGTTTCGCGAAGAGCAGAGTCAATTGCTTTGTCCCAGTGGTTGTAGAGTTAGCGCCGGACGGGTGGAGGTTGTGGTGTCAGGAACCACTCATTTCACCTGGTCTAGCAGTGAGAGGATAGACCGTGAATCTCCACTATCTATTTGAATTAAAAAACAAAAGTTTGAATTCAAGCACGAGTCAAACTAAATTAAAAGTAAACACTATAAATATAATTTTTTCAGTCATATTAATTTTAAATTATTTATTTTATTTTCTGCAAAATTATGCTTGTTTTTTCCTCTCTAAATGCTACTATTAATACACACATATTACATTTAAATTTCAAGCTACTTTTGGTGTTAATATAATATGTCAATACAATTTTTCTTAAAAGTAATTGATTTAACATTTTAATATAAATGATACCAACATTCACAGAGAATGTAGAATAAAATACAATTGAGCCCTAGGACAGGTACAAAATACAGTCCAGGGCAGCTAATTTATCACTATAAATGTTAAACCATCATTTCACCAATGATATATATTCATACATGCAGAGAATCGAACCTGGGAAATTTGGCTCAACAAACAAATTATTATGCGCAAATATAGGGTTTTCTCTTTTTTTAATAAGCGGCTAAAGCAACAATATAATTTATCTGGTTAATTATTATGTCAGTATATTTGAATAATAAATATCGTTATGTTGAAACAAATGCAAATGAAAAACTAGATCTATATTATTTTCGTTTTAAAATACTATACCATATAAATGTCCAGCAGACCATAACATTTTCCAGATCGAAATTGACAGTTTCTAGATGTCAACGCCATCTGTTAGCTCGAAACTTTAACTACGATCTCAATAGGTAAACAGGTTTACCATCACGCTAATTATACAAGAAATCTAGCTTTAAATAAGGCATTGGATTTGGAAATGAAAACATGTCTTAAAGCTTGGCTGCCATGTAACACATATTGATAAAAAATAGATATTAATGTTAGAAAGTAATTTTATATTTAGAGTGGTAATTTTTAATGGTTAAAATTAAGTTTTATATTGGTAGAAATAATCAAAATAATTTTATTTAGGATCAAATAACACTTTTTCATTGAATGGAATAATTTAATTTAGATCCGTTACTGATTTCAAGCCTAAAGCATCATACCATATAAATTCTCAAGAGAGCATAAAATTTTTTCGGCTTGAAATCAACGGATTCCAGATGTCAATACCATCTGTTAGCTCGAAAATTTAACTACGATCTCGAAAGGTAAATAACTTTACCATCACGCTAGTGATACAGGAGATCTAGTTTTAAATAAGGTATTGGGCCGGAAAATGAAAACATGCCTTAAACCTTGGCTGCCATGTAACACAAATTGCTAAAAAATAGATAATGATGTTAGAAAGTTATTATATATTTAGAGTGGTAGTTTTTAATGATCTAAATTAATTTCTTTATTTGTAGAAGTAATAATATTTTTGTTTTAGGATTAAATAAAACGATATTTTTTTATTGAATAAAATAGGTTAATTTAGATCCTTTACTCTTTTCCAGGTTAAAGCCCGGGTAACTTTTTTATTCATATCATAGTTTCATAAAATACATATAACTTAAGACTAGAACATGCACAAAATCAATTCCCCTGGCTGTTAATTCATCAAACCAACATTTTCAGCTATGACGGGAAACAAACAGGGACCATTAGTTTATTAGACAGACATGCTATTGAAGGAGCTAAGGTGTAGAGTAGAATATCTTATAAAATTTGATCCAGCACATTCCAATTGTAAATAAAATAAGTGACTAAAGCAGCTCTAATTATAATTTTCTCTCATTTTGATATGAATGTATTTAATGACTAAATTAAAAAAGATAATAACCATCTATACCCAACTAAGAATATAATAGCTAATATTCTTTTGGCTAAACTTGAAACGGTCAGCTAATAAAATATGATGGTGTTCCATTGAAACAACGGTGTTTTGGGGAGGAGAGAAAGCAAAACAAATATTGTGTAATAAGTTTTATATTTCTAAGATAGTGGCTATAGTATTTTTAATTGTAGATGGTACCTTTCACACCAATTTAGAATCATTTCTTTAAAATGTTGTTAAATAGTTAAAGAGTGGTAAACTTACATATTAGGTGAGCTGTCGCGTCCAGTTCACCCCAAATATCAGGCATGTTGCTGACCGCGTTTCCATGGATTGCAACAGGTTCCGTTGGGCTGAAGCCTGCCGACCACTTCTATGAAATGGTCACATACATAGCCCACCTCCTCCTCGCTCCTTTCCGGACTCTGCGCCCGCACACAAGCTGGAAAATCCACTGTGAGCGCTAACTCGTGTAGCCGTCCCCAATCACTAGTTACAAGTAATGGAGGTGTTTGTAGATATGGGCCCACCTCTAGGTCGTCATCCTTCCCTTTTGTATTCCAGTAATCTGCATTTAGATAAATACATATTGATTATAATCGAGGGAAATAAACCACTGCCAATACTCTAAAATCTATAGCAGAACACTAATTACCCATTAACAAGTTGTTATCCGCTAGGCAAATTCCGTCCTATCTAAATATCCCCAACGTGTCTGGACTATCGGGACTGCTGATTGAACGATAGCTGCAGGTGCCAGGGGTGAGTCTTCTTAACATTCTATCAAAGGAGGAAATACCGTTGTACATCAAAGACGTAATAAGCGAAATAGTTACCATTAAAATATACAAAACGGTTTAAAACATAACTGAATTTATCAAATTTTCCAGTGCGTCAAAACGCATTTTGATGTTTATTCAACACAATTATGAATTATAATGATCGAATGTAATGATTTCAAGGTCTAGTTGTAGTCAATTCAATGGGGTGAACCGAATGCAAAGCTGTAAGCAATAATAACAAATTAATATTTTTTCCTCACTGGTGATTGGCCGATTAATTTAAAACAGCTCGGACAGCACGTCAGTCATGTGCATGCATCCGCAGATTGTGAGTGTGTTACACCTCCCCATGGTGGCTAAGGGGCACAATATTCCTTGAAGAATGTAGGGGTGTAAGCCTCTAATTGGTTAATAATCTTTTCTCTTGGACGGTGAATAGGCGGATCTTGTAAACCAGCACGGATTTACCACTATGCTTCATCCGTGTTCTAGCACCAGCAGAGTGTGGATGTGATTCGCCTCCCTCTGGTAGATAATGACACAATATGTTGTGAAAGACCGCTATACACCAGCTTTGGTCGTATTTATTTTTCCCAAACTCCCTTCCACGCAAATGCTGGTACACATAGTCATTTACTTTAGTCACCTTGTCACATGCCTTCAAATAGAAGCCTTGACTATGTGGCAGGCATTAGGTAGCGTTTTTCCAACTTCGCTCCCACACAAATTCTTGTGCACATCCCGCCTGGTCACACACTACAGTAAATACTTTGGTAGGAAACATTTGTATGGCTGGAGAGTGGGAAGAACGATATCTTGCACCTGTGAGCACGCAGTCTAAATGTCAAACTTAGCCAATGATGGAGGGCGGTAGGGGTTCAAATTACTTCTAGAGGTGATAGGTCAACAAAATAAATACTTTTATCTCGAATAAACGCTAATTAATTTTTAAATACAATAATGCTAGTATCGTTTCACTTTTAAATCTCATGCAAAAGCTAGTACACATCTTGCCCTGTGATGGAGTGAGGTTGAAGATTCAAATCCCTAATAGAGTTGATAGGTCAATAAAATAATTACTTTTATTTCGAACAAACGCTAATTAACTTATAATTACAATAATGCTAGTAGCTTTTCACAATCCTATCCCACACAAAAGCTGGTATACATCTCACCCTATAACAGAGGGAGGTAGGGGGTTCAAGTCATTACTAGAGTTGATAGGTCAATAAAATAGATACTTTTATTTCGAACAAATGCTTTTTTTTAAATACGATAATGCTTGTAGCATTTTACATTTTAATCCCAAGCAATTGACCCGTGATGAAGGGAGGTAAGGGTTCAAATCCCTACTAGAGTTGATAAATCAACAAAATAAATATGATTATTTCGAACAATAGCTAATTACAAATACATTAATGTTTGTAGAGTTTGTCCAGTTTCCCTGCCACACAAATGCTTATACATCCTAATATTCCTTTCAAATGATTATAAAACATTAATTGTTCTTGTGCCTGCCTCTTTAGACCGATATATTAATTTCAACTCATTCGGACAAAGATATCAAGGTTTGAATCTATGTTAGTAAACAGGATATCTACAATAGTATATGGCGAACGTAGAAAAACCATATGGTTTTTAATAGAGATTTTTTGAAAATCGACCCATTAATGAGCGTTAGAAAGGACATCTGAGCCACGGCCTTCAGAATTCGTTCATGGAGAGCTATGACCCGATGTGTCAGTGGAATTTCCTGGACACTATTAAATCATGGGTAGGGGATAATAACTCTTCAATAGGGTCATTGATCTCCGCTTTCAACATCAATGATACTCTTCAAAAGCACTCGTCAGTTACCAGTTATCTGAGGCTTTAAACAGGGAACCATTGCCAGTAGCTAACACTCTATGCTTGACAACCGTCGAGAGGATGCTCATTTACGCTTCCACCCTCGCGGGCAGAATTGGTGACGACGCGGAGGAGTACCCGACGCCCGAGACTGCACACTCCCTCACCAATAAATAAAACATTAACTCTCAGACAAATAAATAAACAAAAACTCTACCTAAAATCCTCCCTCCAGGGAGACATATAAAAATAATCAAATTGGCTAAAAAATCAAATGGGACAGTAACGAACAAGTTTGGACATGCAAACCAACCCAATGACCCCCAAACCACCCCAATAACATTTACAACTCCCCAACCCCACCCAAATAAAAAATCACAATATAAAATGCTGGCACCACAATACACCCTCTCTCCACCCCAAATTGTACTGGTACGCCACAAATACTACCTAAGATATTTTGTGGCATTGAATCACCGCCCGAGGGAAACTGGTCTCTTTGCACCCATGATGGTCAACACTGTTAAGCTGCGACGTCACAGGACTATTGCAATGGTAGAGGAAATAATGAATTTTGTGGAACGCTCACCGGATACAAGTACACAGCGATTAGCCTCACCTCATCACCTGTCATAGACGTTCGTGTGAATAACAGTACATTTCCAGGTACTGGACCCCATCCATTTGCAATCTGTGCAGGAACAAGATCTGGCTCTCGATTTAGAATACTATAAGACATTCTCCGAGTGACTGGTGCACCACCACGCCACAGATCCACAATTCCTCAGCACTAGCAATGGTTGAATAAACATATACTAGACATAGCCGTTTCCTCAGCAAGCACATTTGGGTTGACACAAGTCAAAATGCTATCCTGTAGGTCTACTCGCAATATCAATGATCCATATGTACAATATGTATGTTGAAAAATTAAAGGATAATTATTCTCAATCATATTTACTATGTTTATGCTCTGTCTGCAGATTAAAAAAAAAACATTAAATCAAGAAAATATGATTAAAATTAAATAATTTAATTTTACTCTACTTGCTTGGTAAAAAAAAAAGTCGAAAATTGTAATTTACTTTATGCGCAGTGTCTAGTAACATCTAATTCTTCTAATAGGTTATACAAACTACTGTAGATTTATTTCACTAACTACAAAAATCTAGAATATTACACTTAACATTCGAGTAATTCAGTTCAATAGCAATCTTTTCCCATAGATCATCTTTCAGCTTCGTCCCCATGTAGTCTGGATTGCTTGTTTCATATAATACTGGATGGTCTTGAACTAATTGAATAATATGTTCCATCACAATACAAAAAAACTACGTGACAGAGGCGCAGAGGACACAGGAAAACTGTACGTCTACTACAACCATAGAGAGGCGGGAAAGAGGCATGAAAGAGTTATCCCTACATTGGACCTGCACTCTGTCCAATGTGCGGTAATCCATAAGAACACGTGTATTGCAGATTTTCCTCTTACTCGCCTGCCCCTCTGCTGCGCCTGCCCTACAGCCAATGTGCGGCGGGCTTTAGTCTGGGCCAGAAGTGTAAATCATAACACCAAAGTCTTAGGTATCTATTTATATACTATGTAGATTAATTTGGTCATGGGTAAGGTGAGGGGAGGCTTGCGGGATGGAAAGGTAAATTGAAGATTGAAAGAGAGGAAAAAGATTGTAGGGAGGATTTGTCAGTGTCAAGCATTTATTGTTAGATTTTTTTTATTTCACCTATATCAAATTTAACCAAACATGGGAAAATCTTGCATAACACACATTTATAAGGCCCTCCAGGACCCAAAGCATTTGTGTGAAGAATACAAAGCGGGGCCCTGATAGTAAAATCGATTCTTTATTCAAATATATAACTGTTCATAGGTCTAGACCCCAAATCTTGCACTACACACATTTTTAAGACACTCCAGGGCCCGAACCATAATCTGTGTCAAGAGCACAAAATGGGGCCCTGATAGTAAAATCAATTTTCCATCCAACCATATAAGTGTGCATATGTCTAGATAATACGGATCTTAACTATTTGAGCCAAAATTGTGGAGGACTTTCGTTTTTTTAAGTAAAATCCTGCATTAACCACAAATTTTAGGTGCTCCAGGGACCAAATCATAATTTGTTTCAATAGCACAAAGCGAGGCCCTGGTAGTCCCAAGTATTCTCTATTCAACAATATATGTATGCGTGGGCCTAGACTCTCTCTCTCTCTATATATATATAATTTATATGGCCAATTTGATCTAATGGAGGAATATACAATTTTATTTTTAAGTAAAATTCTGTTTAAAGCACTCATACATCAAAATAATAGTTTATGTATATTTAATAATTATTGAAATTATAAGGACTCTACGCGTGTATTATTTTTAACCTCCTGTAATTTCTTCCTCATTTGTTGCACCCCTTTATTCTACTTTCCTTTCCCACATATTATCTTTCCTCTACAGTAAAAAACATCTAACTATAAATGCTTGACCCTGACAAATTCTCCCTACAATCTTATACCTCTCATTCAACCTTCAACCTTCAATATATATTGTATCCCACAAGCCTCCCCTCCCCTCACGCCACCCCTGCCCAAGTCAAACCACATAAACTATAAATAGAAATCTAAGAATTTGGTGTTTTGACTCATACTTCTGGACCAGATTAAAGGCAGAACATGTTCCCCCTCCGACATCTAGTCCCCGCCATTATTTCTGAGAAATTTGTTGTTGTGCTTGAGGGAATCACAGTTCGTGGGCATTCTGACTGAATTATGAATCTAGCCCACTTTCGTAACTAATGAAATTGAAAAAACCGTCGTAAACCATTGCCAGCCATTATGAAAAGTTGTATTAGATCCATCACAATTACAATTTAACACTTTTCACTTTTAAAACCAATAACATCACACTACTTTTTATTTGTTTGGAAAGATTTTCCTTACAGTTTTAGTACAGTTCATTATATATATTTAAATTAATATATCTAAAACTGTTTTGTATACGACACCCTATTAGACAAAGCTTTTTAGTGGTTGTTGAACCTTTTAACAAACCGACGTAATATCAGTGTAAACTAATTATTAATTTCAATAAAGGTTTATTTTATTTCATCTTGGTTGCTCTTTCCAAGCCATTATATGCAGGCACGCAATTTTATAATCAATCTGAGAATAGTCTCACATACCTTATCTATAACTCTTTAGCATAATTAGTACATAAGAGTATAACCAAAATGGATAGTAATACGTGGTGGGAAAAAATTAACTATTTATTTAAGGTTTTGAAAATAAAACACATAAATAACATAATACTTATATATCAATATATTAAAGAAATAAAAAAGATAAAATATTCATCTTGACCTAAGCCTCGAAATTTAAAATATATTCAATTTTTTTTTAATATGAAAATAATCATGATGCTTCAATAAAAATGATCTTAAATGTAAAAATTATCTTTAAATCATAAAAACTCTTCAAATATTACTATCAGGGCAATGCTTTGTGCTCTTGACAAAGATTATGGTTTGGGCCATGTAGCGCCTTAAAGATATGTTTAATGTAGGATTTTACTTTTAAAAAAAAGATGTTCTTTACCAAGTTTAGGTCAAATTACTCTTATCTTGTAGGGTCTAGGCTTATACACACTTATATGGTTGAAAATAATATACTTGTGACTATCTAAGCCCGCTGTGTGCTTTTGACACAAATTTTGGGTTGGGCACTGGAGTTCCTTAAAAATGTGTGTAATGCAAGCTTTTTCTTCAAAAAAATATATTTCTCCACAAGTTTCGGTCAAATTTATCGGATCTGTGGGGTCTAGCTAGGCCTATGCACTCATATAAGGTTGGATAAAAATTGAATTCACTATCAGAGTCCCACTTTGTTCTCGTGACACAAATTCTCTTTTGGGCCCTGGAGCGCCTTAAAAGTGTGTAATTTGAGGATTTTTCTTAAAAAAATAAGCATGTTCTGCTTTAATTCTGGGTCAAATTTTTCAGACCTGTTGGGTTTAGGCTTATGCATACTTATATGATTGGATATAGAATTTATTTTACTATCAGGGCCCTGCTTTGAGCTTCTGACACAAATTCTTGTTTGGGCCCTGGAAGAACCTTAAGGAAGTGTGAAATGGAAGATTTTATTTAAAAAACATGCTCCTCCCCAAATTTGGGTAGGGTCTGAGCCTATGCACACTTATATGGTTGGATAGAGAATTGATTTTATTATTAGGGCTGACTTTGTGATCTTGACACAAGTTTTGGTTTGGGCCCTGGATTGACTTAAATATGTGTTTAGTGCAGGATTTTACTTTAAAAAAATTACTTCACACCGTTTAGGCCAAATTACTCAGATTTGTGTTATAAGCCCAATCAAACATAATATTAGAGAATTTTTGGAACAATTTATTTCTCCCTTTAATGTTTTTTCAATGGTTCTGATCACCATCCATAACTTTTTTCTGAACTAATTTTTTGTTGGCTATATTGGTTTTTCTCTGTGTTATTTATAGACGTGTAGTTTATTATGGATGTGGAATAGTTCAATCTAATAATAAAATGGCGTTGTTAAAGTAGCTAATATTGTCAATTTGTAATAATATAGTATTTAAATACAGGTTTGCCAACAAGATTATACTAGGGTTATTTAAATATATATATATATAAATATCTAGATCTTTGTCTGTAAATCAAGCATCTTATACACAAGTATATTATGTATTGTTTAGGAAAACAAATTAAAAATCCATGCTTAGATTTTAAAGTAATAAGACAATAAGTAAAAAAAACTATATTTTTTATTAACATAGAGATAATGCTGCTCTCTAGTAAGCACGAAATGAGTTAAGGAGAGTTTCTGCTGCTGCCATCCATCATACATGTGGCACCACAATTAAATGGCTACAATTCAGGATTTTGTGGATATTATGAGACTGTATACAAATCAGACTTTTTATTTGTGGTGCTTATTTAAGAAAATGTCTGAATGGAGACCATTCATAATGGATACAATTAAGGATTTTGTGAATATAATGCAAATAATTACAGTGGATACGAATCAGGATTTTTGTTAAAGTCGTTTATTTGAAAACTGCCTGAATGGAGTCCATTCAGAATAGATACGATTCAGGATTTTGAGATATTATGAGACGGGTTACAAATCAGACTTTTTATTTGTGGTGCTTGTATAAGAAATGTCTGAATGGATACCATTAAGAATGGATACAGTTCAGTCGTCTCTAACTAGGTACACATCTTATTACTTTATTTATGGTAAGAAGATGACATTGCCAACTGAACATGACCTTGAGCCTAACCTTAACGAATAGAGTGGACCATCACAACAACTAGCTGTTAGAATAAGGAAGGTTTACAAAACAGTAAGCGAAGTTAATAAAAACGTAAGAGAGAGAAAAAAACAGTACTATGACTGGAAGACTACAAACAAAATGTTTGACGTAGGGGACTTTGTTTTTCTGCAGGATACAGCTTAAAGCAAGGAGTTTTAAGGAAACTGGTGAAACGATGGAAGAGTCCAAACGTAATCCTCACGAAACTAGGTGACGTGGATTACGAAATAAAGATAAACAATAAGGAAGTTTCTATAAATGCCAACAGACTCAAACTTTGCTGTGCAGCCCCAGAACGTTGACGAAGAAGACGCCGGTCACTTGAAGATCCCCCCATGTACGAAAAACTGCAAGAAGGTGAAGATATTGAAGTTAAACATAGACACCACCTATCACCTTAAGATCCTATTGTTGAACCTGAGGACATCTAGCAGGAAGATCTAGAACAAGAGGAGGACGACTTGTAGCGTACTTTCGAGGAGGAGAGCATAATCAAGACGGAACTTTCGACTATCACCATGAGGGAGCCGACACTACAGCTTCGGAATGGTCAGCAGAGACGCGTCACTATCGTCAGATGATGGCGGAAATTGCTGAGGACGTCTACGAGCAGAGGGAGCCCTACAACCTCAGACAGCGTTCACATAGCATTACTCGTTAGTTTCAGATAGATCTACAGTACTAGTGTTGCCCCTATTAGCAACAGAGAGCTACCTGGACCAGGGAGGAGTACTGGCGATCCTAACAGCCACGAGCAACATCAACATCGAGCCGGTCAGTGAACAAGGACAACAACATCGAGAAGAGTAGACTTCTGCCTGGAGGAAAACGGCGAGGAAGAGATCCAGGATGGTGACGAAGAGATTCGAGGAACGACCCACTCCAAGATTTCATCATCGTTGATTGGACTTAAGAGACCAGCTGCGCCAAGATTGAGTATTAGTAGCTAAACTACAATTAAGAGGGGTAGTTTTTAATGAAAAGAGCGTACCAAAAGTAGCGCTCTTTTAGAAATTGAGGGGTATTGTTGGGATCCAACAATATGTTGAACAAAGTGAATAATCAAAATTAAGAATGTGCAGCTACAAAAGTGAGTAGTACGCACGCCTTATCATCCCAGTATGACCTTGAACATGTTGTTGTTATTGCAACTTGTATCCTGTTGCCCCCCGCCCCCCGCCCCCCGCCGTTGTTTGACGTCACCTGTATCCTTGAACATGTACGTGCTTGTCTGACATCCGTGTTGTTATAGCAACCTGTGTTTGTCTGACATCCTCGTTCCACCGTGCTCGTGTCCCGGTGTTACGCGTTGTTATTGTAACCTGTGACGTCACCTGTTGTTGTAATCTGTATCCTGTTGTGACGTCACCTGTATCCTTGAACATGTACGTGCTTGTCTGACATCCGTGTTGTTATAGCAACCTGTGTTTGTCTGACATCCTCGTTCCACCGTACTTGTGTCCCGGGTGTTACGCGTTGTTATTGTAACCTGTGACGTCACCTGTTGTTATTGTAATCTGTATCCTGTTGTGACGTCACCTGTATCCTTGAACATGTACGTGCTTGTCTGACATCCGTGTTGTTATAGCAACCTGTGTTTGTCTGACATCCTCGTTCCACCGTGCTCGTGTCCCGAGTGTTACGCGTTGTTATTGTAACCTGTGACGTCACCTGTTGTTATTGTAATCTGTATCCTGTTGTGACGTCACCTGTATCCTTGAACATGTACGTGCTTGTCTGACATCCGTGTTGTTATAGCAACCTGTGTTTGTCTGACATCCTCGTTCCACCGTGCTTGTGTCCCGGGTGTTACGCGTTGTTATTGTAGCCTGTGACGTCACCTGTTGTTATTGTAATCTGTATCCTGTTGTGACGTCACCTGTATCCTTGAACATGTACGTGCTTGTCTGACATCCGTGTTGTTATAGCAACCTGTGTTTGTCTGACATTCTCGTTCCACCGTGCTCGTGTCCCGGGTGTTACGCGTTGTTATTGTAACCTGTGACGTCACCTGTTGTTATTGTAATCTGTATCCTGTTGTGACGTCACCTGTATCCTTGAACATGTACGTGCTTGTCTGACATCCGTGTTGTTATAGCAACCTGTGTTTGTCTGACATCCTCGTTCCACCGTGCTCGTGTCCCGGGTGTTACGCGTTGTTATTGTAACCTGTGACGTCACCTGTTGTTATTGTAATCTGTATCCTGTTGTGACGTCACCTGTATCCTTGAACATGTACGTGCTTGTCTGACATCCGTGTTGTTATAGCAACCTGTGTTTGTCTGACATCCTCGTTCCACCGTGCTTGTGTCCCGGGTGTTACGCGTTGTTATTGTAACCTGTATCCTGTTGTTGTAATCTGTATCCTGTTGTGACGTCACCTGTATCCTTGAACATGTACGTGCTTGTCCGACATCCTCGTAGCGGGTATCCTGTTGTAACCTGTTTCCACGTTGTATCGTATCCTGTTGTGACGTCACCTGTATCCTTGAACATGTACGTTGCTTGTCGACATCCTCGTAGCGTATCCTGTTGTGACGTCACCTTTGTTTCTCAGGCTTGTATTGTATCTGTTGTGACGTCACCTGTATCCTGAACTGTACGTGCTTGTCTGACATCCTCGTAGCAGTATTGTTGTGAACGTCACCTGTGTGTTTCTCAGGACGTTTAATGATTTCCATGTATTACTGACCGATCTTAACTGCACGTGTTGCTGACTTCCTCAAAACAGTGTTGTTATCAGCAAAAACTGGTATCATGTACGGTTTGTTAACAAAAACATGAGAGATTTTAATTAGACTTCATTAATCTTCGGCTGACATTATACTCACGTTGCAGACGTCTCATCAAAAAAAAATGAGTTTTGACGACTTAAAACGGGTTCAATTTCGGAGTTTTTACAAAAACTTAGATATTTTAATGGTAGCAAAGTCTTCGGTTGTACAAAGGTGTTAGCTTTTTTAACAGACCCCCCAAGAAGACACAACATCGACTCCCGCAAGCAACTATAAAAACCGCTCCAGATCTGTTGGGTTATACACGACGATGGGATTTGTTTGGTTGAAAAAGCGGTGTTCACGGTTTAAGGCCTCCGATATGTATTAAACGATTCTGACACACACACGCACACACACACATACCCCACACAGTGTTATGAGTAATTAATAATTTATTATTATTTATTTCAGATTATTGGATACGGCATCACCGCCTCACCCTGATCGGATGGTTATACCGTTCGTATCGAATAACATCGCACTGTCACCTTTGGACCATGCACATTTAACTGACTAAACAGGCGAATTTGGACGGATATATATCGCCTAATATGTGAGTAGCATACGCCAAGTCATGTGTTATGAATTAACAAATAATTTATGGCTCAGTGATATTATTTAACATACTTATGCGAAGACCGTGCATAGAAAAAATGAGTGTTATATCATACGCCAAGTCATGTGATATGAAATTTAACAATGTTATGAATATTCATTCACCCAAACATTGAAGACATTTAAAATAGGCTTTAATATAAACCTGATAAATATTTATACGCCAAGTCATGTGATATGCATACGCCAAGTCATGTGATATGAAATTTAACAATCTGATGAATATTCATACGCCAAGCTATGTGATATGACATTTAAAATAGGCTTTCATTAAAAACCTGATGAATATTCATACGCCAAGTCATGTAATATGCATACGCCAAGTCATGTGATATGAAGTACAAATAAGTTTATGGCTCAAGTGTATTTATTTCACACACTTTGCGAAGGATCCCGGGCATAGATGAAAATGAGGGTTTAATCATACGCCAAGTCATGTGATATGTAATTCATGAATATTCATACGCCAAGCCATGTGATATGACATTTAAAATAGGCTTTCATTAAAAACCTGATGAATATTCATACGCCAAGTCATGTGATATTCATACGCCAAGTCATGTGATATGAAATTTAACAATCTGATGAATATTCATAGCCAATCCATGTGATATGACATTTAAAATAGGCTTTCATTAAAAACCTGATGAATATTCATACGCCAAGTCATGTGATAAGAAGTACAAATAAGTTTATGGCTCAAGTGTATTTTATTTGCGAAGGATCCCCGGGCATAGAATGAAAAACTGAGGGTTTAATCATACGCCAAGTCATGTGATATGAAATTTAACAATCTGATGAATATTCATACGCCAAGCCATGTGATATGACATTTAAAATAGGCTTTCATTAAAAACCTGATGAATATTCATACGCCAAGCCATGTGATTATGACATTTAAAATAGGCTTTTCATTAAAAAAACTGATGAATATTCATACGCCAAGTCATGTGATATTGAAGTACAAATAAGTTTATGGCTCAAGTGTATTTATTTCACACACACACACACACTTTAAGAATGTTGATGTGTTATAAATACCAAAAGCAGTCTGAAATTGTGGCATCGTTTTAAAGACTCGTATGTTTAGAACAATTATTGTTAAAGTGCTTACTTTGTGTGTTATAGTTCAAATTGAGAGCGAAAATGGCAGTGCCGTCCTCTCTCAGCCACCGGCCATGACACCTGTACACCCCGCCGCGGGAGCACCGCCGGCCGTGACACCCGTACACCCCGCCGCGGGAGCACCGCCTCCGCGCCAGGGAGAAGGTGCGGCGAGGCAGACTGAGTCCCCGCAACCCGTGGCCGGACCAAGTAGTGGCCCGGTAAACCAGGTAGGTGGAGCTTTGAACCAAGGCCTCCCTCTCCGTTTCGTCGCGGAGAGAACCAAACAATTGAGGCATTTCTTTTACACCGGCAGAAAAGTTACCGTACATCTGGGTGCCCCTGCGAGCGATCGGACGCCCTAAGCTGGCTCGAAGAGCAAAATACGGCTTTGCTCGATCGGCTGCAGGACCACGGTGTCAGTGCCGATGATCACGTCGGCTTACTTTTGAATAGCACGGACTCGACGTCGAACCCTGTGTATGTCACATTTAGGCGAGCAGATCAGTTGGACGCTCGAACCGTGCTCGATAACGTAAGTCACGTGCTACAGAGTAATAGTTTGTTCTTGAGTACGGCACCACTGTACGTTAAGCTCAGCCATTTTAAGGAGCCTCGCGGGAGTGGCAATCATAAATGGGATAAACTCGCTCCCGCTAGCACGTATAGCCGAAATAACAAAGGAATAATTACTATTCAAAATGGCGACACGCTTTGCCTTGCCCGTGGATTGGTGGTCGCCAAGGCTATATGTGACGTTAAAAGAGAACCGGGATGCATGGACGTGAACACCTCTAAACAGATTAGACAGGGCCGTCAAATTCAAAAATACAAAGCAGAGGAACTATGCCGTGACGCAGGTGTGAATCTTTTGAAGGGTGGTGGGATCACCGAACTGAAACAATTTCAAGCATACCTCACCGAATACAAAATCACCGTGTTCAGGGAACGTCGGGGAAGGCAAGTCCTATATGAGGGCCTACTCCCCCCGAACATTCCTTTAAGGGCTACCTTGATTTGTATTTTCACGACGACAAGCAAAATCATTTTGATGTGATAACATCTTTGACAGCCGCGTTTAAGTGCAGCTATTTTTGCCGCGAGTGTCGTGTGCCGTTTGATCATAAGAACGAGCACAAATGCGAATCCGCGTGCAAAAAGTGCTACGCTAAACCGGTTTGTAGCGGAGGCAGATCGGTGACCTGTAAAGATTGCGGGCGACGGTTCACAAATCAGCAGTGTTTTGATAACCATAAACGTCCCGGTTTTTGCCGAGGTCACAAGTCGGTCTGTGACGTCAAAAAGGTTTGCGATGTATGCGGGCAATTTTTCAGTCTGGAAAGAGCAGAATATTCACACAGGTGTTATGAGACTTTTTGTAGAGTATGCAAGACCTATCGTCCTTTTGGCCATTTCTGTTATATGAAGCGGGCCCCGTCCAAGCCGTCACTGGAAAAGAGCAATTTCATGTTTGTATTCTATGATTTTGAATGCAGACAAGAAACGCTTCTTCAAGGTGCGGTAAACACGTACTTGCACGAACCTAACCTCTGTGTCGTGCAGACGTGTTGCAAGGCCTGCCTTCATATAGATGCAAATGACAATCATTGCACTGAATGTGGGGGCGATAGGACTCGCATATTCAAGGGTGATACCACAATGGCCCAATTTTTCGGATTCATAGAACAAATTAAAGCTTCAAAATTCAAGGGTATCACCCTACTAGTCCATAATGCCAAGGGATACGACGGTAATTTCATTTTAAAATACATGATGGAGGTGAAAAAATGGACTCCAGACCTCATCATGAACGGTGGGAAAATCATGTCCATGCGTTACGGCCCGCTCCACTTTATTGACTCTCTGAACTTTCTCCCCATGTCGTTGTCCAAGATGCCCAAAACGTTCGGCTTGGACGAGTCTTTGGCCAAGGGACATTTCCCCCATTTTTTCAACAAAAAAGAAAACGCGGGGTATAGGGGTCCCTTGCCGCCGAAGGAGGACTACGGCGTCGGTGAGATGTCTGCAGAGGGAAAGGAGCACTTTGAGAGGTGGTATGACGCGTTGGTCAAAGAAAATTATGTCTTTGATTTTAACCGCGAGCTGGAAGTGTATTGCGTGAAAGACGTAGAGATCCTGCGGAAGGCCTGCCTAAAGTTTAGAGACAAGCTTATTGAAAAAGCAAAGGTGGATCCTTTCAGAGAGGCGTGTACGATCGCAGGAGCGGCCATGTTGGTTTACCGCCGGAGTCACCTTAAGGAGAATACCGTCGGTATCGTACCTAACGGTGGCTACCGGTGCGCAGACCAACAGTCGCACGTAGCTGTACAATGGCTCTGCTGGGAGGCCCATCGACGCCGTGTCTCTATTCTTCATGCGGGTAACGGCCGTGAGGAATATGTGTTGGGGCGACGTGTATAAGGCGTTGTTAAAGCTGGAGATACCACCACCGTCTTCCAGTTTTGGGGCTGTTATTGGCACGGGTGCCCTCTCTGTTATCCGGGCAGGACCACCCCTATCAAAAACAGCCCCCACGAGACCATGGAGACGCGTTATGAAGCGACCATGGCCTGCGTGGAAAAGTTTAAGAACGCCGGCTACACGCTCGTAGAGATGTGGGAGTGTACGTTTAATGCGATGAAACGCACAGACAAGGACTTGCAACGATTTGTACTCTGGCACGAGGTGTATGCCAAGGAGCCTATCAACCCTAGGGATGCATTCTTTGGCGGGCGTACAAATTGCATTAAACTCTTCCACGAAGCGGACCTTTCTTGTGGGGAGAAGATCAAGTACTTGGACGTGTGTTCGTTGTACCCGTACGTTTGCAAGTACAAAAAATACTCCGTCGGCCACCCTAAAATTCACTTGGAACCAAATTGTCCCGCTATAGATCGAGTAGAAGGCATAGCCAAAGTTACGGTGACGCCTCCGCGGGATTTATTCTTGCCCGTATTACCTACACGGATGCACGACAAGTTGATGTTCATCTTGTGCAGGAAATGCGGGGAGGAGAAAAACCAAGGCGCGTGTCAGCACAACGACAAAAAAGATCGCTGGTTGACAGGTGTCTGGGTGATCGACGAGATCCGGAAAGCCGTCGAGAAAGGCTACACCGTTGAAGCAGTGCACGAAGTGTGGGAGTACGATGTATCTGTTTATGACCGTCAGACACGTTCTGGCGGATTGTTTCACGGCTACATCGATACTTTTGTGAAAATTAAACAAGAAGCCAGCGGTTGGCCCGAGTGGTGCACCTCACGAGAGGAAAAATTAGCATACATTCAAAATTATGAGGAAAGGGAGGGGGTAAAACTCGATTTCGGCTCTGTTTGTAAAAACCCCGGTCTCCGCACGCTGGCTAAACTCTTTTTGAATTCGCTATGGGGAAAGTTCGGGCAAAGACCCGATTTACCACACGTAGCCGTTGTCAACGACTATCAGGGCGTCCACAAATACCTGACGGATCCGTACATCACCGTGGACAGCGTTATCGATGTAAATGACGAGGTTATGTTCCTCAACTACAAGGATGAACGTGACGCGTTGCGCCCTAACCCTGACACGAGTGTGGCGGTGGCGTGCTACACGACCGCTATGGCTAGGTTGCACCTATACGGCATCCTTGAACAGTTGGGGGACCGCGTTTTGTATCACGATACGGATAGCGTTCTATTCACGGAACGCCCCGGCGATTGGAGTCCACCGACCGGAGACTTTTTAGGTGACCTCACCGACGAACTTCAGGATTACGGTCCGGGAAGCTACATCGGCGCCTTTGTATCTGGCGGTCCCAAGAATTACGCGTACCGAGTTTGCGTTGGTGGCGATCCTGCCAAAACAAAAACGGTGTGCAAGGTTCGCGGGATCACCATAAACTATGGCAACCGGAACGAGGTTAATTTTGACGTTCTGAAAGCTATGGTCACCGAACAAGCGGCGGAACGGTACATACAGATACCGCACAAGATTGTAAGAAAAGGTCTTGCGACTGTATCTACCGTTTCGCAGCGTAAAGTCTACCGGCCGGTGTACACCAAACGGCGGATAACCGAAGATTATAACACGCTGCCGTTTGGGTATCAGAGTCCTTGCAAACGCGCTCGCCACGACTAAAAAGGTGATCATTTAGACGGGCCGAATAATCATCTTTTTTATTCTTTCACTCTAGACAGTTCCACCGACATACCATTTTTCAAAGATTTTGAGCAATATTTTTTTTCATAATTTTTTTCTCCATGAAAACAAGCATATTTTTTTATTGATTTATTTTATGTACCCGGGATACTTTTTTTATATTTTTTTATCCTCCAGTATAAATCTCCACCTACCTGATTTTTTTCTAGTCAATTATAATTAGTTGTTTGTATATATTTTAATTCTAGTCAAATATAATAAACTGTTTGTATATATATATATATTTAAACCATCTTTAGTACCGAGGCCACTATTCCCTCTACGAGCTCAAGAAATTGATTACTGTTTGTAAATATTCCACGTTTACTTTTCATCGTATGAGATATATTTGTAGAAATATGGATTTGTGTAAATAAAAATTCCATGTATACTTTTAATAGTGTGGGCTATATTTGTAAACAAAAACTTGATTTGAATAAATAAATATATTTTAATTGTGCGAGAAAAATATATAAAAACTTTGATTTGTGTAAATAATTGTGTGAAATAAATTTGTAAAAACTTTGATCTGTGTGATGTAGAAATATGGATTTGTGTAAATAACTATTTCAAGTATTTGTAAATAAAAATTCCATGTATACTTTTAATAGTGTGGGCTATATTTGTAAACAAAAACTTTGATTTGAATAAATAAATATATTTTAATTGTGCGAGAAAAATATATAAAAACTTTGATTTGTGTAAATAATTGTGTGAAATAAATTTGTAAAAACTTTGATCTGTGTGAAATAAAATTTGTAAAAACTTTGATCTGTGTAATTAAATATTATAAAAACTGTTTTGATTGTGTTTTAACGTCTACACCCCCCGCTCCCTCCCATCCTATAAATACAAGTTCATTTAGCATATAAGCTCACTCTCAAACATTATGGACAAGTTGAAACATCCATTTTCGGCCATCATCAGCGACCCTTCCGGCTGCGGGAAGTCACACTATGTTGCCGAATTTATCCGCAACTTGGACACGATGTGTGACGTTAAATTTGATAAAATCACCTGGTATTATGCTTTATGGCAACCGGGATTCGAACAAGACGGCTCAGTCATATTCTGTAAGGTTTTACCGGAAATGGATGACACCTGTTGCGACTCTCCGCAGCTGATTATCCTGGACGACCTGATGCGGGAAGCCAACGAGGTGGTCGTCGATCTTTTCACCAAAGGATGCCACCATCAAAATATTAGCGTCATGTACCTTACACAAAATATATTCCACCAGGGCCGGGGGCAAAGAGACATTTCCTTAAACGCGCACTATATCGTGCTTTTTAAAAATCCCGGGATCGAGCTCAGATTCAACACTTTGCACGTCAAGTGTGTCCTGAAAACCCCCGTATTTTACAGGAGGCTTACGCCGACGCTACAAGTACTCCCCACGGCTATATTTTGTTAGATTTCAAGCAAGGTACACCCGAATGGCTCAGATATAGAACCCGTACAAATGTCGGGTGCTGCGTGTACCTACCACGCAAAAGCTATAAAAACACCGACACGTCCTGCTTACAGATCATTTCATAACCATGAGTCCCAAAGTGTTGAAGCAAGCGCCCCTGCTGCGTGCGATGCATCGCATGAACCCGCAGCAACGTGTCGCCTTGCTGAAAACGGCCGACAAGAAACTGATCGACTCTGTTTGCGAGTGTGCCTACAACACTTTAAAAGGGCGGGTGCCGTTGAAAAATGCGCAGAATATAAAGTTACGTGCTCACAAGCAGGTGTTGCGCAAGCTGATCAAACGAGGAGAGTGCTGGAAGAAGAAGAGACGACTGCTCGTTCAGAAAGGAGGAGCGTTCCTGCCCTTACTTTTAGCCCCATTAATCAGCGGTGTCCTCGGTTCCTTGTTCAACAAGTAGACGATGGAACACACGAAAAAGATGATATTGGTGTCCCCGGAAACGTTACACCGCTACGAGCAACACCACCAACAAGTGGCGTCGGCCACAAATCTAGTGGTCTCCGAGCTGGACAAGGAAATGGAAAAAATCCTCGCTTCAAAACTTGACGACAAGTCTAAATGGACTTTATACCAACAAGTGCTACAGCGCTATCTGCACTTTAGTAAACACCCTCCACCGCCTGAAAATACCGCCACCACCACGACAGCCCCCGTACTTCCCATCGGGCTGTACTCAATACTGTACCGGTACAGGCGCGTAAAAAAGCCGAGCTTTTACTAGAACATATTAATTCCAGGGGCGGAATCTCTTGGGACGAAAACGGGGAAGTGAGTATTCACGATACGCCTCTCCGTGGATCCAACATTGTGGATTTAGTCAACGATCTGGTCAGAGCGAGAAGACACAGTGAGCCGTCGGGGTGGCGAGAGTTTCTCACAGCGCTGCAGAAAATAAACGTCCCGAAAGAATTTATTGTGAATCCGAAACGTTTGGTGCCCATTAGGGATCCGACGCCCGTACCACTTACACCGTCGCCGCAACGAACCAAGAAGAAGAAACTTAAAAGGGTGGACGAAAACAGGTGGCTGCCGTTCAGAGCTTAATGGACGACATCTACTACGACCCCGCTCATCCCGCGGGGTTTGCAGGGGCGGCGTCGCTCATACGAGCGTCCAAGAAAGATCCCGCCAAAGTACGAGAATGGCTTCGTGCGCAGGACGCTTATACCCTACACAAACCGGTGATAAAAAAGTTTCCACGCAATCGGTATGTGGTGTCAAACATTGACGATCTCTGGCAAGCCGATCTCAACGATATGCGAAGTCTTAGCAAATACAACGACGGTGCGGTGTACTTGCTCACCGTCATCGACGTGTTTAGCAAGTTGGCCTGGGCGAGGACGCTTCCGTCCAAGACGGGGAGCGTCGTGAGAGACGCCTTTCGGGACATTTTCGAGCAAAGCGGGCGCAAACCTCTAAGTTTACAGACGGACAAGGGGACAGAGTTCACGGCACGTCTAGTCCGGAAATTTCTCGAGCGAGAGGGCGTGCATTACTACACCACTAATAATCCGGACGTGAACGCGAGCGTCGTGGAACGATTCAACAGAACTCTGAAAGGACGCATGTGGCGCTACTTTACCCGAAATAACACGTATCGCTATGTAGACGTCCTCCAAGATCTCGTCGACGCTTACAACGGCGCAAAACATTCCAGTATCAAGATGGCGCCCGCCGACGTTTCAGAAACCGACGTGCTTCGTGTCAGAGATAATCTGTACGGTAAACGGGGTCCAAACTCGAATAGTAAGCCGAAACTCAAAGTCGGTGACACGGTGCGTATTAGCAAGGCCAAAATGCTGTTTGAAAAGGGCTACGAGAGCAATTGGAGCGAAGAGATTTTCAAAGTCAGCAGTGTCGTCATGCGACAACCAGTCGTCTACAGGCTGACCGATCTTGACGGCGAAGAGGTGGAGGGGACGTTCTACGAACCCGAATTGCAACGCGTTCGTCTTCCGGAAATTTTCAAAGTTGATAAAATACTACGTGTCAAGGGCAAAGGCGCCAGAAAGAAAGTGTACGTGCAGTGGAAAGGTTACCCCGCCAAGTTTAATTCGTGGATCCCTGCCAGTTACGTCAGCGCCCTACCATGAAGGACCAGTTTTACCTCACCTTGCCGAGCGACAGCTCTATGGGATATTTCCCGAAAAATACCCTCACGAATTTCACCACGCAACTACCCCATCGTCTCACGCTCGACGGCCTGTGGGAAGTCGCTCTCGCCGAATTCCAATATCCGTGTTCTTTCACCACCGTCCCGGAGGGCCAGAATATTGTATGGTTCAACTGGGTGGACGCCAACGGTGTGGAACAAATATTCAAGGATCACATCCCTCCTGGAAACTATAGCAATATCCAAGAATTGATTAAAGCCCTAAACGAAGTAGACGCGTTTAAAGGCGATAAAGGGGTTGTGTTCAAGTACACTAGCACCAACAAAAAAGTGGACGTTGTTTCTTCTTCACCAAATATACAGCTGCTGGAACTATCTAGTCAACTAAGTCTACAGCTAGGATTCGATCCTCAGACGAATCTGATCAATGTCCCAAAGTCACCGTACGCCGCCAACATTCTACTAGGCTTGCCCTCGCAAATGTACGTCTACACTGATATCGTCGATCCTCAACCCGTGGGCGATATCGTGGCACCTCTTTTACGTATCGTCGGTATCAACAACACAAACTATCTCTACGGCATACATAAGACAGTTAGCTACGATCCGATGCACTACGTGCCGGTACTTAGAAGAGAAATTGAAAGCCTGGAAATCAATATAAGAACCGACACCGGTGAACCTGTACCATTCGAGTTTGGAAAAGTGTGCGTGAAACTTCATTTTCGACGCCGCTCAACATGAACTGTCCCTATCAAAGATACTACGTCGACCAGGCTGGATCGGGGATATCTTCGATCTACCACGGTGTTCCCTATCAACGAGGGCACGGGATAGGAAGTTTTTTCAGCGGTCTATTCAAGAGCGTCGTACCGTTGCTGAGAAGCGGCGCCAGAGCCATCGGAAAACAGGCGCTTCACACGGGTATCGACGTGCTCTCCGACGTCGCCAATCAGCGTCGTCCTTTCAAAGAGGCTCTACGGCAGCGTGTCGGCGAGGCTGGAACAAATCTGAAACGCAAAGCGGAGCAGAAGATCGACACACTGATGACCGGATCAGGCTATAAGGGTCGTCGTAAGAAGCAACGACGTCAGTCTTCTGTCGTTGCCCGACGTAAAAAGGTCAAGAAAGAAGCGGTAGATATTTTCAGTTGAGATGTCGTTTCTACACCCCCAGTCCTGCGAGTGTGCCAGCAGTGAACTCGATCTATTTTCCGTCCCGCCCACGCAAACCAGTCTCGAAAGCGGACAATGGATCCAGTACAAACCTTTCTCTTCACTCACCGATGATTCACCCATAGAATTTACCGTTACCGGTCAAGGCGAGTTCTATATCGATCTTTCACAGACTATGCTCTATCTCAGGGCGGCCATCGTGAAACCCGACGGTGGCGCTTTCAAAGAGACGGATCAAATCGCTCCCGTCAACAACTGGTTGCACTCGCTATTCACACAGGTGGATGTGTTTTTAAACCAAAAACTAGTCTCACCACCCAGCAACACGTATGCTTATAGAGCGTACATAGAGACGCTGCTCAATTACAACAGCGAGGCCAAGAGAACGCATCTGACTTGCGGTATGTGGTTCGCAGACATCCCCGGAACCTTCGAGGCGGTTAACGCCGTCAACAGAGGGTTTGAGGCTCGTCGCAGTCTCACCGCACAAAGCAAGACGGTGGATCTTTTGGGGTATCTACACGGTGACGTGTTTAACCAAGAGAAATACCTATTGAACGGCACCAAACTCAGAGTCAAGTTGGTCCGTTCCCGAGACGGGTTCAGTCTTATGGCCGTCCCTGAAATTCTAAACTTTAAGGTTCACATCGCTGAAGCCGGCCTTCTAGTGCGACGCGTCAAAGTGTCACCTTCTGTACTGTTGGCGCACGCCAAGGTGTTAAACGTCAGCTCCGCAAAGTATCCCGTCACCCGTGTGGAAGTAAAAACACTCACTATTCCCGCGGGCGTGCAAGGGAAATCACTGGACAACGTGTTCACCGGCCAGTTACCCAAGCGATGCATCGTGGGATTTGTATCGAACGCCGCGTTCAACGGAGACGCCACCAAGAACCCGTTCAACTTTCAAACGTACGGCATGAACCATTTCTCGCTGTACGTGGACGGGGAACAAGTGCCGTCGAAACCGTTACAACCCGATTACACAAACGGCAACTATGTCATGTCCTACCACACGCTGTTTTCTGGAACGGGTATCCATTTCATGAACGAGGGTAGCGACGTCACACGGGAAGCCTTCCCTAAGTGATATCATCTCGTGGCTTTCGATCTCACACCCAATCTCTCCGCCCACATCTCGTCGCATTGGAATTTGACGCGGCACGGTTCTCTGAGCATCGAAGTGAGCTTCGCCAGAGCTCTCACCGAAACCGTCAACTGTATCGTGTACGGGGAGTTTGCCAACATCATCACCGTCGACAAGGACAGAAACGTCGTGACCGACTATGGGAGTTAATATAAGCGGCTTCCCGCCCCTTACACTCGTCATTTAAATCATGGACGTCGTCGTGGATTTCCAGAGTTTCATCGACGACAACAACGAGTTTATCGTCAAGGAATTGAGTGTATGCGGAACATTACTTCAACATTGGGTGTTAAGGCCCCCGTTCGCTATCGAGGAACTTTCAGCCGCCGCTAAAAAACAAGCCTACTATATCGTCAACCATCTGCACGGTATCCCCTGGGATAACGGTGATGTGGATTACACCATGCTCGAATCTCTCATCTCCCGTGCCACGACGCGCGCAGAAACCGTCTACGTCAAAGGAGCGGAAAAGAAAAAGTTTCTGGCCAGATACACGCCTACGCCCATCGTAGATCTGTACGACAGAGGTTGTCCTTCTTTGAAAACACTTAAATTGGGGCGCATCATGTGCACAGCGCACAGTTCTGTGCGGAATTTCTGTTCGGCCTCCATCGTTTTGGGACTTCGAGACTGGATGATTGAAGATGGATACGCACACCATAAGACGTGCGCTGAAAACAAGCCCGTGGTTCCGTTCTGTACGGTCGGGTGTTTTCCCCGCTGATCAACTACCCGCGAGAATAGCGCGACCTGCAGCTATCGTCGTCAACACCGATCCACACACCGAGCCCGGCAAGCATTGGGTCGCCATCTTTATCGACAAGAACGGTGCGGGAGAATACTTTGACAGCTACGGTTTTCCACCCCGTATAAAGTCACATCTGGCATTTATACGCAAAAACACTTGTCGCACGACTCATAACACGATACAACTTCAAAGCGTAGCCTCGGACGTTTGCGGACATTACTGTCTCGTGTACCTTCTCTATCGCGCCCAGAACATTCCGATGAAAACTTTCCTCGCCCTATTCTCGCCCACCGATCGTGCCGCCAACGACGCTAACGTGTTGAGATATTACAACACATTTTTCAAGACTGTGGGTTCCTGCCGCCGCCGCCCTGCAAGAGGGTGCGTCCAATCGGCGTGCGCCTATAAAAGGGGCGCTCCGATGGCCTGCCGGGCATAATCATGGAAGGCCAAGACGTATGCGCAAGGCAGGTGAAGCCGCTCGCCGTCGCCGGTATTTTCAACACTCTATTTCCGCTGGACGCGGTCGACGCCAAGCGAGTCATCGTCGGCATGAGCGTCCAGAACGACTTTACGCCCTATGTCCAGCTAGAAAAATGCGGCGGGAACTGCGCCGTGTTCAACCGTACAGAGTGGCAAGAACTGGGTGGCTACAAGCAGGTCATATCAAAGTTTTTCACCAACACGCATCCTCCGCAGAAGATCACTCTGACTAACCATGAAATCTCCCTGAGACGTATGTGCGGTGACCGTATGGTGGTCATCAGCGAAAAACAGGACGCGGGACTCAAACGGGTCGCCTATCTAGCACCTAGCTGGGCGCGTCTCTGCGATGTGTGGGACCTCATCGACGCAGCCGTCGACCGCAGGGATATGTGGTCGACACCTGTCGCGCGCTATTGCAACGATCTGATCGACACGCTCGTCGTAGATGTGTGCGACGAATCGGCGGACGTCATCGACCTCGATCAGCCTACGGTGGAAACGCACATCAGAAACCTGGATCTCCTCAGTGCTACCTACTATACACGACAAGTCGTCGGTTTGGACTATTACATGCTGGATTGTGAACTGAAAACAATTTTACTGACACATCTAAGAGACACTGTAGAAAAACGCGTGAACGAATATATGCGTCATTCTTGTAAAAGTGTATAATATGTCTGTAAAAACCTTTAATGTATAATAAATGTATGTTTTGTAATATAGTGTTTTATTCAAGCAAAAAAAAAAATAAATAAATAAGTAAAAAAAAAAATAAAAAAAAAATTTAAAGTCCTCCTAAGCTAATGGTTGCCCTGGGGGTAACTAACAAGTTACAATAACACCCGGGACACAAGCACGGTGGAACGAGGATGTCAGACAAACACAGGTTGCTATAACAACACGGATGTCAGACAAGCACGTACATGTTCAAGGATACAGGTGACGTCACAACAGGATACAGATTACAATAACAACAGGTGACGTCACAGGTTACAATAACAACGCGTAACACCCGGGACACGAGCACGGTGGAACGAGGATGTCAGACAAACACAGGTTGCTATAACAACACGGATGTCAGACAAGCACGTACATGTTCAAGGATACAGGTGACGTCACAACAGGATACAGATTACAATAACAACAGGTGACGTCACAGGTTACAATAACAACGCGTAACACCCGGGACACAAGCACGGTGGAACGAGGATGTCAGACAAACACAGGTTGCTATAACAACACGGATGTCAGACAAGCACGTACATGTTCAAGGATACAGGTGACGTCACAACAGGATACAGATTACAATAACAACAGGTGACGTCACAGGTTACAATAACAACGCGTAACACCCGGGACACGAGCACGGTGGAACGAGGATGTCAGACAAACACAGGTTGCTATAACAACACGGATGTCAGACAAGCACGTACATGTTCAAGGATACAGGTGACGTCAAACAACGGCGGGGGGCGGGGGGCGGGGGGCAACAGGATACAAGTTGCAATAACAACAACATGTTCAAGGTCATACTGGGATGATAAGGCGTGCGTACTACTAAAGTGCATAGTTGAAACTAGGAATAGTTTAAACTTAGGACGGCCGCCAAGCTTACGAGTACATTTCTAGTCTTGAGACAATGTCTTCTGGACTGACCATGTAAATTCCAATTAGGGATGAACGGCCGGTTCATGACCCGGAGTTCATGCAGGAAAAAACTGGCTGACTATCAGGACAGTTATGTCCGGCTTTCATCAGAGGATGTTGTCAAACTAAAGACCTATGCATGGTTAAGAACTATATTAGAGATAGGGTAGTTTACCCACGGGCCGATACCATGTAGGCTATCAAGCATCTTTTGTAAATAATTGTAGATTTTATTTTCCATGATATTAAATTAGTTAGTTATAGAATAATAAACATTTCTCTATTATTTAAATGTGTGCGTGAGCACCCATCCTCTATGAACTGGCTACCGGTCATAAGATATATATAACACATATATATAATTATTTTAAGTGGTTATTCATTAAGTGTTGTTTGTAGACATATATTAGCTCAATGGGAAAACTAAATATAACTGTGGCCCGCGGTGCAAACCGATCATCATATTTGTCCCTTACGGTGAAAAACATTGGACCCCCTTACCTTAATACAATAAAGCTGTAACTAAGTGGATTATCAATACTTATATGGATATTTCTAATCTAGTTTTTTCTCACTTTCTCATTTTTCATGATTTATTATTATCTAATTACTAAAACATTTTCTCATTTAAAAAACTTTTCATGACCCACAAACATTCTGCCCACTGCTCAGTTTGGGAACTACTGGTATACACAGTGCTAAGGGTTATAAGCAGTTCTTAAATAGTTTTCACCAATTGAATTTTAGGTTGAGAAAATATTTATTCTTACTTGATTAACCAACTTTTACTCTAGAATAGATATTTTTAGGGATCTTTATTAACATCTCCGTTATTTTAAAAGTAAATAAAAGAATCTACTGAAGTTTATTTAGGTTTTATTAAAACATAATTAAAACGTTAATAAGTATGGCAGTATCGATAAAAATATTAGACAATGTACTTAAGAATGTTTATTTCAGAACAAAAGTTTGTTAATCAATAAATAAATGAGTGGTACGGAACGCCACACGGAATTTCTCACTCTATTGTTTAAAATTGACATATTTCATCAAAGCTCGTAATATTTGTGAAATGAAATAATATACACTAGCAAAACCGAGATAAAGTTGCGTTATACTTGTGTTAAACATTTTTCGACTCCAAGATTTAAATTTTTTGATATTATTTTTAAAGAATTAAAGTTCTTACAAGTATATTTGAACAAAAAGGAAGATCAATTTTGACTCCACAAGCGTCAATACTTCGTATTAAAATTTCAACTTCCAGTTAAAATTTTTGACATTTTATTAGGGGTGCATATCTTAAGGTTCACAAAATTTTATTGAATTCTTCATTTATAAATTTATACCAATAAATATGGTAAACATTGAGTCTTAAATAATAGAGATGGATCTATGCCTTACAAATATTTTTCCTAAGAGGTTAAAGAAAAAAGAACATTAAACTTTGAAAGACTTACTTAACTACCTACTTAATGGAATTAGAGTATTATTGCGTTAAAATGTAAGTAGTATCTCTACAACTAAAGCTCACAAAATTGTATCAATATATTTGCCAATATCTCAGAAACTATTGGTTTTATAAAGATATATTTAAAATAAAAGTGTTTATTTTAATAATACTACAACTTTTCAATGACAAGTTATTTAGTACCTCAAAGAGATGAGGAGATATGGAAATTTCCACCTCTGTAAAGTAGCCTAAAAGTCATTTTCATAGGAAAATGAAAATAGCAATTTTGTTTATAATCTTAATCAACGCAAAGATACGAATTATAATCAAAATCGTTAGAGCAGATTTTGAGGAAATCGATTTTTTTTCTCCTTTTGCCCTTTACTAAACCACTCTTAATTTTAAGGTTAAACAGTCACACAGAAAGACGGTATTGCAAAAACCACTTTTTAGGATTCAGGGGGTCATGAAACATTGACATCCATCAACATTTCGGGTTACATTTTATTTACGTTTGTAATATCTTACTAGTGTCTGAAAAGTTAAAAAGTATATAATTGCGTTTAGCTTGAAAATTATTGGTTTTATAAAAGCTTGTTTCAAATTATGTATTTGTATTATAAATAGACCTACATATATTCAATGATAAGTAATTTAATATCTCATAGAGTTTCAGAGCTATGATAAAAAAAATGATAATATACACATCAGACTGGAACTCTTAAAGACATTTTGCCTAAAGAATGAGGGTTTCAATTTGGTTTATAATATTTATCAATGATTAAAAATGAAATTTAATAAAAATCGTTTAGCCACTTTTGAGAAAATTTATTTTTTCTCTTTTCAGCCTTCAGTAAACTACCCTTAATTTTAGGGTTAGATATCCAATTCCAGAAACCCTCGGAGCAACCATATGAAAACTCTAGTTACCAAGTTTTAGCCCAATCGGTAAAATAGTTTAGGCTCTAGTCCGAGATACAGACAGACAGATGGAAATTCAAAAAACAATTTTTCGGACTCGGGTGGTAAGGAAACGTCGATATTTATCAAAAGCTCTAGCTTAATTTTTTTTGACGATCACAATACTTTCTTTACCTGTAGGATAGCGAGAAAGTAAAAATAGTGTACAATTAAACAAAATAAAATGTTGAAAGCCACTCAGATATTGCTCGAACTAAAATTAAATATTGTTCATAACTACATTATAAAATACTATTTTGGTATTGTATTAGTGTATTTATTCAGTTATATAGTCAAAAAGAAATGGGGGGTTCTACCCTCCCACTCCTCCCATTCTGTTACTAGTATACGAAAATAACGTGTATTTTTTAGTTACTCTTGAACTTATCAATGAAATGTGTCGGATCGCTTAGAGAATATGTAAACTAAATTGATGGTAAGATATCCCTTAAGTCTTACTCAGAAAAATCAAAATAAATTTTTTGGTTACTTCTATGAAACACTATTCAGATATAAATAAGAATATAATATTTGGAGTAAAGAATTTCAAATATAAAAAAAATTATAATGATCTACGACTAAATGAAGACATTAAAAATAAATGTTACGTAATTCCGCACGAACTTTCTCGCTCTATTTTTTTTAGAAATATAGATATTTACTCAAAATTCGTAATATAATATACACTAGGACATATGTAAAATATTTTTTATTAATGGTTTTAAATTACATAATTTTATTTTTTAAGAATTAAAGTTTTCATTTGGATATTTGGATCAATACAAAATATCGATATTGGGTCTCTAAGGGTCAACACTTCGTATTAAAATTTTGACTTTCGATTAAAAATTCCATTTTACTAAAGGATGCATAGCTTATGGTTATTGTATTGCTGGTTAATTTCTCTTTTATAAATTTTAACCAATTAAATAGGTAAGTATTGACTATTGAGTCAAAAATGAGAGAGATAGAATCGTTATAGCTGAATTTGAGAAAATGTAATTTTTCTCTTTGCACCCTTTAGTAAACTGCTATTAATTTCAGGGTTAGACAGACGGCGTTGCAAAATACAATTTTTAGGACTCGAGGAGTCATAAAACGTCAACATCCATCAACAGATCGGGCCAGATTTTTTTGACGGTCGTAATACTTTACCTTAAAGTGTTGGCAAAGTTAAAAGTAATATATATTTGTGTATAGCTTGAGCACTTTTGTTTTTTTAAAAATATATTTTAAGTAAAAGATGTTTACTATAAATAGATCCACATGTATACAATTATAAGTGATTTCATATATCAAAGACTTATAGATATAAAATTAAAAATTAGAATTTACGTATCGGACCGGAACACTTTAAGTCATTTTGATGAAAAGTTGAGAGTAACCACTTGGTTTGTAATATTGGTCAAAGCTTAGAAATGAAATGTAGTCAAAATCGATTTTTACTTTCTCTCTATCTTACAGGTAGAGAAAGTATGGTGATCGTCAAAAAATTCGAACTCGAGATTTTGATGAATTTTTACGTTTCATGACTCCCTGAATCCGAAAAAGTGGTTTTTGAATTTCCGTCTGTCTGTCTGTCTGTCTGTATGTCTGTCTGTCTGTCTTTACCTCCAACTAGAGCCTAAACTATTTTACCGATTGAACTGAAACCTGATATCTATGGTTTTCATAGGGTTGCCCCGAGGTGTTTTTGGAATTGGATATCTACCCCTAAAATTAAGGGTAGTTTACTGAAGGGAAAAAAGAGAAAAAGTCAATTTTCTCAAAATCGGCTCTAACGATTTTGATTAAATTTAATTTATGAACATTAATAAATATTCCAAACAAAATGGCTACTCTCAATATTTCGGCAAAATGACTTTAAGGGCTACGGTCTGATGCGTTAATTAACATTTTTTATTATATCTCCGAAACTATTTGAGATATGAAATTACTTAGCATTACAAATATGTATATATATTTATAATACAAATATTTTATCCGAAACATATTTTTATAAAATCAATAACTTTCAATCTATACGTAATTATATGAATTTTTTCTAACTTTTTGGATATTAAAGTTTAAGTATTGCGATCGTAAAAAAAACTAACCTGAAAAGTTGATGGATGTCGACGTCTCATGACCCCGCGAACCCTAAAAAATAGTCTTTGCAATGCCGTCTGTTTGTGTGTCTATTAAAACTTAAAATTAAGGGTAGTTTACTGAAGGACAAAAAAAGAAAAAGTCAATTTTCTCAAAATCGGCTCAAAATTTTTGATTAAATTTCATTTATAAACACTAATAAATATTCCAAACAAAATGGCTACCCTCAGTATTTCGGCAAAATGGCTTTAAGGGCTCCGGTCTGATGCGTTAATTAACATTCTTTATTATATCTCCGAAACTATTTGAGATATGAAATTACTTAGCATTACAAATATGTATATATATCTATAATACAAATATTTTATCCGAAACATATTTTTATAAAATCAATAACTTTCAATCTATACGCAATTATATGAATTTTTTCTAACTTTTTGGATATTAAAGTTTAAGTATTGCGACCGTAAAAAAAATTAACCTAAAATTTTGATGGATGTCGACGTCTCATGACCCCCCGAACCCTAAAAAATAGTCTTTGCAATGCCGTCTGTCTGTGTGTCTATAAAAACTTAAAATTAAGGGTAGTTTACTGAAGGGCGAAAAGAGAAAAATTTAGTTTTCTCAAAATCTGCTCAAACGATTTTGATTAAAATTCGTATCTAGGCGTTGATTAAGATTATAAATAAAATGGCTATTTTCATTTTCCTATGAAAATGATTATTAGGGTACTTTACAGAAGCGTTAATTTCCGTATCTCCACAACTATTTGAGAAACTAAACAAATTATCATTGCAAAATTGTAGGACTATTAGTAATAAAAAACATTTATTTGACATATATTTTTATAAAAGCAACAGTTTCTGAGATATTTGCAAATATATTAATACAATTTTGTGAGCTTTAGTTGTAAACATATACTACTTAAGTCTTAACGCAATAATTCTCCAATGCCATAGAGTAATTAAATATAAGTATCTAAAAAAAGTATGTTATTTTTCCTTAAAGCTCTTAGGAGAAATGTTTGCACATCAATGATCTATCTCCATTTTAGACTCAATAGTCAATATTTACATTTTTTATTGGTCAAAATGTATAAATGAATAATTAAATATCAATGCGATGACTTGAAGTTCTGCAACACCTTATAAAATGTTAAGATTTTAACCAAAAATCGAAATTTTATTACGAAGTGTTGACCCTTGTGGAATACATTAAACTGTTTGAAATTCTCTTAGGTGGACAAAGATGCGCCTCTTTTCTCATTGATTCTATATCATTGTATATTATTTTATGTGTGTTCTTATGTGGAGTGGTGATGATACAATGTACATTATTCCGTTCAGAAAACTTACGAGCTTATAGAAGGAGAGAGAAAGTCTGTGCGGTGCGCCGTACCATTTATTTTCTCTTTATTCCCTTAAGGAAGCTACCGATAATTCTAGGGTTGGATATCCAATTCCAAAAACTCCTCGTGGTGAATCTGTTAAAACCCTATACACTAATTTTTAGCACAATTGGTAAGATAGTTTAGGCTCTAGCTAGAGGTACAGACTGACAGAAAGATGGAAAGACAGACAGATGGGGGTCATGAGACGTCAACCCTCATCAAAATCTCGAGCTCAATTTTTTTGACGATCAAAAAACTGTAAGGTTACGAGAAGGTAGAAATATTAATATTGAGTCCCAGTAGTGTATTACATTGATTCTATGAGGGTGGCCACGCTTGGCGACCAGCGACAGCGACAGATTTCAAAACGCTTTCGTGAGCGTTTTCAGGTCGCAACGACAAATACGCTCGCCTTTATTTCTTATGGAGGTGGCCACACTTGCGTTCGTGTCGCAGCCTGTCGCGAGAACAATGGACACTTGTGTGGGTTTGCTTGCGTCATCCTAGGTTAAAATGTCGACCGATAAGGTGCTCGGGACCACGCTATTACTCCTCCACTAAGCATTTTCACTAAATTTCTTGCAAACAGCCCAGTGTTTCCCGCCCGTCTGGAGTTTGACACTCGGTAGAGTACGGTACTTAGCAATGTTTGATACCGAGCTATTTATAAATGAAGTAAATGCAAGATCACCACTGGGGAATCTGAAACATCGAGACTAGGCACTCGTTCTTTGCTTCTCAATGCCCTCTCTGACGTATGAGCAAAGTTCGTCAAATGAAGCTACACTCATTCTAAAATAATGAAAAAATCTATTTTTAGCCTGAGTTCATTAAATAAAGTGTGAAACTGTCCATAAGTACGTCTCTGCATATTAATGGGGTGGACACCGTATTTTTTAGATGTACGTTTCTTCATATAACTAGATACTACTATGGCTAGTAAAACATCTTCACGCCTTGGTGCCATGATAACATCTGGTCATAAAACGCGGCGACCAGGTCGTAAGCGTGGCCAGTAACAACAAAAAGCATTCCCCGCGACCAGGTCGCAAGCCTGGCCGTAGCCTTAGTACATAAGCGTATAAGCTGAATGGGTGGGTGGTAAGACATGGTGATAAAAAGTATTAAAGAAACAAATGAATTAGAGCTTTTGTTGACACGTTATGTTCATAAATCATATTCCAAATTTTGGTCATCAATAAGTTAAATAAAATAATTTTAAAGTTGAGCTGACATTTCCCCCCCCCCCCATCCTCCCCGTGCTTCCTATCTACCCCTAGCCCACCCCCACCCCACCCATTCCTTTAACACATTCGTCTCCTAACACACTATATTTTGAAGTATAATAATCTCAAAGTGTCACCTTTTATACCCCCAACCACAAGCCTCCACTGAAGAAAATTTTCATCTCTGTAATGGTAATTAAATAATGGTGCATTACAATCATAAAAAACAGTAAGATTAAGAATGTAAATTTAGAACATGTACTGAGCGAAATAATGAAAAGAGATATCCTTTAATAATAATAATAATAATAATAATAATAATAATAATAATAATAATAATAATAATAATAATAATAATAATAATAATAATAATAATAATAATAATAATAATAATTTCAATTTCATCTATTATAGTGCTGGCCAAAAGTCGTAAGACCTATAACAGGCCAGCACTGAAGATTACACAAGTACCTTACAAATAAATACATATATTTACACGAGAAAATATGATAATCAAAAATGGCTAAATAATGGTATATACTGATGAAACGTTACGAAAAAAGTTATTAATCATTATAGGAATAAAAAATTGCATTAATAACAAAAAACTAAAGAGTGGTTAAAAGCAGTAACAATATGCAAATAAATGGTAAGGCGCACAGCACAGACTTTCTCTCTCTTTCTATAAACTCGTAAGATTTCTGAACGCAATAATGTACATTGTATCATCACCACTCCACATAATAACACGCATAAAATAATATATAATGATATATAATCAATGAGAAAATAGGAGCATCTTTGTCCACTTAAGAGCATTTCAAACAGTTTAATGTCTTCCACAAATGGTCAACACTTCGTATTAAAATTTCGATTTCTGGTTAAAATTTTAACATTTTACACGGTGTTGCAGATCTTCAAGTCATCGCATTGATATTTAATTTTTCATTTATACATTTTGACCAATAAAAAATGTAAATATTGACTATTGAGTCTAAAATGGAGATAGATCATTGCTGTGCAAACATTTCTCCTAAGAGCTTTAAGGAAAAATAAAATACTTTTTTTAGATACTTACTTATATTTAATTACTCTATGGCATTGGAGTATTATTGCGTTAAGACTTAAGTAGTATATCTTTACAACTAAAGCTCAGAAAATTGTATTAATATATTTGCCAATATCTCAGAAACTGTTGCTTTTATAAAAATATATGTCAAATAAAAGTTTTTTATTACTAATAGTCCTACAATTTTGCAATGATAATTTGTTTAGTTTCTCAAATAGTTGGGGAGATACGGAAATTAACGCTTCTGTAAAGTACCCTAAAAATCATTTTCATAGGAAAATGAAAATAGCCATTTTATTTATAATCTTAATCAACGCCTAGATACGAATTTTAATCAAAATCGTTTGAGCATATTTTGAGAAAACCAATTTTTTCTCTTTTCGCCCTTCAGTAAACTACCCTTAATTTTAAGTTTTTATAGACACACAGACAGACGGCATTGCAAAGACTATTTTTTAGGGTTGTGGGGGTCATGAGACGTCGACATCCATCAACATTTCAGGTTAGTTTTATTTTACGGTCTCAATACTTAAACTTCAATGTCCAAAAAGTTAAAAAAAATTCATATATTTTCGTATAGATTGAAAGTTATTGATTTTATAAAAATATGTTTCGGATAAAATATTTGTATTATAAATATATACATATATTTGTGATGATGAGTAATTTCATATCTCAAATAGTTTCGGAGCTATTATAAAAAATGTTAATTGACGCATCAGACCGGAGCCCTTAAAGCCATTCTGCCGAAATATTGAGGGTAGCCATATTGTTTGGAATATTTATTAATGTTTATAAATGAAATTTAATCAAAATCGTTAGAGCCGATTTTTAGAAAATCGACTTTTTCTCATTTTGCCCTTCAGTAAAGTACCCTTAATTTTAAGTTTTAATAGACACACAGTTAAATGGCATTGCAAAGACTATTTTTTAGGGTTCGGGGGGTCATGAGACGTCGACATCCATCAACATTTCAAGTTAGTTTTTTTTTACGGTCGCAATACTTAAGCTTTAATGTCCAAAAAGTTAAAAATATATATATAATTACGTATAGATTGAAAATTATTGATTTTATAAAAATATGTTTCGAATAAAATATCTGTATTATAAATATATATATACATATTTGTAATGCTAAGTAATTTCATATCTCAAATAGTTTCGGAGCTATTATAAAAAATGTTAATTTACGCATCAGACCGGAGCCCTTAAAGCCATTTTGCCGAAATATTGAGAGTAGCCATTTTGTTTGGAATATTTATTAATGTTCAAAAATGAAATTTAATCAAAATCGTTAGAGCCGATTTTGAGAAAATCGACTTTTCCTCTTTTTTCCCTTCAGTAAACTACCCTTAATTTTAGGGGTAGATATCCAATTCCAAAAACTCCTCGGGTCAACCCTATGAAAACCCTAGATATCAAGTTTCAGCTCAATCGGTAAAATAGTTTAGTCTCTAGTTGGAGGTACAGACAGACAGACAGACGGAAATTCAAAAACTACTTTTTCGGATTCAGAGAGTCATGAAACGTCAAGATTCATCAAAATCTCGAGTTCAAATTTTTTGACGATCACCATACTTTCTCTACCTGTAAAATAGAGAGAAAGTAAAAATAGATCAGAATATTGTAAAAATAAATATTATGGGCAGAACCTCTACATGATAAATTATTGATATGGGATTTCCTTAAATATCTCTTGGAGCTAATAATAATAGTAATAATAATAATAATAAATATGCTATGGCCGTGGGGTCTAGTGCTACTCTTGAAAAAGACTAGACTGCAAAGTATGGGAAGATCGGGTGTACTGAGGGTGGTTTTCCCTTAATGGTTTCCTACTCTCTCTCTCTCTCTCCACGTAAATGCAGGTCCAATTCCTCTACCTACCTCATCCCTAACCTATGAGCGTAATTCATACATAGGCATATAATCCGAACGGGCAGTAGGATGTGGTGCTAATAATAAAAAACAAGTATGAATAGTCACGTGGGGAAGGTAAAGTTCTTAAGGTGTGGCATAAGGGAGCGCGAGTAATTTTACAGTTTTTATAGCATTATACTTTTTTGGCTAAAATAAATCAGATATTTCTTCAGTAGTAGCATGGCGTTTGGTATTCTGCACGTGCTAATATCAACAGATTTTTAATATCTGCCAAGGGTGTCCTGGAATTTTGTCAAAATATTTTTTATCTTTATTTAAAAGGTTTTGACAAACTTCCAGGACACCCTTGAAAGATATTTAAGATCTGTTGATATTAGCACGTGCAGAAAACTAAACTCTATGTTACTACTGGAGAAATATTTAATTTATTTTGTCCAAAAATTTTATATTCTATAAAAACTGTAAAAATACTTTCGCTCCCTTCGGCCACACCTTAAATATTGTACCTCATCGGCCGGCCTCAAATAGTGTTTTATATCAGTCAGAGTTAATATAGTAAGTAACACAATTACTCAACTTGCATTTTTATAACATAATATAGTGCATATCTTAGAACAATATACTATAATAATTGATTCTATATGTTTTCCCTCATGAATTCAAGCAGTTTATTATTTTGAGGTGGGCCTATAATTTTCAGATTCAATTCTAGGTTTATGCCACAAGATAATACTATTGTTGAAACAAAACGAAATGAGCTGGTCTTGGACTGTGTTTTCTTTCTAAGAGAGATACACATTTTCCTTAGTATGGAATGGTCGCATTGTCCAGCCAACCAGAAAGCCAGGTTTCAAATTACTTTCATGTGATAATTCGAGATTGTCAGTCCACTCTGGTGCAATCGACAATGTCATCATAATTTGAAAAAGATCAAGTAGAAACGAACTCTCATTGTTAACCTACACAATAAGGAGCCGCACAGTGACACGGGTGGCGACAAGACGTGTTTTGCTTGTCACCATACATTTAACATTGATAATAGTGTACGGTGACTAGCGTAGAGGATTGTTTGTACAAGCTGAGATAGTCAATTATTATAGTAATACATATAAAGGAATACTTAAACAATAAATTCATATAAAAGTGAACAATCTATATTTATTGGATTAATGGGAATTTTCTTTTATGATAATCACGTCGATAAGAGAAGCTGAGCTATCCAGGGATTGATATCAAGATAATAGGCCATCTTTGCGTAGATTTCTGTAATTGCCATCTAATTGAGGGGAATTAAATCGTCATAGGTGGAGGAGGAGGAATTCTTCAATTGGTTACTCAACGAAGAGGCCTCTGATCATTTACATTTGAAGCCCTACAGTATGAGCTTTCAGCATATAAGCCTCCTTAGACTTTTATATTATTGTGATAATTTCTTCCCATATGCTTGAATGTTAACACAATTAATAATATAATCGGATATATTAGAGAAAATAAAATTTGAAAACTCACTACTAAATAAGCCATAGTTTAAAATAAAACTGGTAGTTTTTATGCTGCTTTGTTCTAAAAGAAAATATGCGTGTTGTTAGGTGGAATGACAATTCTGTGGTTTCAATGTCATTAGTGAAGAATTATTCTATTGCAGAGCATAGTCGAATTAATAATCTTTAGACTAGTGTAGCAGTATAACACAGCCCCTACATGGGAGGAGAAGACCAATTTGATTCAAATCTTTCCACAGAATAGCAATGAGAGGGAAAAAAAATTGTACCAATCAATCCTACTTTTGACTACTAAATGTGCGATAAACTGATAATACATATAATCTATCCCATTTATATGACTGCAACTTTGATAAATGAGATGTTTGTCAGTCCAGATATATTCTCTAACTTCCAAATAAGCTAAATATCTGAAAATTGGCAGAATAATTACTCAATTGTTGTAGTTACCTAAAAATTATTAAAACATACATTTTTTTCTTCTTAGTAACGCCATAATCTAGCTCAGAGGGGAGCAAACTTTTACTCCCCGAGGTCCACATGGACATCTGTTAGGTCTCTAGCATGTGATTAAAATCTAAATTTAATAAATAATGAAATTTATTTTCATATAAAAATACATGTATTATTCATATAACTATATAAATTTGGTACACAAGGAAAGTAGCAGATAAAATATAATATGTTATAGCAAATAAATGTAAATATGTCATGACTCATATTGCTTCTTAGCCTACCTAAATGTTGTTTAGTAACTACTCAAACTCTTATCGTTAATGGGATGTATGCAACTGTCCTAAATCCTTCAGGTGACACAAATCGGCGACTCAGGCCGCATTCAGCCCACGGGCCGTAGTTTCCTGCTGATCTAGATCATGGCCTTCAAGCTCCTTCTCCTCGTAGTTAAGAATAAATGGTACGGCGCACCGCACAGACTTTCTCTCTCTTTCTATAAACTCGTAATATTTCTGAACGGAATAATGTACATTGTATCATCACCAATCCACATAAGAACACGCATAAAATAATATACAATGATATAGAATTAATGAGAAAAGAGGCGCATCTTTGTCCATCTAAGAGCATTTCAAACAGTTTAATGTCTTCCACAAGGGTCAACACTTCGTATTACAATTTCGATTTCTGGTTAAAATTTTAACATTTTATAAGGTGTTGCAGATCTTCAAGTCATCGCATTGATATTTAATTATTCATTTATACATTTTGACCAATAAAAAATGTAAATATTGACTATTGAGTCTAAAATGGAGATAGATCATTGCTGTGCAAACATTTCTCCAAAGAGCTTTAAGGAAAAATAACATACTTTTTTTAGATACTTACTTGTATTTAATTACTCTATGGCATTGGAGAATTATTGCGTTAAGACTTAAGTAGTATATGTGTACAACTAAAGCTCACAAAATTGTATTATATATTTGCAAATATCTCAGAAACTGTTGCTTTTATAAAAATGTATGTCAAATAAAAGTTTTTTATTACTAATAGTCCTACAATTTTGCAATGATAAGTTGTTTAGTTTCTCAAATAGTTGTGGAGATACGGAAATTAACGCTTCTGTAAAGTACCCTAAAAATCATTTTCATAGGAAAATGAAAATAGCCAGTCTATTTATAATCTTAATCAACGCCTAGATACAAATTTTAATCAAAATCGTTTGAGCAGATTTTGATAAAACCAATTTTTTCTCTCTTCGCCCTTCAGTAAACTACCCTTAATTCTAAGTTTTTATAGATACACAGACAGACGGCATTGCAAAGACTATTTTTTAGGGTTCGGGTGGTCATGATACGTTGACATTCATCAACATTTCAGGTTAGTTTTTTTCTTACGGTCGCAATACTTAACTTTAATGTCCAAAAAGTTAAAAAAAATCATATAATTACGTATAGATTGAAAGTTATTGATTTTATAAAAATATGTTTCGGTTAAAATATTTGTATTATAAATATATATACATATTTGTAATGCTAAGTAATTTCATATCTCAAATAGTTTCGGAGCTATTATAAAAAATGTTAATTTACGCATCAGACCGGAGCCCTTAAATCGATTTTTTCGAAATATTGAGAGTAGCCATTTTGTTTGGAATATTTATTAATGTTTATAAATGAAATTTAATCAAAATCGTTAGAGCCAATTTTGAGAAAATCGACTTTTTCTCTTTTTGCCCTTCAGTAAACTACCCTTAATTTTAAGTTTTAATAGACACACAGACAGACGGCATTGCAAAGACTATTTTTTAGGGTTCGGGGGGTCATGAGACGTTGACATCCATCAACATTTCAGGTTAGTTTTTTTTACGATCGCAATACTTAAGCTTTAATATCCAAAAAGTTAAAAATATATATATATATATAATTACGTAAAGATTGAAAATTATTGATTTTATAAAAATATGTTTCGGATAAAAATTTTGTATTATAAATATATATACATATTTGTAATGCTAAGTAATTTCATATCTCAAATAGTTTCGGAGCTATTATTAAAAATGTTAATCTACGCATCAGATCGGAGCCCTTAAATCGAATTTGCCGAAATATTGAGAGTAGCCAAATCGACTTTTTCTCTTTTTTCCCTTCAGTAAACTACCCTTAATTTTAGGGGTAGATATCCAATTCCAAAAACACCTCGGGGCAACCCTATGAAAACCCTAGATATAAAGTTTCAGCTCAATCGGTAAAGTAGTTTAGGCTCTAGTTGGGGGTACAGACAGACAGACAGACAGACAGACAGACAGACGGAAATTCAAAAACCACTTTTTCGGTTTCAGGGAGTCATGAAACGTCAAGATTCATCAAAATCTCGAGTTAGATTTTTTTGACGATCACCATACTTTCTCTACCTGTAAGATATAGAGAAAGTAAAAATTAATCAATATATATTGTTACAATATACCCATGAAAATCGCATTCGTCAAGTATGTTTCATGGTCTATACTAATAATTGGAAATACTAGCACGTACAAAATACCCTCTAAATCATTTTCCAGAGAAAATGAGATACGCCAATTTGTTAGTAATATCATATTGTACCAAGATATGAATTTTAATCAAAATCGTTAAATCTAATTACGATCAAATCTTTTTTTTTCTCTTTCTTTTCACCTTGAGTAAACTATTCTTAGTTTTTTAAGGGTTAAGTTAGATCTTTAACTTTAAAAGAAAATGTTGTGTGACCTTATGAAACCCCAAGACATCAAGTCAATAGTATCACTGTGCATAATTTCAGCTCTCTAGGTAATTTAGAGGATTCTTAATTATGTGGAAGTACATAAATCCTTAGGAAATTATATGTAGAGATACATTACCTAACGATGTATATTTTAATTAATTAAAATAAATATAATTTTAAAGCATAAATATTTGATATTAATTAACCAATCTCATCGATATATATTATTTTAAAGCACTATTAAATTATTGTAAAAGTTTGTAAAGATTTACTGCACAGCAGTAAAATCATTGTGAAGACTTAAAAGGAATCCGTGAAGGGACATGCGATGAGGACTTCCAGTTCCCACCTCTGTATTAAATATTCACTCAAAGACAGAGATGTTTAGTCAGGATAATGTATTGAAAGGGGAAAGAGAAATGCAGCGGCCTTCGAGGAGGGAATTACAGCGTGAAGCTAAAAAGTTTTTAGGTGTTTGATTAAACCTTATTATGGCACAAATTTAAAGGATAGAATATTCTTGTGGCACAAGTTAATATTTAAATATTGGTATAGGTTTCATAATTTGTGCCACTATGGGTGCTGCCGGCAAGTTTTTTGGCGTTTTCATGAAAACTGCCGTGGCACAAATTATGAAGATAGGATATTCTTGTGGCACGAACTCTGCACCAAATATTAGCATAGGTTTCAGAATTAGTGCCTTGATGGGTATTGCCAGTAGCACACAACGTTTTTAGGCTTTATAAAGAAAACTACAGGGGCATAATTTATGGGGATAAGATATACTTGTGGCACAAATTCAGCACTAAATATTTGCATAGGTTTCAGAATGTGTGCCGTCATGGAACAAACTCAGTACTAAATATTGGCATAAGTTTCATAGATTGTTCCGTTAGTAGTGCTGCCAACTTCACGGACCTGGTGTACAGGCGGAAGAAACTAGGGCTGGACTTGAAATGAGGGCTGGTCAATACAACATGATGTTAGTACAGCCTATAATTTAATGTGTTTTCATGGAAACTATAGTAGAACAAATTATGAAAGTAAGATGTTTCTGTGGTGCAGAATCAGCAAGAAATATTGGTAAAGATTTCAGAATTTGTGCCGTTATGTGTGCTACCAGCAGCACGCACTGTTTTTAGGTGTTTTCACGAAAACTACAGTGGCACCAATTATGGGGACAGGATATGCTTGTGGCACAAATTCAGCACTAAATATTGATATAGGTTTCAGAATTTGAGGCATTATTGGTGCTCCCAACAGCACCAACTTTTTTTGGCGTTTTCACGAAAACTACCGTGGCACAAATTATGGGGATAGGATATTATTTTGACACAAATTGATCACCAAATATTGGCATAGGGTTCAGAATTTGTGCATTATGAGTGCTGCCAGTATTACTCACGTTTTTTGGGTATTTTCACGAAAACTACATTGGCACAAATTATGTATATAGATTATTCTTGTTGCACAAATTCAGCACTAAATATTGAAATAGATTTCAGAATTTGTGCCCTTATGGGTATTGCCAGTAGCAACACTGTTTTTGTATGCTTTCACGAAAATTATATTGGTACAAATTATGTGGATAGAATATTCTTTTGGCACAGATTCATCACTAAATATTGGTATAGGTTTCAAAATTCATGCCGGATAGGGTGCTGCTACGTGAAGTTGGCAGCACTCCCGAGATTTTTTTATGTTTTCACAAAAACATTGGCAACAAAAATTATGGGGAGTGGATATTCTTGTGGCACAAATTCAGAATTAAATATTGCTATAGTTTTCATAATGTGTGCCGTTAGTGGTGCTGCCAATTTCATGGACGTGCTGGACTGCCGATGACGGGGAGATCGAGTATCGGATCTCGGTCAGGTGTACTAAGGGTGATTTTTCTGAAATTGTTTTCCACTCTACCTTCCATTAGGGTAACAGTACATAAGCGTATAGCCCGAACAGGTAGTAAGACGGGGTACTAAAAAATAATTAGCGTTCCACGCCATCTTACTGTTCGTAGATGATGAGTAAATTTAATTCTGCCCAAAACAGATATGGTGTGATATAATGCTAAACAGCACATTTTTTGATAAATATATTTTATTAATTTAATCATTTACCCTATACAGCTATGTTTAATATATTTTTTTTTTTAATTTATACGTATTTTTCATCCATAAAATACATGAGAATATTTTTTGCCCTGTTAAAAATTATATGGCTGTGTATCAACCAAAGCTGTATGCAAATTGATATTCGAATACATACAAAATAAAATAACCACATTTTACTCAATACAACGCATTTTATGTCTTTGAATGCAAGTGTATAGTTGTTAAAAATTAATTTTCTTTTGACATTTTAAGAAATACATCTCAAATGTAGAATGTGTGCTCCACTTTTAATAAATACAGATGAACTCTCCAAAAAGAAATACACAATTTAATGGCCACTTAACCAATATAAAATAAAATACTTACGGGCCGCACGAAAAACCAATCAGTTGACAGTAAAACCTAAGATAAGAAAACATTCTAGACGTTTCAAGCAAATGTTGTATCTAATCAACCGGCTTTACATAACATCCCTCTAAAGACAAAACACTTCTTGTATGACATCAAACGCCGAGCTAAAAAAAAAAAACTCCGGAGAGAAAGTAATCTTAAGTGTGTGGTGATGTCCAAGTCTAGTCAATGGAATTAAGGGGATGGATCACCATGAGAAATGAGCCCAGCCGGTTTCTAAGGCGGTTTCTCTGTACGCGATTACTAAGAAAACTTTTATACATATTTTAATCATATTTTTACTACTGTAAAGATAAATTCACTTACATTATTTATAATTTATTCATATCCACCCAGCCAATTCAAATTTAAGTTTTAAAAAATAATTCAAAGATCACTGCACGTTGTGTTTCTGCATATAACGACTTTCATGAGTATGGTACGCCATTCACAGTACCGAAACATGTCGGGTTAATGAAGTTCCGGTAATCTCCAGGTCACACCGGAAAACTGGAAGGAGTACAGATATAAAAAAACACAGATAAGACTTAATTAATATAAAAAAAATCAAAACCAATTTTTATGCAAATTACTTGGTCACTAAAAATGTATTAAATTAAACTAACCAACTCTTCACATATGGTGTAATATATCTTAACTTGCTATTTTAAATTGTCTTTAATTTAAATTTTTAAACTGTTTGTATTGTTAAGATGTTTTGACACTGAATTCCAATGTGAATGCATGTCAGTTCATAGTTGTTTCGACGTTATGTTATTTTTGTATGTCTTTGACTCATATCACAACAACGCTACCAATGTAAACAGATATTACCAAATTATACCAACTTCTTATAAGGGCAAATTATAATGTATTTATACACAATATTTTAAAGGTTACCTTACCAATTTAATTCATACTTGCGTTTATTAAATTACAATAATATCTAAGTCTTAACCTTATTACTGTAATTTAGAATTCATCTATTAATTTCAAATCATGTGCGTAGAATACCTTATTAATATAATTACGGGACCCGCTTTGGTGACCGCATGATCTAAGGCACTACTCTTGAAATAAACTGGACTGCCGAGGACGGAGATCGATGTTTGATCCCAGTTGGGTGATATGAGGTTATTATTCCTAAAATGTTTTCCACTCACCATCCACGCAAATGTGAGTGTATGTCCTCTAAAAGCAACCATACTCTTCTCTAACACAACAGCTTAATTAGTACAACGGTTCCATGTCGGTGTAGAACCCACACGGGCTCGGTTCACTTAGGAGTACCAATCAAACACTTTAGCCCTACCTTTGGTTATTGGTTATCTGATCTGTAAACAGAGTCAATAATTTGGTATTGATAATACGGGGGTAACTAAATCATTATGGAATATTAGCAATTTAAACAAGAAATACACTTGTCACAATATTTTATTATAATTTTATTTTATTATTTAGCACCGCGTCTTACTACCCGTTCGGTTTATACGCTTAAGTGCTAATCACGCTAATGGATTAGGAATTGGGAAGGTTGAATAGAGGAAGTAAACCCGCATTTGCGTGGAGGGAGAGTGGAAAGCCACTTAGGAAAAGCCACCCCCAGATCACCCGACCGAGATTCGAACATCGATCTTCCCGTCCTCGTCAGTCGAGCGCAACACGACTTCAACACAACTACGCCACCGAGGCGGTTTGTCATAATAGAAACAATTTTGCTAACAATTGTAGAGCTGAAAGGTAGTGAGGGCACAAGTGAACATGCCTTTACAACCACTCATTTAAAATTAACACAGATTCATATTTCATTTTGACAGTTATTATTTAAAAAATAATTTCATTACAAATATAATTTTTACTTTCTCGCACCCCTCGCGTGCCTTGACAAAGATATGGAAATAACGTAAGCTTTAGAAAGGAAGGGGAGCGGGTAACACAAATGCCAAGATGAGGATGTTACTCAACACATATAAGAGTATGCAGTGTAAAGATTATTTCCATGTCTTTTTTTTTTGTTCTTGTAATATTAGAAATGCTTCACTTCTTAATATCCTTTGATGTTATCCGTAAATTTACAATAATAAAGTAAGGTGGATAATAAATACGGTAATTGAGAGAAATTGTTCCCACATTTGCGTGGAGGGAGTGAAAAATCATTAGGAAAAACATCTCAGTTCACGCGGCCGGGATTCAACCGAAATTTTAACACAGGTCCCTAATAAAATTAAAATTAAAAACATAATATTAAGTGTGTACATTGCAGAAGTTTTTATGAAGGACTTTGAATGTATAAAGTTGTAGAATGTTTGTATTATTATATAATGTGTGTAGCTAAAATTGTAAAATAGCTAGTGATGTGTATATATATATTATGAACATCCCTGACACAAAAGTGATTGATAAGAGAGAAATAGATTATAAAATGATCATGCTTCAATGTAAAACTTGTGTGTAAGCCTATCAAATTTGGTCAAAATCGATGGAAAGATATTTTCTATACAATTGGGTGAAAAAAATCTTCTTACAGTATATTTCTTGATGTTTTATTGTAATTTCAAATACTTATTTTTAGAGTAAGTGTTTATAATTTTTGTAGTAGAGGCAATAAGTGTAATATTTATTCTATAAAAATGATACATTTTTAAAAATAAAATGTTTCTTTTTACAGAAAATTGTTTTATATGCTATCTTCAAATTTGAATATATATTTTTATATATAGATGTATATAATATGTATTTTTTATATTATATAATATTTTTATTTACATTATATTATATATAAATATATATAATATTATTTATTCTGGTCAAAATATTTTCTTTCAGTAGGATATAAAATTCCTGAGGTAAATGATCAGATTCAAACTTTTTCAAATAAACAAAGAATTTGTGAATATATATTAATTTTCAAAAAATGCGCTAGTGGTTTTAGGGATCAGGAAGGTTATATTCATAGAAAGTGTACCCGAATTTGCGTGGAGGGAGCGTGGAAAACAGTTAGGAAAACTAACTTTAGTACACCCAACTGAGATTAGAACCTTGATCTCCCCATCATTGGCAGTCTAGTCTACTGCAAGAGTAGCGCGTTAGACCATGAGGCCACCAAAGCGAGTGTTATTCATGTTAAAATATGTATAAACGTATGAATCTATATTTGACTATCGAATATAATTAAAAAACATAGGTTAATAGAGTTTGAAATTCTTTATAGTTACAAGTTCATTGGTGTAACTATCGGGTGGTGGCAAAATGCCGCAGGCCCACGCCCAAAATAGGGCCCATCACGCAGGTCTACCCACCCAAAATTAATTTGGTAATAGATGAAAGAGTTTTTTTTTAGGCCTATTATTGTTTCGTAAATATCTCACTATTCAATCAAAAATAACTCGATAATCATTTTATTGCGCATAATTTATGCTACAAAATTGTATGTACATATTATTGTTGTAAAATTAATAGAAACAGCTGAAAGGTCATTTTCAAAACTTGACTAAAATTATTTAAGAAGCACATGAATCAAGAAAGGCTGCAAGGATTAGATATGTTGTCTGTTGAGCTACTGCCCGTAGCTTGTCCTTGGAGGAAATTGTAGACAATTTCACAGAAATCAATGTTTGTTCAGCCTCTATAAGTGTTAATGTTAGTAATTGATTATATATTTGTTTATAGTTTTTATTAATATTGTTTTATTCAATTCAGATTAAGTTTTTTACATTATATTGAAACTTTTCAGAAACGATTTTATCAAATATTATGGCTGTATAGTAATGATGCACTTAGAGTGGTTTGTCCTCAATGGGTTTAGACTCTTATCTCTCCATGCAAATGTGGGTACACTTCCTTTAAATTCAACCTATCTACTCTATATTATTAAGTATTATAAAATAATTCCAATAATAAATGTCTAATTTTTTTTTATAATCTACAATTATTCATAAGGTTTGGGGACGGAGGTGTATTTTTCCCTTGGGGGGCACCCACCGTGGGTCCATTACTGCATAGCTATGTCTTTGTACACGTTATAAGCTAATGTAGGTCAAGCTTGTTTTACAATAGGAGATTTTAATGCATCTTTAAGTTTATATTAAAATAATAATTATTAGTATCTGGGTGATATAATATAAGAACCTAAAGTAAATTTAAAGTAATAAACACTATTTTTTATTTATGTTTTATACATATGTGTGTGTGTCCCCTTCCTTCCTTTTAAGGGTTTAATACTTTTCAAGGGGGGTACATCTCTGACTCCCAATTTTATGCATCCATGAAAAAATGTTTAAAAATAAAAACTTGATATGTTAATTGATAAGATATTTCTATTACCATTATTATTATTATTATTATTATTATTATTATTATTATTATTATTATTATTATTATTATTATTATTATTATTATTATTATTATTATTATTATTATTATTATGATTTTTATATTTTCCATCAAAAGTGATTATATCAGTTGACGTATGAATCTTTTAAAGGAAATGAGGTAACCATTGTGACACTGTCCTCACTTCTCATAGCTTGGGTTAGGTCAAACGCTGAAGAAATGATCTACATTCTACGGTGTGTCTGTCGATAGTTTTATATCCAGTGGTACTCATTGAGGATGGACTGAGAAGGGAGGAGTGTTGATAGGGCGGGGTATTATAACACACCAATTTCTTCTCCGCCCCTCCCCCTATCAAAATGTGCCTTCCTCAAGTTTTTTTTAAATCCCCCCTGATTTACTCGAGTTTGAAACTGAAAGATGGTTTGCATCAAACTTCAAATAGGTTATATAATAATCTATTATTATTTTTAAATGCTTAAGGGCCACCCCAAATATATTTTAGTGACATTTCATTTTCAAACATTTTCCATTGACTCGGAGTCAATCCCCTAAAAACGCCTCAAAAATATATTTCTTTACAACTTCCTTGCCCGAAACTAATAAAGTTTCACCGAAACTCTTGGTAGTCATCACAATAGTTTTTTTCATTACGACTTACTACCAGTTTTTGTTATACACATTCATTAATTACCCTAATGAATTAGGAATGAGGAAGGTGACATTTTATATTAAATGTACCCACATTTGTGTAGAGTGAGAGTGGGGAATCATTTTAGGGGGAAATACCCTTATTGCACACAACTGGGATTTGAAATTCAATCTCCCCACCATCAGCAATCCAGTACAATAGTGTGTGCTACCACCGTGTTAAAATGACATGATGAAGACGGGGAGATCACGGTTCAATTCCGGTAGGTTGTACTCAGGTGGTTTTTCCTAAGTAGTTTTCCACTCTCACTCCACTAAAATATGGATGCACCTCCTCTTAATTTAACCTTCCGGATGCCTAACACATTAGAGTAATTAGTACATAAGTGTACAGCCCAAACGGGCAGTAAGACGCGGTGCTATAAATAAATAAATAATAATAGCGTGTTTGGAACCGTTTTAAGAAAAAAACACCCTCAGTACAATCTACTGGGATTTGAACCCCAATCTCGTCACCAGCAAACCAGTTTAATACGAGAAAGTCAAATGAAAAATGTTTTCTTCCACTAGGTAAGAAATATTAAGAAAACCATACTATTGATTATATTAGTTTAATCTAAAAATAAATCAGCAGATTTCAGCTCTTTGATAAAAGGTCCACTCTTGCCTTTCCCTTCCAAGAAACTTGACCCATGTAAACAACAGATTAGCTCGCTCCCCCTTCACTCTTTTAGACCAAATTTGACAGATATGACAACACCGCAACTCAAGTTCAGTGTCGGCTAAACAGTCCAAATAGTTCAATATATGGACGTTTCTTAGGAGTTGCGCTGATAGCGCTTCTCAAGTTTTACAAGGTAGTCCTTCCACTTAAGTGGATGGATGTGTATAAATCGTCACTGTAATAATTTTCATTGAAATTAACTGTTATTAAAATCTTGTATGGCCTATAACTGATAGGTTAACAGCCTTTCCAAGCTGCAAGTGGCTGTGGTATCGGATATCTCAATATATTGATTGTTCATATCTACACAAATTCACCACAGACTCAGTCTAAAACAATGAGTGAAGAATAACCTAGAGGAGCATGGGGGAAATCCTAGATATCTAGGTATTAGAGCATTAGCATGCTAAGCCAAAGGTCCCAGGTTTGATTTCTCTGTCCAGATATGATTTTTTATATAATCTAAATTAATTGAATCTTATATGTTGAAATATGTCATATTATTAAGATATTCTAAATCTCTTCATAGCTATTATGTCTTAATATATGCAAAGTAGGTTTGACCTTCAATATTTGAAGCTTAACACTTTCACTGCTGACAGAAAATACATGGTCCATACCAGAAACTCTGGCCATTTTTAGCATAATTTGTGATTTTTCTAATAACAAAGTAAATATGATATAATACTGATACTTATATCCTTTTAAAAATATATTGTGCTCTTTAATTTGAAATATAGATGAATGATATATGATAGCAAAAAATAATTTTGATTAAAAAATTTATAATATGTCTTATTTAGTAAAAAATGAGAATAGAACCAATATAAATTTTTTGTAATAAACACATTGTAATTAATAAAGTATGCCAATAAAGGCTAAAGTAAATTTGAAACATTACTAAAAATATAAAGTAACAAACATAAAATTTTATTTATCAATTTTTTTAATGAATCAATTAAAAACAATATGCAAAACAAAAACCAATTTAGCACATATTGTAGGCCTACTGATATCGTGTTTATTGCCTACCAGCTTTTCAGGTTACTTTTTTCCTTTGCTAAACACACAATTATAAATGCATGAAAATAAATAAAATGTAACATAAATATAGGAAAAGCCAGTTTTTATACAATGTCTAAAAAGATAAAAACAATATATATGAGTACATTAATACATGAAAAGAATTGAGAATTGCTCAGAAAATTTCATGTAAAAACAGACTAAACCAAAATATGATATTTATGAAAAATAATAACCTACAAAAGAAGTGGAAATAAATAAATATAAGTAATGATGCTAAAACAACCATTGCCTATGGTAAAAATATAAAACAAAACAATACCCTCATAGATAATAACACGAACTAACCTGGTGGTCTAGGGATATGGTGTCAGACTTCTGTACTGAGGGTCCGGGGTTCAATCCTCGGTCCAGGCACAGATTTATCTGATTGCCAAACCCTTCCTTCACCTCTGACAAGATGTGTATTAATCACAACTTGTGAATGTGAGGAATGCCAGGCCTCTACCGTGGTTCGGATTCCACGTTAAACTGTAGGTCCTCCATTTCATCTCACAATCACCCTACCATTGCACATTTGCGTAAGTGCGTATAACCCGAACGGGTAGTAAGAGGCGGTGCTAATAATAACAGTGTCGCTATAACCAGACTAAATGACAGCTGTAAAGATCAAATGTTTCTATCGAAATAACGTCTTCCTGTGCAATGTAATGACAATTTTGGTACTAAATAATCATATACACCCTCCAAGAAATACTAAGAGACGCATTAAAATATCATAATACATTTAGAACACATGACAAAATGGAAGAAATTTTAATATGTCTCCCGCTTTCCTCATGGGTTCCACAAACACGTTTAAATACGGCTCTAGCATGGACAGTGTTACATATCTATTATTTATAAAAATCAGGACTCACTATTATCAACTAATGGTTACCCTTCACAATGTAAAAAGCTCAAGCTCAATTCTAAATAGTTATAATCACTTTAACTACAGCTAGGCTTATGATGAAAATATTATTTCATATTTCCTCTTGAATATTGGGAGACAGCAACTGAATGAACCATCATTGACGAAGATTATATAGTTGTTAAATTGTTTGCTACATTTGTAAATTTAGACATTGATAAAGATATATTTAATTTTTCAAGAGACTCTGGGTATGTACTGGACCTGTTAGCTCCTACCCGCAATGCTCCGCTAGAATCTCCTGAAGGGCGCTACACAGCTTGTCACAGTGACAAGAAATTGTGTGGAGCGTCTCTTTCAGGTTAAGAAGACGCCGTGAGGCTGTTGCCCGACTAAGAATATCCAAATTGACAGAAACGTCAATCTAGGTCATCCTAGAAAGGGCTGATTTGTTGTTTGAGTACCGAGTCACTGTCGTGACTCTTAACCTCGTGAATGAAATTAATACCTGATGATGTGAAACAGATGAAATGAGCCTGTAGTACACTACAGGGGGTTGATTGTGTCGCCCGACGCAAGATATCCACCTTGACAGAAACGCCAAGCTAGGTCACCTGTGAAAGGGCTGATCTGGTCTTTTGTTCGAGTATAAAGTCACTTTTGTGACTCCTGACCTCGTGAATGAAATTAATACCTTGTATAATACATAGTTAAATAATTACTTCTAATTGGGAGGTGAGATGGTGATAGTGACTGAGTGCGCTGGGTTTCGGGATGGGGAGGATTTCTACCTAGGATGAAGGAAAGTTGTTGGTTATAAGGTATGATGATGAGATGTTGATGTTCCATGAGTCGATTTCCGGGAAGAGGATCGAAAGGTTGACTGACTGTAGGGATTAGGTTTGACGCGGATGGTTACATATCCATTCCCCATCAGGGGCCGACAGCGGCGCCAGGATTATCCTCTGACTCGTAGAAAACCTAGTCGGTTGTCCCTGTGGAGTCCGGCGGTGACAAGGGTAATAAGAGTTGTTTGTTGGGGAAGGATTTTCTTTTCTTAGGACTAGGGGGGAGGTGGATACATTTCCATTCACCATCTGGGGCCGCCTCCGGCGCCAGGATTATCCTATGGCTAGTAGAGAACCTAGACGGTTATCCCAGTGGCATCCGGCCGTGACTAAGGTAGTAATGGCTGAAATGAGCGATAGTGTGACGGTCTGGGGTTTGGGTAGGAAGGAGGATGGGATGGTAGGTAGGTGAGGTTGTCGTCGTTCCACTGGCGTAGTTGAATGTCAAGTATTAGCTAATTCTTATTCTAATATGTATACTAAATCTAGGTATTATTTATTATTTTTTTTTCTACTAGCATTTTCAACTAGGGATTTTCTGGGTTTTTTAAATTTTATCTTTAGTTTAATTTTTTTTTAATTTCAGGTTAAAATAGACATTTAAATAGATATAATTAAGTGCTCAACTACGCCAGCCTAGGTCGTTTGTGTCGTGGTTCAGTCGGGTCGTATTGTCCGAGTCCTCTAATTATTTCGTTGTCGTGTGTTTCGGTCTTGTCGTAGAACTTTTTGTTCCTATCCTGGTAGATTTCCTGTAGTTGGCGGCAGTTGGTCATTGTGTGTAGGTCTGCTATTCTAGTGCCCCTGTCTGCCCCCGTAATCGTGCGCAATATCCTGTTTTGGGTTACCTGAAGTTTGTTAGTGTTTGTTTTGGAGGCATAACTCCATACTACACAGTTATAAAGTATTATGGGTTGAATTATTTGTTTGTATAGTAATATTTTAGTGGGAATTCCAAGTTGCCCCCCTTTGAACAGTGAGAACAGTTGAATGTATCTACCCACTACTTTACTGTTGGTCTTATCTATATGACTCCTCCAGGTAAGTTTCTTATCTATTGTGATCCCAAGGTACTTGACTTCGTCTTGGAGTGGGATATCTGTGTCAAAAAGTGTAAGCGGGGCGGGGAGCGGTTTCCTACCTTTGGACAAGATTATGGCGGCTGATTTAATTGGATTTACTTTAATTCTCCAGTTGGAGAGCCAATCCTGGAGGAGGAGGAGGAGGAGGTATCTTTGCATAGCAAGTGATGCATAATTTATGTTTTTATTGGTTGCGTATAGCATGGTATCGTCGGCGAAGAGTCTAATCTTGACATGATCGTGGGTGGGGATGTCAGCTACATAAATGTTATACAAGTGTGGTGCTAGTGATGAACCCTGCGGAACCCCTGCTTTAATGGTATGTATCTGTGACCTCTTGCCGTCCATAACCACCTGGAACGTACGCCGTCTGAGGAAGCTGGCTATCAAGAAGATTGACCATTTTGGGTAGTTGAATTTGATTAATTTTTGAATGAGTCCAGTGTGCCAAACTTTGTCGAAAGCTTTCTCGACGTCTAGGAAAACGGCAATTACGTATTTTTTTTCTTTAAATGCTTTTGTTACGTCTTCTATTATGTTTATTGTGGGATGGGTGGTGGAGTGGTGGGCTTGGAATCCAAACTGAATGTCTGGAATAACACCAAGTCTATCGTTTATTCTTTTTAATCTTTTAAGTATTAACCTTTCGTAAACTTTACTGAGGGTCGCGAGTAAACTTATCGGCCTTCTGTTCTGAGGGAACATAGGGTCCTTTCCGGGTTTGGGGATTGTTATTACTCTAGCCAGCTTCCAGACCTCCGGGAAATAGCAGAGCGTCAGTAGCGAGTTAAGGAGGGTCAGGAGTACTAATACCGCTCTGCCTGGCATTTGTTTTAGTATCTCGTTGGTGATGCGGTCTTGTCCGGGTGCTTTGTTCCTGGGTGTGCGCTTAATAGTGGTTGTGAGCTCGTCCAGAGTAATTACCTCTGCCCTTGTGTCGTTCGGTCCTTCCAGATATTCCCTGACTGTTCTAGTCACGTCTCTGGTAAAGTCGTGGTGTTGTGGCTCGTCGTTGGGTGTGAATTGTTTCTCAAATACCACGACTATGGCTTCCGCCATCCCTGTGCTGTCGTAAACCAGGCCGTGTTCCCCGTGTATGGCTGGTACTGTCTTTCTTTTGGTGGTCCCCTTGAGTTGTCGTGTTACTTTCCACAACTTGGTTTTGTCAAGTGCTGCCTCGGTGACGTATGCGCCCCATTTATTTTGTCTGATGTCCTTGACTCTCCTCCTCACTTGGGCTATGAGTCGGTTGTTTGCAGTCCTATGATGTGGAGTCCTGTAGGTCTGCCAGTCCCTTCTCGCTTCCCGTTTCTGGGCTATAAGAAAGTCCAGATCTGGGTAGTCTTGCCGGAAGTCGTGTTGTATGGGTGTTCTAGTGGTGTTTACCCTGTAGGCTTCTTGCACTGTGGTTGAGAAGAGTTGTAACGCAGCGTCTGCCTGTTCTATTGTATCTACATCCCGTATTTCTGGTAGGGTGTCCTCTAATGATCTCCTAAGCTCGTCCCAGTCACATGTTTCTTTTGTTAAATTGAGTCCCCTTATCCTAAAGTTAGTGTTTAGTTTGACCTCGCACAATATTGGATTGTGGTCCGAATCCAGCTCTTTTAGTACAATCATGTCCTCCGTGGTTACGCCAATGTTGGTAAGTGCCACGTCTATGATGTCTGGTCTATGTTGATAGTTGGATGGGTAAAAAGTGGGTTCATCAGGGGCAACTACTACGTAGTCGTGTGTGTCGGCGTGGTCTGCTAGTACTCTGCCGTTCACGGTGGTTACTCGGCTGTTCCAGATGGTGTTTTTAGAGTTAAGATCCCCCGCCAAAAACAGTTTATCTGCGTCAGTAATTATGTCTAAGTCTTGTGGTAGTAGCGTCTTTGTCGGGGGTCTGTATATGGCCGCGAACCGGACACTCCCGCCGCTAGTATTTACAATTATTCCTGTGGCTTCTAAATTCTGAAGATTTTGAAAATGGTGTGGGTAGTGAGGCAGATGGGTCTTGATAAGGACGGCCGTGCCCCCTCCCCTTCCTCCGGGCCTGTCGGTTCTATAAATTGTGTAGCCGTAAAAGTTAATATTTTTCTCGGGGTTTAGATGTGTCTCATTGATTAGGGCAATATCTATTGAATAAGTTTTAAAAAGGTCCTCTAGCTCTTTAGCTTGCGTGAGTATCCCTCTCGCGTTCCATATAAAAACCCGAAGTATGTCTTTCGTCACAGTAGCGTTTGTATTAGTCATAGTCGGTCGAGAAGTATTCGGTCACTCCCTCTAGCAGTATCATTATTTTGTCAGTCTTGTCGGTGGCCTCCCTGAGTCTAGTGAGGTAGGGTCTGAAATGTGTTAATATCTTAAATATGTTTAGTTCCTTGAGTAGGTTGATAATGTCTTTTAGATCTGACAGTGGGGAAGATGTGTTTTCTTGTTGTGGTCGCCTGTTGCACCCCACCGTAACATCGGTGTAGGAGCGGGAGGTGGATGCGGCCTCTGCGGTTTGTTTCGCTGATGGGCCCGAGGATTGTCGGTCGGTCGGAGGGACAGTTTGACGGGAGCGCGGGATAGGGGGAAAGTTAACACCGGTGGTAGGTGGGGGCGTCGTACGTTGCGTTCGTGTCTGTCGTGTATTGGTCTGATTTTGTCTGGCCTCCAACAGTTGCACGTATACCGGGCACTTGCTGTAGTTGGCCGTGTGTGGGCCCTTGCAGTTGACGCATCTGGCCGGTGTTGTGTTGTCTTTTTTGGGGCAACTGGAGGTGATGTGTGCTCCTAGACACTTCACGCATCTGGGCAAGTTTGAACAGTTGTTCTTAGTATGCCCATGACGCTGACACTTGTGACATTGCACAATAGTGTTCCGGGGAGGGATGTAGTGTTCTATCTTAACTCGTGTGTGGTTGAGGTGCCTAACTTCAAAGATAGTGGTTTGAGTTTGAGACTTAGCTTATGTGACTAAGAATGTCGGGAGAAGTGTCACAGTCTGTGTAGTGCTGGTGGCCTCTGCCTTGCGGCTAAATTGGCGCACGTCGGTAACTGGGTACCCTAAATCTGTAAGTTCGGTACGCATACTCTCGGGGTTCATGTTGGGTGGCAGTCCCTTTATGACTACCTTCACTGGTTTGTCTCTGGGCAGTGAGTAAGTGTAAAACTCTTGGTTCATTTCCTTGAGGAGGCTTTGAACCAGTTTGAAGTCGTGTGTGGATGTGGTTTGTATTTTGAGTCCGTCCTTTATGTAGCTAACTCTTGTAATGGATTCTGTGTCTTTGGCAATTTCAGTGATTTTTTTTTAATTATGGATCCCTACCGTCACTATCGGGAGTAGTCTCTCCTTCTTGTTGGTGTCAGTCTGTGTCGGGGGCGTGTCGTTGTTGGTGAAAGTCTCATTGTCAAGTGGTTCGAATTTGTTGTCGACCGTCGTGATGGTTCTCTTTGATTGTGTCTTGCCGGTGTTCTTAATTTTGCGATTTCGCTTGAGCTTGTCCACAAGTGTGAACGCGCCGTTGCCGTCGTGATCTGTCTCCATGTCTGTCGTATCCATGTTGGTCTCGGAGTTTGAGAAGTTGGCGTTCCTGCTTGACCTCGGCTTGATGAAAATGAGTTCTTTGTCAGTAGTCTTGGGGTCGGCCATTTCGCTCAACCCTAAAATGGGCAGGCTAGTGGCCAGTGTGGAAGGGTTAGAGTACCCTCCTCTGTGCAGTGTGGGTGGCTTGTGTTGTTCTGTGTGGTGTCCCGGAGGACGGACTCCGGCTGCGAGGTATTGCTTCGCAGCCGGTCACGCTTTACGGCCTACTGTGGCTTCGTTGGTACCGTTAGGTATCAACCACAGGAACTACCACCGAAACGTCCGTCCCGAGTTTAGTTAGGTGTAGAGTACTTGATTGGATTCCCCGGAGGGTGCGAGACGAGCGTCTGATAACTTGCTGGGCAGCGCTAAGCTACCACCAGGAAACACGTGAGGGAGGCAGGACGAGACCTTGCACTCCCATCCGGGTTAAGAAGAGTGAGTGGTGGTGTCTATTAAAGTAAAGGGTCCTAAAATATGCACCACCAACATCCGAACGTATCATAATCGCTTGTGCGGTATTAAATAAGATGATGCGCCATTACATAGTTGAAAAGCCCCACCAATTGGTTGCTGAAGCTCCCCTACTGTATGTGGAACACAATCAAATACCACCTGACAATGCTGCTAATGTGCGTGAAGGCATTGTTTGTCGATATTTTGATTAATAATTAATTCTTAGCATTGTTTAACAAAGGTTGCCTGCTTTGCCTTACTTTTTATATATGTATTTTTTTTAAAAACTATATTTAATAATAATTTTTAAAAAATATTTCATTAAAGGAGAATCTATCATTAATCACCTGGCTTAAGACAAAATCTTTGAAACCTAATTAATTTTATTGCTTTTAACAGGGAAACACATAGCCTAGGTTTATCCTGAGAGTATAAAAAACACATAGGTGAAAGTCTTGTTTAAATCGTTATTGCGATTATTAAGTTTATCTTAAACTAAGAAACAAACTAAATTCTAATGAAAGAAGCGAGATTTTTATGACAAAATATATGTTAACAATAATGAATATAAAAAAGTTAATATTATTTATTTGCTGTTAAATTATCTTTTTGTAACTACATGTAAACAATAAAAGAAATAAATAATTTTGGAATTACATTCAGCCAGTATTGTAATGGCTGAAGACATTGTTTCAATAGCTGTAGCCAGTCTTTCAAAACTCTTTTGAGTTTCCTGTTCTACTGTAGCCATGATGCCTGCAGCTGTCGCGATCTTTGTTGCAGCGTCACCAAGTACTTTGATTTGACCACCTGTTGTCTGCATCGTACATGCATTTATCAGCATGGACATTATATAGAACTTAGACAACTACTTAAAATATGTCTTAGTAATAGTGATATTTCTACTTTCAAGACAAGCTAGGAAGATTATTTTTTTCATCTGAATCTATATTGCATAGTAGCACTTACAACATGTAATGTATAGAAACTATAGATAATCTGGTTTTAATGTGTGAAATGTGTAATAATTTATTATTCTGGGTGCATAGAATTTTGTTTATTCCCATAATCATATTTTAAAAATTAAAAAAAAAAAAATTATTTACACGTGCATTGGTTTAACTTCTTGCATTTGAGTAAACTTCTGTAGAAATATATTGTCATATTCATCACATTGTCTATCTGTAAATGGACATTAATTAATTAATTCAGTGGCAAAAGCTTCGTATAAGAATTTTGAAAATGGTTTGTAAATTTGATTGCCTAAATTATTAACACAATTTGAGATTCAGCTCAAAGCTCTTTAAATTTTTGTAAAATAAAAACACAGCTGTTCCTGCCTTTCTAGTATAAAAAATCAAATCCTGCAAAACATGATGTTAAGTTCTATTGTGTTGGTTTAACTTCTTCAAATTGCTAGATCTTAACCTGCTATATAATTGATAGGTGCATAAAGTCTGTTCATGATAAGTTTTTACCTGTATGACAGTTCAAAAATCATATGTTTAGTTTTTGGGTTGCCAACACTTGTAAAAGATCACTGTTTTGTTATAAATGTTAAGTTTTTAAATCACATGTTATATTCAAAATAATGTAGTCTTAAGTTTTCTTACACTATTTTATAACTTTTAATATTTCTTTTTACCCAAACCGAAACAGTATTTTAAACATAATTAAAAGCACTTATTCGTCGTTTTTGAATGTTATCTATTATGTGTAATACAGTGCATAATTATATTAATACCTTTTAATACAGGCATCGCATTTACTTGGAAAAGAGAAAACACTTGAAATTTATATATATATAATTAATTATTTCATGATTATTTTATCGTATTTCGAAATATTTAACTGAATAAAATATTTTTATCCACTGCTTGGGTGCATCATTGTAAAGAACTTGTTTACGTCACGTTCAATCACATAGTTTAAATTCTTCGGTCGCCATTTTGAAGCTGAGTTAGCTATACCTTCTGTGAAATTGATGTGAAAGTGGGAGAAAAAACAATAAATAAGCTTTGTGCCCAATCTCAAATAAATATATAAATAATATTGGCTTAAATCACTGTGGTTAAATATCATATTCATACATTACCATACGTTTTCATTACAGTTATCCAACGTGACAGATGTCGGCTGTTGGCGTAGGGTTATATTAGGGATTATTTCTAGTAACTTTTTGAACTGTCAACCAAGTAAACTAAGGCCGTGAAATTATTACACTTTGATTTTCTTAAGTGCTTATGTAACAATAATTCTATTGACTTAAAATTAAAATAATATTAAATTAAATCAGGTGCTTACGTTTTTTGGCACTGTTTGGGGTGAGAAGTATCTCTGATTTATCGGATGTTTCTGGACCATTAGCTCTCTTTGATTTAGGGTGTAATTTGTTTTGGAGGATGGCATAAGTTGTGGTGAATCTTCGCAGTCTGATACATCTTGTGTAGCTATAAAAAGTAATTTATAGAGTTATTATAACTATTTATTTATTTTATTGCATCTGGGTTGCTTTTGTTTACAGAAAGTTCGAGGTTCAAATCATAGCCAATAGTTGTACTTAATATTTTTTACCATCTATATGATAATGGGATAAGCTATCACCCTCATCTACATCCTCTAGATTGTTTAGAAATCCATGTGTTACAATAGTAGGTTTACTGAAGTGTGTTTCCTAAATGTTTTCCAAAACTTTCCTTCAAACAAATGTGGGTACACTCCCTTTAAATATTCTACCTTAATTTTCTCTAGCTCACTATTGTAAATCTGTAGCCATCTCTATAATTTAGTAAGACATGCATACAAAGTAAAATCAAATGGTATCACATAAAGTATGCATAGGTATAACATGACGATCCTCCACATAAATGGTTTCCAAATCATACTCCTGTACAGATGGATTAAGTTAAGACAGTTATCCATACATTGCATAGCTTTATATACTGTTTATGTGGCCAGTGTTTTCACCTGAAATTTATACCTTAATTATTTATTTACATACTATCTTGTTAAGTAATCATTTTTAATCCATTATTTAAATGGTATTGATACACCTTTATTTAAAACTGGCATGTCAGCAAAACTATTATGCTCATTATGTGAAACTCATTCATTTCCAAACATAAGATAACTTGTGAACTAACCCTCTTAGGTGACTACATTTTCTTTAGGCATCACTCTCATGTCAGATTAGACAGATGATGACAGGGAAATCAGTTTGAATCCTGGTCAGGACCAATGAGGTTGTAGCATGTCAATCAGAGAGATTAACATGGCTATAATCGAAGGTTAATATTCCAATAATTTACAAAAAAAAAATGACTTTTGATAAATACTGTGGCAGATATCTTAGAAGAGGATTAATAATGTAATATTTATGAATAAATACTCAAACACATTCCGTGTAACAGTGGATGGTTCCTGATAATTTTTATATGGACTGGCCATGCGGTCTGCAAGAAATAGTTTAAAGGACGTCTATATTATAATCTCTCATAAAACTAATAACTCAGTTTAAACAACATAATTAAAACATTTATATTTGGAGAGAAGATGCGTGTATATCGACTCACACTATCAAGATGTTGTTGGATTTGGTCACCTCGTGGTTGAAGAAAATCTACCAAACATGGCGGTCCGATCTCCGTCACGCATGCTTACCATCTGTTTAACAGAGGGAGACACGGGAGTTCGAGCCAAGAACCCTCAGCGTTCCAAGTGATCCTGCCGGTAAGAGTGGGAAACTAACCTTCCCCTTATCCCTCTTTCAGTATTCTTACTTCCCCTCCCTATCTCCCTACCTTTATTCTTTCTCTCTCTTTCTCTGTTTATCGTCCTGTTGTCTGTTTCGTTTGATGTAGATATTGAGAGCGTATATAAGCCCGACACCTCAGTCACTAAACACAGCACTTTCAGCGTCGAAGGGAAGACATCTACTAGAGTGATAGACCTCTCGTCAAAAAAGCCGCGCTGACCATGGAGTATGGGTCGTCAGATCCACCACCAAAACGGCTTGAAGAAAGAAACTTCTACTAGACCTCTCGTCAAAAAAGCCGCGCTGAGCATGGAGTATGGGTCGTCGGATTCACCGCCGAAAATGGCCAGCTGGAAATACTTCTAACACTTAAGTACTCTGACTTTGTCATTAAGTCCGTTGGGCTTGAAATCTAGTTTATTGAAACTAATTAGTACATGTCTATTTAGACATGATTAATGCTCTTCGCATTGTATTTTAAAAGTCAAGAATGACTTGTGTTTTATTTGTGTCGAAAGCTACCTTCTTTGTTTGATAAGTTATTATGTGTCAAAATGACAGTAATCTAAATTTGAGTCTGGTTTACTTCCAAGTAACTGTGTTTAATTGGTAAAAGTTTGAAAGTGTCATTATGACGCTAAGTAATTCGCGAGTCCCTCAGACGAGCGAATATGTTTTGCTGCATCCATATGATGCAGTCTTAAAATTATAAGCTGTTTGCTTTCTTTGTGATTACGTCTTATTTATGAGACTTGCTGAACTCCACAAGTTCCATTTAACCGATGAGTCCTTTTTATGACGCCGTGGATGTCTTGTTCATTTGTCTAGATATGATGGCTAAAACCAGGCTGCCTGCATCGTTCTAAATCCCAGTTGGGTTATATAATTGTCTATGTGTGTCGGGTTGTTCAAGCAGTCACTCTCTAGGTGCAGTATTAGCTTAGGTGGGCAACCCGTGGAAACTCCTCTTTTCATAGTGGGGTCCGAGTAGATAATACCTTTTGGTTATTTACCTTTTTGACTCCTTTTGAGTCTGTGTAGGTTATTAGTGTTTTTCTACTTCATATGATAAGTACTATTGATTGCATTGGCAGTACCTATAGGGAATAGGACCAGCCTTAGTACTAGTCAATTGACAGCCTGTTTTGTAGCCATCATCACATCTTTTACGACTCTTTCAATTGTTTTGTTATTCATTCCCTAACCACTCTTTGAGCAAAATTGTTTAAAGCCCATGTATGTATCTTTTGAAATATTTGTATAGTAACTGTTTAATTTTCTCCAACAGAGTTTAGAGCCGTAGTCTGGGTCCAGCCCAGCTCTCGTGCCTACTGAGAATGAATCCTATGTTTAAAGGATCAACTGAATCCAACCAGTCAAATTTGTTAACCTTACTCTTTCATTGTAAACGTTATTTATTTTACTGTTTTGAATAAACCTATTATTGTTATTTCAATTATTCTATTTCTCCAAAGACCATAGAGTCGTAGTACAACCTGCACTAAACTGTTACAAGGTTAGTTTATCCTTAACTGTTTATCAATTTACCTTCACTCAAATACGAGTAAATTTTCGCTGAAATTCTACGTTTTTGCAAGAAATGTTTATGATGGTTACAAAAGTTAATTCAGCTACTTTCATATGTTTATATGATAAATCATCAGGTCTGTGTCCATCACTTTTGATTAAAAAGTATCACTATAAAATAATATTAAAATAATATAGCTCAACTGTTAGCTGACGCCCTGAAGATTTTTAGAGTAAAATGTTATAAATTTTGACTAGAAAATTAAAAAAAACTCTTTTCAAAGCTGTTCTATATATTGTGATTTATTGAACATCTGTTCCTTTAAACATTTTGAAGACGCAAATGATACATGTTAATATTGAAATCATACAACGATAATATGAAGTTTATAGACCACTTTGTGTTACTTTTAGTGTACTAATTTAAATCTGTTTCCTAAAGAAATAGCCTACTTTCATAATTTCTCTAAATATTTGAAAACTATGATACATCATTTTGTTTAAATTTACTGTCAGTTTTCCTCTAAGCTAGGCCAACTTTTAAGTGTAGGCCGAAGCATTAACTACTTATTTTTGGCATTGAAAATTATTAACTGTTTTAATAATGGGGTTGGTTAACTCACGATGCATAATTGCTTGGGTGCCGCTAAATTTGTTGCGGCCACCTGGATTGAGAATGAGCTGCTGCTGCTGGGTGTAATCATTGGGTGGCTGCTCAAATATGTACCCTAGTCAACACAATATTTACTATGTTGTTAAGCTTATATCATGCACTTGTCATGCCAACTTTATCGGATCTAAAATCTACCAATCCAATAGCGGAAAGACCTAGGATGCCTGTACTAGAATCCCGACCAACCACAGCAATCACTTTTTTTTATCAAGGTTGCTGAGCTTATCTTCCACAGTGGGGTTGCCTGTCTGCCTATGAGCTGCATTAATAGTTGCAGCTCTACCCCTTGTGTTTCTATTTAGATCACGCCACACCTGAAAAAATAATTGGTTACTCACTGAAGGTATCACTTTTTACACAATTTCTAAATTTTCTTAGTTTACATATTTGTGTGTATATATTTGGTATGTATTTACTCTAAAATAGTAATTGTTTTATCTACCGGTAAAAAAGTAGTTTAAACTATATATTCTTGAAATTATCTGTGTTATAATTTTGTATTATTAAAATGCATTATGGAATTGGTGATCTTATGTTCATAAGTCGAAACGCACACATTTTAGGTGCCTGATATTTATTATAAATAACTATGATCTTGTTGTTATTTGTTTACGTAAATTTCAATCAATAAAACATTGTATTCTAAAAAATTCATTAGCCTCCAGAGTGGTATGCAAGGCTTAAGATTAGACATGTTTTTTCAGTGAATAAGCTATATATATATATATATATATAATGGGGGGAAATCTAAGAGAAAGTAAAAATATGACTGGCTAGTAGTAAACCTAAAAGCATGGGTGTAGTGGGGCAGGAATGCGGTTTCAGCACCTATTTCCGTGGAAAATATATAAAATATTTTTTTTAGTAAGGTTTTATAATATGCAATTTTAAGTTAATTCATTTATTATATATAAATAATATGTTAAATTTTTTTTCTTACTATGAATCAATAAATTATAATTAAATTTACTGTGCTTGATGCGAATCCTTGAAATTTTAGGGGAAGTTCGCAAAGTAAGTTTTTGCTTTAGTAACAATTAAAAAATGTTCCAAATAGCTTCTAGAGGCATTTTATGTTTGTAAAAATTTTCGCCTACGGTAGTTGGGGATTTGTGCCCCCACAAACCCTCCCCCTTTAACTTTGGGTGGCTACGGCCTTGCGTTCTGGCACTGCTAAATTTACGATTACACCACTCCCTAAAAGGATATTTGCGATAAAAATAAATGTAGAAGCTGAAAACAAATATAATAGTTAATCTTTTACATTCCCATACATTGTAAATGAAAGCCTCATTAGATAGCTATCAATCATAATTTATCACCTAGATGATGTTACTGTACCTTCTTCCACTGTTCCGTTGATTTTCCTGGTCCTAGTTCATTGAGTTGTTGGGTTAGCTCTGTCCATTGTTGGGTTGCATTGACAGCACCTTGGGGACCTATTAGTTTCCCAGTAGCAAACGCTGAATGTAAAACCATATAATCCACAAGATGTTCCCATTGCCGCCCAATAACCCTGGCACTTCTGATTGGTTTGGCTCTATAAAATCAAATATCTGGTTAGTTAGACTTATAAAGATGATAAAACTATATTGTGTTTGCTTTAAGAACGTTATAATTTAAATATCTATACTATTATAATGGGGATGAGGTCAATGCCAAGAAACCTAAGATTTTACTATTATTGTTTTCAGCATAATACATCTATTAATAGACGTTGAATTCTTTATGTCATTCTCAATGTCATTGGTGCAACATAACTTTTTTCTTCTTTATGAATGATATATTTATATACATAGCTTTTTAAAATAAAAGTAAGGGTCGTAAAGGTCCAAACAAAGTGGGTTATTTTGGTATCCCTCAATGTTTTTCTGATGCTATTAAATAATTTACAAGGGAAACTTCTGTTATATTATCCACTAATCTACGAGGGTCTGGGAGCCTCCCGATGGATACTTGGGGTTACATTTCGTTAATCTGAGCAGGACTTTGGGACATCCGTGGCACCCCCTGGGTCAATCGTATGATTCCCAAGAAGGATTTCCCCTTTTCCAGTGATGAATTAAAGGCTGTGGGCTGATGTATGTGTCGATGTTTGGTGTAAGGTAGCTAGGAGGAAAATGTTGGAAGCCTCACATGACTCCTCAAAGTGAGTCACTTGTCACGTCATACGCCATGATGGACATAGATATGACGGCCATATTCTGACGCAATGTTGTAGCTGTGATCATGGAACTGTATGTATGTCATTACCGCTAGGGCGTCGGTCTAGGACAATTGGGCGCTGGTAAGACTGGGCGCCAAGACAACTGGGCACCAGTGTATGAACGTAATGATTGTTTTCTTATGTAAATATATCCTTTTTTGGAGTTGTTTAGAAATATTTAACAGGGGAACCTCTATCTGTTTGTATTTATAAAGTTATACTACTCGATATTTTTAAATTAAAAAAATTTAAGACATAAAAAAACACTAAACATAACTACCCTAAACTAATTTTAATTTTTTTTTATACAATTAAAACACACATTTTTTTAGAGAGCTAGCTTTATAAATAAAAATAAATTAATGTTCCTCTGTTATTTTTTAAAACAACTCCAAAAATGAATATTTACGTAAAGACCAATCATTACATTTCTACACTGGTGCCCATTGGGCCGCAGCCGATTGGCAGCGCCCAGTTGTAGCTTCTTATGCCTTATAATCCAACATAAGACTAGGTCAGGCACAACATCCATGATTATCGCGCAGCCTTCATCGCTGCGTTACTACTTTTTTGGTTTTGGGACTTCACCTCGGAAGGCCTAGTCGGACGTACGCTGATCAACGGACGAGATCGTCGATTCATTACTGCGTTGTTTTGTGCTTCATAGGCCTTTAAGGCCGAAGTGAAGTGTTACCTCGTTGTTAGAAGGGGCGACTCTAGCCCGATCAGTGTTTGTGAACCGTTAATTTCAAAAACTTTTGAAAGTTAACGCTAAATCTTTCGGCCCCTATCAGGGCCAAAAACTCGAGTTTTAAACCTATGCCGGGTCTGCGAACGATTAGTAGTATTGACGCGAACGGCCAGTGAACGATCGGCCGGCTGGTCGATCCCAGCAACAAGTGAAAGTGTATTACTAAAACCCTAAAATGTCTACCGGATCCGAGATTGAAGTGACCGAGGATGAGGAGGATAATGAAGACACCATGTCCGAGCGATCAGAGGAGTCCCAAGATGGGAGCATGGACTCGCCATCTCCAGGAAAAGGTACCACAGAGTTACATCAACCTGGACAGGGACCAAATACAAAAGGTAACCAGCACAAACCATCTTTAAGTTTTGAACCAGTTTCAACTTTAAAACGTAAACATAGGGCCAAACCGGGAGTCGATCTCCCAGTCCCAAAGACTATAAAGGTAACTAACAAATTCACCACACTAGCTAGCGAGCAAGACACCATTGCCCAACAGGATACCGCTATGGAGGCGGCAGAAGACACCCAGTGTGAAGAGACTTCAAAAAAACAAAAGGTAAAAACACCACCTATAATTATCCCAAAAGCGACGGAATATAACAACATAGTCAAACTCTTAAAGAATAACCTAAAAGATGACTACAAACTCTACTGCACTGCACAGGGAGTTAAAATAATCACAAGCTCCCTAAGAGACTACTCCACACTCTTAAAGCTTTTGAAGGAAACTTCCCTAGAGCATTTTACATACAGGTTACAAAGGGACAGACCCTTTAAGGTAGTTATTAAGGGTCTACATTTCACCATGCCGTGTGAGTCCATAACCTCTGAACTCACAGAAATGGGGTTCAAGCCCACCAATGTGAGACAACTTTACTCAAAATCCAACACACAAGCAGAAACACCAAGACCACTCCCCATATTTGTAGCTACTATGGAGAAATCACAGACAATCAACGACATATACAAAGTCAGGGCCATAAATCATACAATTGTGAAAATAGAAGAGTACCAAAGATCACCGAGCATAATACTGCAGTGCCACCGGTGCCAACGGTTCGGCCACTCAAAAAATTATTGTTCACAATCGCCTCGGTGTGTCAAGTGCCTCGGGGAGCACTTGACTACAGACTGTGCTAAGAAGGATAGGTCAACGCCGGCACGCTGCGTTAACTGTAAGGGTGAGCACGCGGCCAATTATAGGAACTGTCCCACTATGGTTAGGGAGATAGAAAAAAGAGTCAAACAGACAGCAAAGCCCACACAAGTGATACAAAAACCAGCTGAGTTACCCACTCCACCAACCCAGGGGCCACAGAGACTTAGGACAACTTCTAACACAACTACAACGTACCCTCCCGCGAACAAGCGGTGGACATATGCAGCAGCAGTTGTCAACCTTCCGAAAAAACCTACCGAGACTGACGCCAACTCTACAGATTCTTCCGGACTAAGCGGCCTTTTTCAAATTTTCAAAGACATTGATCTATCAGGCCTCCTGGCACACCTCAGACTATACATAAACAGATTAAAAACAGCTCCGGACAGAACCACCAAGGCCCTGACTCTTCTTGAAGCCGTAACTGAGTTCTACCGTAATGATGAATAATCACACCCCCCAAATGCAAGACTCCCTCAACATTATGGTTTGGAATGCCAATGGCATAATGCAACAAGCACATGAACTAGAACAGCTACTCCAAACATACGGGGTTGATATAGCTCTCATTTGCGAGACGCACCTGTCAACAACCAAACGGCTCAGCTTTAACGGTTATGACATTCACAGGTCGGACAGGCCTACCGGAAGGGGTGGGGGAACTGCCGTACTTGTGAAGTCAAACTTAGATCACTACCACACCACCATACCGGGTCTGGTTAACATCGAAGCAACTTCGGTGGTAGTGCCCTCATCACGGAGGGAGACTAGGTTTTCAGCAGTATACAGGAGCCCTGCAGCCCCCCTCACCGAACAAGATCTAAACGCACTGACAGCTAATACCAACTTCTTTACCGCCGGAGACCTTAACGCCAAACACACCGAGTGGAACAGCCGTATCGCCAACCAAGCAGGCCGCACCTTATCACGTCATGCCTCCCAAAAAAACTATCGAGTTTTGGCGACGGAGGAACCGACATTCTATCCCTCCAACTACAGACTCCTTCCCGATGTTCTCGACATCATCCTCACGGACATCAACCAACATCCCGAGGAACTTCATACCTTAAACGAGCTTGACTCCGACCACCTCCCGATCTTTGGTAGGCTGCGGTTAAACACTAACATCCATAATACCTTCCTCAGAAGGAACACCCCAAACACTGACTGGTCTAAATACAAGGCCACACTGGCAGGAGCTATTCCGGTTGCTTGGGAAGTGGAAACAACAGAAGAAGTCGATCACTCGATCGCTCTCCTGTCTGCAACACTCCTTGAGGCCCACCGAACATCGACAATATATGAACCTCCGTCAATCAAAATAAAGAGAAATCACCCTGACCTCAACCTCCTTATAGCTCAAAAAAGAGAAGCGAGACATGACTGGCACACATCTCGTTCGCCGAGGCATCGTGCATTGTACAACAGACTAAGGGCCCTAGTTCGAAGAAGGGCGAAACAACTAAAACTTATCCTGTGGAACGAGTTCGTGTCAGAGACCGTAAACGGAGGGGACAACATCTGGACCATCACTAAACGTCTGAAAGGCAACTCCCAAAAACACAGAACACCGGTCATCCACGGAAGACAAGGGATGTCTTATAAACCCGAGGAAAAAGCCGAAGACATAGCGGAATCTCTTCAGGACCAATTCACACCAAATTACGAGCCACAAGACGATGACTTCTCAGCACAGATCAGAGAAGAGGTGAACCAATATTTTCAGGGGCCGTCCGAAGAACCACCCCCCCAGTGTCCAGACCTGAGGTGGAAGAGGCCATAACAAAATTAAAAAACAAGAAAGCCCCGGGACCGGACAAGATCTCAAACGAGATGATCCGCCACGCCCCCGCTACAGTCATCACAATCCTGACGGCCATCTTCTCAGCCGCACTGAGATGGGGCTATTTTCCAGAATGTTGGAAAACGGCTGACGTGATCTCTATTCCGAAGCCGGGAAAGGATTCTAAATTCCCGCAAAACCGGAGGCCAATCAGTCTTCTCAGTAGTCTCGGCAAGATACTAGAGAAAATCCTACTCGAGAGACTGAAGCTATTCGCCCACCAACAACGAGTACTCCCAGACATTCAATTCGGATTCCGGAGCCGCCACTCCACGGTTCACCCCATCACCAGCCTCGTGGAAGAAACCACTGAGAGCTTCAATAGGAAAGAATCTACTCTCGCGGTTCTAATGGACGTGGAGAAGGCGTTCGACAAGGTCTGGCACACCGGCCTCCTCCGGAAGATGATCACCTACGACTTCCCCAAACCATATATTTTCATAATCAGAAGCTTCCTACAAGGCCGCTGTTTTACGGTAAAAATTGAGGGTAAGAAGTCGTCTAGACACAGCATCCATGCCGGAGTGCCGCAGGGGTCCGCATTATCTCCATTCCTGTATAGTGTATATGTCGCCGACGTCCCAACAGACACCAAAGTTAGGGTGAGACTATTCGCCGACGACACACTGTTCTTCACGGCCCACAAAAACATCAGGTACGCCTTCAACCAGATGCAGAGATACCTAGACAAATTCAGTGACTGGCTTAGGAAATGGAGAATTAAAGTCAACCCAACTAAATCCACGGCTATCAACATAACCAGAAAGAGATCCCAGCCACAATACCAGCTCAGGGTTCTGGACGAAGTCATCCCCTACTCTAAGAAGCTCAAATACCTCGGCGTAACCATCGACTCCCGCCTGAATTGGAAGGACCATGTGGAAAACACTAAGAAAAAGGCAAGAGGGGTATTTGTCCGTAACTACTCACTATTCAAGAGCCAACATCTCAACACCAGAACCAAACTGCTACTGTAGAGAAGCATAATTCTACCGCTACTCTTATACGCTTGCGAGGCGTGGAGCTACGCCCCGCCCACCGTGCTGAACCAGCTCCAAGTGATACAGAATAACGTTCTAAGATGCATTCTTGGGGTAAATAGAAGAACAAACAACGCGTACATCCACGCACAGACGGGCACCAAGACCCTAAGAGACATATACGCCAAACGTGACGCAAACTTCTATAACAAAAACCTCCTTATGGAAGAAAATGCGATCATAAGAAACCTTGGACAGTACGACCCCCAAGAGCCTAGGCTTTACAAAAAGCCTAGACTGGAATAGACCCTGCCTCAAAATTCATCTCACAACTTCACAATCACTTATCCATCTTTCACTCAGTGATTAATTTAAATTTGTTTCCTTTACAGCTCTACCAGAACTAACACACACCATCCTACACATCGGGCCTGACTGCGCTTGTGTTTACCATCACAGTGTACTAGGGCTCGATATAGATACTTCACAACACAACACGCACTCAAATTAACAACTCCTTTGCCCAACTCCATTTTGCCTTCCACAATCAATAAACACTTTCACAAAAAGAGGTTATGGTCTGTGACAACAGATCGGTACTCTTAGGTATTAACAAGCCAACTACCTTCTCTGAGGGTCGCTTCTGACAGTCAGAGCTGGTAGACAGGCAAACAAGGAAGGGAGAACATCCATGATATAGGTTTGTTGTGTAGTTTTACAAATTTCTCAACTATATTTGTTCCTGCCTTACTTTGGTAAGTTTGGTTTTGAATGGTTCACTGTAACATATTTTTGTAATAATCGTCAATGTAATATCAATAGATTCATCGCATTTTTGTGAGTGTAATAATGGTATAATTGATGTGATTTTCAGGTTGTTTAGAGAAATATGATTCACCTAAAGGTAAAGTTCTTAGGTTTTGTTCCAATCTAGGTTTGTTTACACTTAGGGGGACAGTATGTATGGGTCAGTTGAAAATAGTTGCAATCGTATATAATTAATTAATATTGTGTAGGCCTAGTTAAACTCGTGATACAAATTAAAATGTTAGCTAGGATTTTTTAAAAGATAGTTCAACTTAACTTATGTATTCTTTCATGATTTCATTCTTTTGATCCACCCTTCTGACAGCTTCTATGTTCTAACTCTTCTCACGCACTAAGAGATGTTTTAGGAACTACCAAAGAGAAATCTTTCACAATTATTGCTCGTAAATGCCAGTAGGATAAAACATACATCTGTAAGAATGTGCAACATTATTACATTTATGCAACGTTAGTGTTATGAAAACATGTCTCCAGCCAAATATTTACACTCTGTCTTTCCTAGCATTAAAAACACAATACTCAATAACTATAAAAAGAACTGCAACAACGTTAGGCCTACATAATGTTTAAGTTATGAAAACATGTCCATAGCCAAATATTTTAAACTGTTATTGGCATAACCTTAAAATAAGCACTATTTTTTGTAGGTATAGCCATAAGGCTATGATTACATTTCATCAAGTTAAATAGTAAATAAAAACAAATAATACAAGTAATTTTATTAGTACAACACTATTGATGCGACTTTTCATTTGTACAAACGTAAATCAAATTAATGAAAGTTTAAGCAACTATAACACTCACTAGAATAAATTATTTATAAAAGCATAAACTATTACACACCTAAAACGGGCAAACATATACACCTCAGCTAACTGGTAATTAAATACAAATACGTTAGGTAATTATATTGATAAAGCACTATTATTGTTACTTACTAATTGCATAAATGTAAAATAAATTAATTCTTCAGTTTGAACTTCCACAGCACTCACTAAATATAATTATTTATAAACTATATTTGCTATGACGATAGTTAAGAAGGCCCTCTGAAGAGGGGGGGGGCTTTAAGTTATAACATAAATGATGGGAAAATGGTGGCGTCATCGATTGTACGACGCCATGATGGCGGCGCCCAGTTGATCCGCTAGGGCGTGTATGACGACGTGTAAACTATGAGGGGCGCTAGTGTTTGAATAGATCGTGTTGTCAACCATGGTAGCTTGTTTAGATATGTATATTATAGAGTTGGTAGCACCATGACGTAGTTGAACACCAATCAAAATACGTATTATCGTGCCTAAAGTTTCAAAATATCGCCATAAGAGTTGCAATGAACTTGAGGAAAGTAAATAATCCTTACTTATAATATTATTTTCATTTTTGATCATATGTAGTTAAATATTGTTATAGTAACGATATAGTGTAATTATATTGGTTAACGTAATGACCCTAAATCATAAAAAAAATAGAATGTAATTTTATAGATTTCATGAGGTGTAATTGAATCGGTGAGTGGAAAAAGGATAACATTCCATAAATATGGTAAATTAAGCTGAGATAGCCATTTTGTATGTTTTTATAAGAGATCGTCGATAAAACACGTAACGCTTTGAGGGCGGGAGGGGTGAGCTCTAATGTCTACCTGCTGTTACATAGGGGGAAGGTGGGGTACATCAAAGTGTTACGTAACACATGTCTTAAACTCAAATTCTAATATTGAAAAACAATACTATTGTTCATGTTTTCACCTTTGATAAACATACTTATGGATAACTTCCGTATATCTGTGGCGTTGAAAATGGAAGTTTAGCACTTTTTGTTTATCACTATTTCGAATTAGCTTAGGTAGCATTGTCTGCCCAAGAGTATGAACACCAAGCACAGTCGAAAACACATATTTTCATGTGGATGACAGTGACATGTTTATACGCACAGTACTTGTTTGGATTTGTCCATCTACTGACCCCCCCACATTCTTTTTGTTGGATAACAGCTGTCAATCGAAGAGGCCTTAGTTTATAAGTATAGTTGTGTTTGAGTATAATTTAAATGCCTACTGCACATTCTTTTACATAGGCCGTGAATAATCACTTGTGTTTGTACAGAAACCAAAATAATTACGTCAAAAAGAGGAGACTTGTTTATGCTTGCATATAAAAAAGTCCAGAAAATATAAAGAAGACTCTCAAAAAGATGTAGTGAAATGGAAAGAAGCAAAAGTACAGAATTTATCTTAAGGCAAGTTTGAGGAGTCCATCAATAGTGTTATTGTTTCGAACCAGCGGCATGTTATAAAAAGTAAAGCTTCAAATATCATTAATTATTCACAAAAGGTAGGTGTATTTAAGCCTATACCTTCTCCCTTCTGATAAATCTAGTATATATATATATTTATATATATATATATATATATTTATATATATATATATTTATATATATATATTTATATATATATATTTATATATATATATATATAAATGCAACTATTATGCATACGCTATGGTGGCTGCATTGTCTAAATTGTCATTCTCTCAGTAGACTAGACGACCGATGTTGGGGAGATGGGGTTCAAATACCAGTCAGGTCTACTGAGGGTTGCCTTTCCTACATGGTTTCCCACTCACACTCTATGCAAATGCTGGTAAATTTTCTTTAAAATTCTACCTTTTTAGTTTACATTTGGTAGGGTGGTATAGTCTAATTGTAGCTATTCTAATTATTTTTTATTATATTTATCTAATGGAGTATAAATGAGGAAGGTAGAATTCTAGAGGTTATCTACCCTCACTAACGTGGAGAGATATTATACAACCATTTAGGAAAAGCCACTCTGAGTATACTCGACAGGTAACCCCGATCTCTGCTTCATTGGTCATCCAGTCATTTTCAAGAATGAAGCCAGGATCCAGGATTGATGTTGGAACGAAACATAAGTCTAGGTATTGATAAGTTAACCAAAGTAAAGTTGTAGATTAATCCAATAATAATTTAGAAAAGTTGTATACCTAGAGTTATTTAAATATCTCTTTATATGATGATAATATGTTTATCATAAAAAGTGCACAATATTAAGAAAGATATCTTCCCCCGTCAAGCATCTAATGTTAGCACTTTAACATCATCAAAGGGCCATCCTAGTCAGCACATAGTAGTGCCATACGGCTCTTACTCAGCACATAGTAGCGCCGTCTAGCTCTTACTCAGATTGCAAACCTGACATCCATAACATAAAAATATAGCAGAGGTTTTTCCTCGTGAACCTGAGGAAGTTGAACTCAACGTCTTTATGGCTGTACTTGTCTGTCTTATCTGTTTGTATGTGTAGCTACCCATGTGAAATCAATTATGTTCAGGATTTAAAAAGGATTTTAAGAAGTATTATTTCTTAATCCCTCCTTTAGTATCAAAAAACTTCCCTATGAAATAATGAGATTCATTCTTGGTGAGAAAATCTACGTAACACGGGGGTGGGGGGTGTTTAGGCTTAATGTCTACACGGTGTTACATGGGGGAGGGGGGCTAAAAAAAGGTAGGAAAAAAGCGTTCCGTGGTTTATGGACGACCTCTAAGCCATCTAATAAATGGAAAAAAAAGAATATTTTCGTCTCGTATTCTGCTTAAAATCGGTTTTGAAGTTTCGATGAGTGGAAAAAAGGGGGATTCTTGGAATGTTAACCTTTTTCTACTCAACAGTGAGATTGTATCATTGATATTAATAACATTAGACCATTCATTTTCACAGTCATTGCACGTGTGATGCGGTAGAAAGACGCGTTCAAAGCTGGACTAAACAAATTAAGTGTGAAATACTGAAATCAAGTCCTTTATTAGTTTTTGCAACACAAAAAATAAAATGCAAGTAAAACTATCTGCTGCCAGTTTTTTTAGAATTTGATATATCAAGATAACAAATTATTATTTTTAATTTTGGTTTAATTATTAATTCTTTTGGCATAAAACTGATATCAGTTGTTAAGTTACCTGCTATTAAAGCAGTGAGTGGAAAAACGATAACATTCAAACCCCTTTAATTATTAATAATTTTTAAACTAATGAAAATTTCCCTTTGATATTTTGGGATTGAATACTTATTGACTAGGACTACAATTGACTTATGGTAACCTTTTCGATACAACTTATGGTTTTGTCATTAGAACTGTTATTTTCGTTTTACGGAAAACTAGGGAAGCTGGAATGTTATCCTTTTACATTCACTGATTCAATTATAAATTATATTATTTTACTGATATAGTTAAGAAAACTATACTCGTGTACCTTATAGATACCGTATCATAGAAAGGTAGTAGCTAATGGTATACCAGTAGGCCTATATACAATTTAGCTTTCTATTAAAGTTATGGTATTATAGTGTATTATTTTTTTATTTTATTTTTTACTTTTTCCATTAAGCATTGGCAAAAATAAATATTAGTAGAAATAACTATCAATTTTTTAATGCATTCAAAATAATCTTTACTCAAGAACCAAAAAATAAAAAGTGTTAAAGTAGATGTGAGTAGCTTGTGGACTACACGGTTTTCCTTTCATCACTATTAAGTTAATGGGTCCACAAGAACCTGTCAATGTATCGGATAGAACTTCCATCAGTGAGGGGAGGTAACATAATTCATGTGGTATTATAAATAGGTGATGTTTCCAAATGATAGTGGCTTTTATCCACAGCTAATGGGAGGAGACAAAATAAAGCAGTAATCAATTTAATGCTCTTGTCGGGGTTATTTTATCTATACTACTTTTAGGGGTTTGGACTTTTTCTTTGAATATCACCGATGTGAATTCACCAGCAAATTATTGGTAGGTTATGCAGTTGAAGAGCCTATTAATATTCAGGCCGTGACATTTAAATAGATCTGGCTGGTTTTTGCTTGGTTCACAACTCCAGAATAGTGGAAAACAGTCGAATAATACAAGAGTGGTTCAAGATCTTCAATTAAACTAATTAAATCATTGAAAATATAGTGTTTTAAGGAAACTTCTCTTAATAATAAAACTTAACCCATCTTGTAAGTTGATACGTTTCTAACTATTCCTAATTTGTTAATGTAATTGTAACCTATTTTGGATATCACATGATTTTCATATTACATTTAATACATAAAACAGGACTCATGTTGAAAATGCTATATATTTGTATGATTCCTTGATTTTTCATTATAATTTTTTCTAGTGTTGCTTTCTATTTTTTTATTTATGTTGGAGATAAAAAAGTACTGTTCTGGACAAAATCCTAAAAAAAATCTCAACGCGAATGCTAGCATGAATCTCACATCAATTCATTTTATTAAAAATTATAAAAATACAATAGTTATAAGATTTTTTAATCAATCCGTCCTACTACAGTTTCAAGAATTAACATTTAGTTTTTTATAGTGTGTTAAATTTTACTTCAACCCTGCTTAGCAATATTAATTAATTATTACATTGAGTATGAGTAGTGAAAGAACAGTACAATTTATTTTACATAAACTATTTTTTCTTTTAGTTGTAGCAGTGCTTTGAAACAATAAAAGTAAGACTGCTTTTATAAAACACAGTCCTCAGAAGGTCGACAAGAAGATTACTAGATTTAGACAAATTATGGAGTTTTGCAGTGAAAAGATTTAGACAAATTATGGAGTTTTGCAGTGAAGATATATTTATTTTGCAATGAGTTTTTTTTGCATGGACAAAATGTAAAAGTAGGCCCTAAATCACGGATGGTGAGACTTTTCTAAACAATGTGCCACTTAAGTACTAGCTGAATTTGGATCTAGTCTAGTGTGACATCTCTTAATAAAGTTTTTTAATGAGTATTCAAAATAAACTTTTGAATAATATGTATTGTAAAGAATATCTCAAATTAAATTATAAATATTTTAATAATGCCCAAATTTTAAATGATGACAATTCATTAGATTGTGAAATGAGTGTCTTAGACAGTGACAGATTAATCATTTGGAGGCCCGAAACTATACCTGGTTCAAAGGCTCGACCCCCCCCCCTCTAAAATTTTAACAATAACCTCTTAAGGATTTAAAACTATATTGTGCGAGTTAAAAAATATATCATTAATTATTTTTCAAATAAACAAAGACGAATATATGTATATAAGAAATTACATATCCATGTAGTTTTAAAATAACATAATATTTTGCATCCCTTTTAATTTCAATAGTATTATATTTTCATCTTTTACATATTTAATAAACTGAATAATTTCAAAAATTTTAATGTCAATTTCTTTTCATATTTCGTCAGCACGGGACCGATGTAAAACACACATGGCGTAGATTTTGTTTTTGGTAATGTGCTGCGTAATTACCACCCTTATTTCAGCGCAATTTTTTGAGAGCAATTGCTGTTTAGAATTTTTGTCTCTTCACGGCAATTTTGGCTTCATAAGAGAGTGCAATGGGTTATTCAAGTCAAGGAGGGCTTGGTTCCGATGGCGTTGGAAGGTCCGGTATGTTTGCAAAACAATGTTGAAAGTGAAACCACATCGTAATCGTTTTGGAAGAACACTTCGCATTCGCAGCACCGTCTGAATATGAAATTCTGTATGTTTCCACGCATTTTTACAATTCTTTGTCAAGCACACCTAGCCACAGAAATATCTTTATTATGTTATATTTTGTATCAATTGAAATAACCTTAAAAATTTAACTTCTTTTCGTTTTTTGAGGTTCCTGAAACTTCAAGAACTCGCTTCTTGCGCCTGTGCGGTTATCGGCCACTGGACTTAGACAATATTAATTTCAATAATTTATAGTAAAAACATAAGTAGTACCTTCAGTGAAAAAAGGGAAAAATAAATTGATGCATATATTAAAATCAGAGACTTACATAATCCATCCCACATTAGTTTGAAACATGTTATATTTTACCAGCCAATAAATCTATGTTTGGTTTATAACTTGTCTTCAATAGCACTAAAGATGCACTTAATTAAGAGCCAAGATTATTTCTATTCGTTGACCTCACAAAGTTCATTGTAACATGATAAAATTATACATTTAGAGCATCGCGCTCTATGGAGCTGCACCTCAGACGATTAGAAAGATGGAAAATAAATACTTGGTGAGCTTTGAAATGTGGTGCTGGATAAGACTTGAGAAGATCAGGTGGAAAGAGCTACAAATTAAGAAGTCCTAAGAAGAGAACCATTTTCGATATGCTTCTTCGGTATAGAGCAAAACTGGATTGGAGACATCTTTAGGAGGAATTGTTCTTTGCATGAAATCATAGAAGGAAAGGTTATGTAAAGAGAAGCTTAGGAAGAAGTAGGACTCAAATATTAGATGACTTATAGGAGAAAAGAAAATTCTGGGAGCTGAAGGAGGAGGCAGAGGACAAGGCTGATTAGTGGTCTAAGTTCACTGACAAAAGGAATTGACCTGGCCTAAGACAGGGCCAATAATAATAATAATAATAATAATAATAATAATAATAATAATAATAATAATAATAATAATAATAATAATAATAATAGATGTTAAAATATGTTTGAGCTTAAGAAATTATACCTCTTTGAGTAAAGTTTTATTTAATGTTTATTTTTTTCGTGTTGGTGTGCCATCCAAATCGTGCTCGTGTGCCACAAATTTGGAATCCCTTCCCTAAATGTAGTTCTTCCTCCTCTCCTCCAAACCCACCTAGCATGTGGCAGTATGTTTTATTACATTGGCAACATATGGGTTCCTATCCTGGTTATTATCATTTCATCTTTAATAATCTGTTGTTATCCAAAACAGATTCTAGCTACATATATTTTATTAAATGTTTAAAAATATTAATATGAGTTTGATAATGGCGTCACTTAATTAAAATTTTAAATTGTAAATAGTATGGTTAAAAATGATACAGAAAACTTCCTAACAAATTTTATTTTAAGTAATGAACCGTACATCTGTGAGAACAAGCAACATTATTACATTCATACATTATTAGAGCTATGAAAACATGTCCCTAGCCAAATAACTTAATCGGTTGTTAGCATGGCTATAAGGTTATGATTACATTCCATTAAATTAAATAGTATGAATAGCAAGTACTTTAAGTAATTACATTAGTACAACACTATTCATCTTACTTATCGTTTGTACGAAAGTAAATAAAAAGAATTAAAGAGTTTAAGCAAATATGGCACTCAATAGAATACATTATTTATAAAATCATAAACTATTACATAGCTAAGATAGGTTATCATTTACACTTCATCTATTTAACTCATAAATAAATACTAGTACTTTAGTTAACTACACTGATGCAGCACTATTATTGTTAATTACCGATTACACAAATGTAAAATAAATGAATTTTTCAGTTTTAACAACCACAGCACTCACTAAATATTATTACTATATTGATAATATATATTTGTTATGGCAATGATAAAACGCCTCTCTGGGCCTTCAAATTTTAGGCGAGTTTTCGCGATTGAATTGGTTATGTCTTGGTATCGAGAGTTTACGACGAAATGGTTCTGACCAGGATGGAACACTAGAATAGTTGTGAGGTGTTTTTCTTAAATAAAAATGTAATTTGGGGTAGATTATATCTAATAGTTGGTAGGTGAATTTATGTAATATTACTAGCCTACATGTTCTGCAAATCGACGGAAAATTAGCTATTTAATTGTATTCTTAGTTAGATTGGTGATTATTTTAATTTTTCCTAATATTTACACAAAATAACAAGCTAAACATATCTTCCTAAAACTAACCTTAAGAAAACATAAGTACGTATGCAATATTAAATAGGCCTCGACAATATAGTACTATTTTTATCCATAGCTAAACGGTTTTTAAGTACCTGCTTACTGCCATGTTCTTCTAGATAGTAATTGCTGTCCATTTTAATTTAAAAAACTTAACATTCATTGGTTATGAAGTTATACCCGTTTAAATCTAATAAAATAAGTGATGCTGTTTTGAAATTGCTGCACAAATTATCTGCTCATTGGTCGTAACCACACTGTTTAGTTTGGTCAAGGAAAGCATTACCAAACCGGTCTCTAGTATCGTCTCGGTCATAAATATTTAGTTAACATCGATACAAGATCAATCGTGAAAACGCTGTGATTATAAACATCGATACCAGGTCAATCGTGAAAACACGCCTTATGATATGAATGACGGGAAAATGGTGCGTCATCGATCGTATGATAATGATCGATGATCGCATTTCTGCCATTCGATGCCTTGTGGATCACATTTCACAGCGGTGACGCGTTATAGAGATCCGGGCTCGCCCTGCAATGGTAAGCGTTGCTCAAGGAAGCTTGAGAAACTTTATCAGATTCCAACAAAGAACAGAGCAACAAGCTTATCATAATGTTTGTAAAAGATATACGGTAAAAAAATATATAATATACAGTTGCAAACTTAGAATACAAATTGTGTACATCCTCCCTTTTTTATTTTTTATTATTTCGTCAAAAAAAATTCTTAAACGACTTATTCCAAGGCAGGAGGTTAGGGAGATGTAGATTGGATTAAGTGTATCCGCATTAGTTTAGAGAGAGGGCGGGAAATACATTATAGTAAAAAAAAACTATGGTTAACTCTCCCCAATACAACCTGCCGAGCTTAGAATTTCAAAATTATCACCACAGCCAATTCAATATTTTGCAAACTTGACGCCTTAGCTCACGTGATCACAAATGTAGGTTGAATGGTATTGCAGAAACCTCAAATATGTATTTTGTAAATAAATACAAACATATAACTCATTTTATTAATAAAATGTCATTACAAATCAAAAAGCACTGTGCTTGAAATATTTTAGTTTTTAATGACATATTTATAGTTATCTTTCGGTGAATCAATAAACAAATTAAACAGTCATTTAAGCCGTAGCTTGTTCAGAATATTTTGGTGTCATGAATTATATTTAAAGTTAGGTGGGTTATAAGGTAACATCATATTAAAGGTTTTAAAACTTTAGAGATCGAGTAAATTATTTTTTGAATAAAATTTAGAACGTTCGCAAAGTAATTGATATAAATGATTGAAAGAAAATAAATTGATTATAAACACTAGTTGATAGAGTGACAGTGATTAAGGTGATTGGCCCTTTTCATTTGGCGTGAAAATGCAGAGCCATGGGAACAAACGGTTATCTTCAAAAAAAATTATTGTTTTGAAATTTTCTTTTCGGAAACGGCTTGTTTAAGAATAGAAATATGTTGATGAAGTTATACTTTTTTTATACACACCTCCTCTATAATTTTAACAGTGGTCATATATCGATAAAATTGACATATTTCAATAGAAAACTGCTAGCTTCATAACAAAAAATAAGAAAAGAGAACAATTAAAAAACATTGATATATAATCTTAGAAGGGGTGTTGAAAATATTAACATAAAACCTTCACTCGCTCTCGAGAAAACTAATATTTCCAAACGGTTAATTTTTCCGCAAGTCCGGTAGCTAGCGCAATCTACGGTTTCTGTGTTCTATCTGTTCTTGTTGGCGCGGAAGGATACTTTGGTCTGTTGTGAAGCCACGCCACGCCTTTCACCCTCCCATCTACCATTCCACAAAATAGGTTTTAGACTTGCACTCGACAAGGTCAAGGGTCTTAAGCAATTGGTGGGACTCATATGGTTTAAGGCACCGCTTTATCGTTGTTTGAGATTTAGCTATAACTTTGGAGAGGGGTGAACCTTTTGTGTGTGACTAAAAGCCTACATAGTCCTCAATTTTTATTGTTCTCAGTGACTCATTCAGTGATAAATTAAACACACATTCACCGTTAATTTCATAATAATATATAGGATACATAATAAACCAAAATGGAAGAAAAGGAAATTGGTACCGTCCTTTACTAAAATCTACAACCTTTTTAATTAGTTCAATTTTAATTTTAGTTAAATTTAAATATACCTTATTTACTTGCATGTTTAAATTGTAATTTCTACTAATCTTAAATAATTTATGCTATCTAACATTTTAATATGATAATTTTAAGAGATTATTGATCATTTAAATACTTTATGGCAATGTTTTATCAGTAGTTTTAAAAGTTATTGACTGTATTTGATGGAAGACCAAGATTAAGGTTAGTAAATTGTGTTTCTTATTCTTAACATGCTATATTAATTATCTTCTAGAAGTAATTAAGAAATGTATATTGGACTGTTATTACCTATTTATTTTCTATCCCTTTTATTTTTTTAATCCAAACATTAACGTTTTTAACATAAAGAATTATAATTAATCTTTACTTTTTATGTTCCCCCGAAACCTAAAAAGAAGATTTTACAATTATCTGTATCCTCATGTCTGTCTGTCTTACATCCCTAGAACTGAATCGGTTTTATAAAGTCAGTTAAAACTTGATTTATAGATGTAATATATCTACTAAATTACTCTAATGTATGAGAGGGAGAGTGGAAAATCATTTAGGATAAGCCATACTCAGTACACCTGACCTGAATCGAGACCCGACTTCACCACCTTGGCAGTCTAATCTATTGTGAGAGTGATGCCTTAGGCCATGCTGCCATTGAAGCGGGTATTAATAATTGAAAATATTTTATTTATCAGCCATTTCTGTAAAATGTGTTCGATAGTTAAAACCTTAAAGAGAAAAAAATATAATTAGGGAAAATTTTGTTAAATGTTTTAGGTAACTACAAAAAAGAATAAATGCAATATTTAAACTATTAGCATCCAGAGTGGTTTGAACATTAGAAATTGGAGATCAAGAAGCTTATCTGTACTTTAGCTCAAGCTATTATGTCTTTTCTTTATTTACTTGGTGGAGATAATGACTCATAAATAACTGGCTGACTACCTTCCTCACCTCACTCGGACAAAGGGGGAGATTTAGGGAATGATTGACACTCAATGACTCCTATCTAAACAGCTTTTACTCCTTCCCTAGCAGTTTATAAAAATTAGGCCCCACCCCCTGAGATGATATTTTTTTCTTCATAACCTTCAACTTTAAGTTCATTGTGTCGTGAAATGGGGTCTTAAGTGTTTCCTAGATAATACTGCCAACCACCCATCAATCCCAGTGTAATGTGGTATAAACGGGGAGATATAGAGTTGGTCCTAAGGCAAAAACACTCAACCACCAGTTTGACCGTGAAACTAAGGTATTCCAAATAAATCCCAAATGGAAAAACCATTACTAGTCTGATTCTTAGCTGTTTTAACTTGGTTTTCCCCAAGGCGTATTACTACTCATTCATGTTATACGGATTCATTAATCACCAAAATTTAATAAAAATAAAGAAGGTAGAATTTTATACGAAATGTGCCTGCAGTTGTGTGGAGAATGGGAATCTATTTTTAGGAAAAACCACCCTCAGCAACCCCAACCCTAATATTCCTGTCATTGAAAATCGAGTCTAACCTGAGATTGACGCGTTCAAGCCACTATACCACCAATGAATTGTTTCAATGTTACTTATACGTTTAGATTTGTCTTTGAAGTGCCCTAATCCAAGAGATAAGAAATATTTTTTTTATTCTCTGAGATACACAGTATTATTTATGGGCAAAGGTAGAGTCCAACCTCCTTTTAACGGTGATAAGTTATTCGGAAATATATTTTTTCACCGCGTGTTATTACTTGTTTAATTTTCAAAAACAATATACGGTACATAAATCCCTGTTCGGTGGCTACATGGTCTAAGGCGTTACTCTCGTAACAGACTAGACTATGAGGACTATATCGGAGTTCAAATCACGGTTGAGTATATTAGTGGTGGTTTTTTCCTAAATGGTTTTACATTATCCCTCCATGTAAATGTGGGTACACTTCCTATAAATTCAACTTTACTCATATCTTAAACATTAGCATAAATAGTACTTAAGCGTGTAATACAAACGTGTAGAAATAAAAAACAAATAAAAGTTCATAAATAAATATACATATATATTTAAGATCATATTAAAATGAAAGTTTAAAGCAAAAAAAGGATAATTGTATTTTTTGAAAGTTTCTTCCTATCAAATTCTTACTTAACAAGAAAAAGAAATGGTAATAAATCAAAAGAACCAAAATAATGTAACATTTTACAATGGAAATAGGGACACATAACACTACAACTGTTGCTACCATACGAGGAAGTATGGATAACTATCAGAGAGAATTATTAGTATCCAGCCAATCTCTAGACTTAGGTTTGATTCTAAGTGGAACGCGTTACTCAACTTTCTACAATATGAGAAAAATTAATGGTATAGTTTAATATCGTTTGCAAAAATATTTTCGGTAAATGTTTTCACTAAGTAAGAATCCCTTACAAAAATTAGCACATCATCTTGTTAGTTACAATAAATATTAATATTCCATACAAATTCAAATTTCAAACAAAATCGTTCAAACCACTATTTATAAAAAAAAGTATATTCAAAAACCAATTACTTGCAAACCACCTAAAATGATTTTAAATAATAAAAAAATTCTTAATCAATAAAATAATTATCAGGTACATATTTTGAACTTAATATTAAAGGCCATTTTCAAAACATTTGAAATTTTTTCAATTTCACTATACGCAAACTAAACTTAAATTAAATTAATTTAGAAAAATAAATATATATTATTAATCATTATCATGTAAAATAATTCTCAGATACCCATTTTGAAATAAATTATTAAAGCTATTTTCCAAATATTTCAAATTAAAAAAAAAATCAGAAACTATTCTTAAACGAAAATGTCCTCAAAGAAAAAGTATACATTTTCATTTGTCATGTAAAGCACTCAATAGATATACATTTTGATCAAATTCATCAAGAGTCATTCTCGTAATATTTTCCATTCTCAAAAATAATTTACAAGTAAACTAACATTAAACCAATTTTCCACCAAAAACAAGTATACAATGTTATTGGTCAAGTCAAACACTCCCTAGATATTCTTTTGAAATGAAATCATTAAAGTCATTTTCAAAAAATTCTAGACTACCCTTAATTTAAAGGATAGCGTCCCAATAAATCAAATTCGTAAGGTTAGTAGATGCCGTGGTAAAAAAAACTATTCGTAAAAATGGTAAATTCGATCAATACAACATTAACTAGTGTAGCCGTTCGCCTAAAGAGTTGGCTCAGTTACAACGAGATCGACTAGTGGGATCAATCCGACACGGGAAACGGGACATGTTTATAGTCCAATCTAGAAAGGACATAGGCCTACATTGAATATAGATGTTGAAGGTTCGATGTTTTCCTCATAGATGATTTTAAACCATCAATGTTTTGTAGCTATGTGCGAGACAGTGATATGTTTATAAGTTTGTTTTTAAAATAGTAGTATTTTATTACTATTTTTATACAATTTATTGAATTAATATATGAGTTTCATACTCATTTTTTACAAATACACTTCTGTTACTGTTTAAATTAGTTTGAAAATACTATCGATGTTTTTGGTTCTATAACATCGATGTTTTCAGATGATGTTTTTTTTTTCATCTGTGACCTTATTAATATCGATGTTTTTCCACAATGTTTATCCAAATTATAGTTGTATTTAGGTGCACTAAAATGGCTTTCTTTTTTTTAAAAAAAGAGAGATTTGACCCCATTCATGTAAATAAGCATCTGTGGACACGTGCCTATCTCATTTAGTCTGGTTTTCTTGTGCTGGGGAGGTTGGGTTTCGAATATCAGTTGGGTGTATGAGGGTGTTTTTTCTTAAAGGTTTCCCACACTTCTTCCACACAAATGAGGTAAAATTTCCAGAGTAATTCTACCTTACTCTTACTTAATCCTGAACTGTGCTAAAACGCATTGGCTTTTTACTTTATTAAAAATAAAAACAGTATTGTGATTAAATGATTATGAACATTTTCGGCATCGAGATTATGCTGAATCTATGTTTTATGTGATTCCAAACCTATAAAAGTGGATTTCACAATTATATCGGTTTGTGTGTCCAAATTAAGGGATAGAGCTGAGATGGTTTGATGGATTTTATTAAATATTTTATTTTTTCTTCAGTCCCCAAACTAAGGATTGTTTAAAGATTACTATTTTTTTATTTGAAATATTTCAAAAATGGAATCCAACTATTATGTTTAAAAATGATATTGGTATTGTTTGAAACGACAAATAACACTGCAATCTTTTAAAAATAGCATATATGATTTGGTTTAAAATGAGAGTTAGAGTAGTTTTTTGCATAATAGTTAATTCAATTTGCTTGTTTTTCTTTAAAATATAAGCATTTAAAGATAGGGAGCGTATAACCCGAACGGGTAGTAAGACGCGGTGGTAAATATTACTAAAGATAGGGTTAAGTGTGCTGAGAAATTAATATAGTTTTTAAATTAACTTAATGATTTTTAAAAAATATTGGTTTATTTTACACTATAGATAATAATGTTTGTTGATTTTTTTAAACTAAATTAATTTAACGATTGTTTACTTATGACAAAGTTTGAAAATTTTGAAAATATTTAAAATGACCTTAATATTTAGTTCTAAATAGCATTATTGGAGCTGAATAAACATACAATGTGTGTATATTGGAATTGTTTTAAATAATAAATAAGACGATATATATTTGTTTTTTAAATATAAATAATGTTAGGGTCATTCTTATTTTTAAATTTGGCATATATTTTAAAAGGTCAGGAACAGTTTTGTTTAAAATTTATGCTTAAAGATTGAGTATTGTGATTAACAAGATAATTTTTTCCCTTTGTTTTTATGAATACTTAACCAAGTTAACTGAAAACCTTTATCTGAAATTTTTTTTCCATTTTATGAGAAAGTCTATACGATTGTGTAGGGAATTTTTTTTTCAATAGAACATTTTGGGTAGCACTAAAGGATAGTAAGACGTGGAGCACAAATAATAAGCCGGACTAGGCTTATCTTGAGAGAGAGCTGAGGAAATAAAAGAAATGTCAAATATTAATAATATTTATCACCGCGTCTTACTACCCGTTCGGGTTATACGCTTGAGAAATGTCAAATAGCTTTTAGAAAATCTAGATAAAAAAACTCTGGGTTAGGCTTTTTAAATTAGCTTCTAGAATCTAGAGACATCGAAATTTTAAAATTTTTGTAAGGAAAAATACTTCAAATAGTTTCTAAGAGAATATATTTTTTTTTTTAATCAGAGAGAGGACTACTCCAAACAGCTTTTAAAAGCGTATAATTACCGAAAATATAAGTAAGATCCACTCTAAATTAGTAAAACCGAAAGCGGGAAGGGGGAATAGGGGAAGTTATTGCCCTTTTCGAATAAATTATATGTATTTCACACCTTCTGATATTCTCGAAATTGAAGCTGAAAAACTTGCATCTAACTAAATATAGATTCTAAGGATTTTTTTAATGTGCTAGGTAGAGGACCGCTCTAAATAGTTTCTAGAGGTATCAGATTTGAAAAAAATTTCTGGATGGATACAAATAGATTATAGATGAAAATAATTGTTTTAAAAAATCAGGCAATAACAAGTACAAATAGCTTCTAAAATTATCCAATTTAAAAAATCTCCAGGTGAGTAGCATTCCAAATAGCATCTGAATATATAGAATATTTCTAAAAAACTGCTGGAGAAGCCCAATTTAAAATTTTCCAGAGGCATCTAGTTGTCGAAAAAAAATTAAGGTCAAGAACATTCTAATTTGTTTCAAGGAGCATCCAAATTTCAAATATTTCTAGGGGAGGACAACTTTAAATAGATTTTAAAGGAATTTGATTTTTTTAGATTCAATATGAGAATTACTGATATTAACTTTTAGAGGAAACTAATTTTCAAAAATTTGCTGAAGAAGGACTACTCCAAATAACTTAATGAAGCATTCAAATTTCAAAATATTTCTGTAGAAGACTACTAATTAAATCAATTACATATTAAAAAATGATGAAGAGGATCACTACAAATAGCTTTTAAGGACACCCAATTTTCAAACCTTTATCTGGGAAGGTTGGGAAGTCAGTCCCCCCAAAGGGTTTTTTTTTTGCTTGCCCCCAACCCCTTACTCAAATAAGTGGCCTTGACCACTGCTCAGGACTATAAAAGAACTTTAAGATTCTCAATTGAATCTCTATACTACTATGAACATAGGGAAGAGCGTTCTGATCATAATTTCTTCGATTAGACTTACAGCAAAACTTTAAAGACATTTGAGGAAATTAATTAAAAATCCTATCAGTTAAACAAAGACCAGTATTTTGATGCTAAGATGAGAGCAAGGAAAACAAATACTTTTCAGAAATAAAGAAAAATGAAATTCATATAAATGTGTCAATTGCTTAGTTCAAGGTATTGTCAAACGTTTAAGAAAAAAGTTACAACCGAAGATAATTTGTTTAAATTTGACATTGACATAGCTGATTTCAGTTTTATCAAGTTTTTCTTTATTTTTTTAATTTGCGTATTTTAGTACACTTTCTAATAACCTTACACGTTAAGGATTGGTTTTAGACTTTTCGTGTAGAAAATGGATTTTCTCAATTTATCAAAGATATGAAAGACTTTAGCGTAATTCCTGTCACAAGTACCGCTTGTGAATGAGCTTTTTATAAACTGATTCAGGACGACCTGGATAAATTGATGCTTCAATATATTGAACAATTTATATGTTAATCTTATGATCGAAAAACAGAAAAGCTCTATGTAAAAAACTATAATAAGTGCAAAAAAGACCAATTATTCTAATCAAAAAGGTTGAAAAGGGTAAGTATAAAGGGTTAAAGTATAAAAAGGAATAAAATATCTAAAAGGGCTATAAGGGAAAAAGGGAAAACTCCAAAATTTCCCTAAAAAGTCTTAAAAGGTAAATAGCGCAAAAAGGGTAAAAGTGGTAAAAGGGATATAAATGGTAAAAGTGCCAAAAGGGCAAAAAAGGTAAAAAGTAAATATTATCAAACTGGATATAAAAGTTAAAGATGTAAAAAGAGGCAATAAGGGAAAAAGGGTAAATTCTCAAAAAGGATAAAAAGGACAGAAAGGGCCAAAATTGCAAAATTTGCTAAAAAGGGTGATAGGACAAGAGGAGTAAAGCAATAAAAGAGTAAAAGTACCAAAAGGGCAAAAAAAATTTTTTAAATAAGGCAATAAGAACAAAAGGGTTAAAAGGGGTAAAAGTGCTAAAAAGGAAAAAAGTGTAAAAATGCCAAAAGGTTCTAAACGTGTAAAAATGTTAAAAAAAACTAAATTGCCAAAAAGCACACAGTGAAAAAAAACATAAACGGAAGGAAAAGGGTAAATGAGATAAAAGAGGTATAAAATTCTAATATATTTGATTGGATCTACTTTTTACCCTTTTTATTCTTTCTGTCCCTTTTGTACTTTTTAACTTTTTAAGATTTCAACCCTAAAATAAAACCCTCTTTTCCCCTTTGTCATTTTTTGGTTTATTGCTCTGTCTACACTTATTGCTCTTTTAAGCTGTTTTACACCTTTTACCCATTTTAATTACCCTTTTAACCTTATTTTAAAAACCAATTGATATACCTTTCTACATTATTTTTATATTCTTTGTTCTTTCTACTCCATGCCAGAAAAGTTTATACACGGGAAATCCAAAAATAGTTCTCTGGGAAATGGGGTGTGGGGGCTATAAATATACAAATTACTTTAAGTGAGGTAAGACAATAAAATTTGGCGAACATGTAGCAGTACTACTCTAGATATTCAGATTTTTTCTAAAAACTTAAATTTTAAAGTTGGAGTAATTGAAATGGGGGAGGTTTTATTCAACATTTTCAAAACTATTTGAAACAATTACTTACCAGTGTGGTATATAACAACATTCAGTGGAAAGATAACTGTACCATACCGTTAAATCTGATAATTTTAAATTAAAAATGGAAATCTGGGAAATAGGAAGGGGTGTGGACAGAAAACAAAGCTTTTAGTTGCGATGATAAAGAATTGTCAGGAATGTAGTGCCAAATATACAAATACTTAGTATATATTTACATTTTATAATTCTGGGTTTGTGAAAGATTTTGAGGGAATTTCCGAAGTCTATATTAAAAACTACTTCTCATTGTGGTTAAAGATTTAAATTTGTCAGCTTGTTATAAGATACACCTCAAACATTATGAAAACAAATTAATTTCAAAATGAAAGTTCGGAAAATGGGAAGATGGGCGTCCTCTCCAAAAATTTCAAAGCTAATATAATATAACATTTCCCTTACAGTATGAAAGTGAAATATTTACTTACAGGTATAGGGACAGCACCAAACAACCAGAAGCGTCTGAAATTTTTTAATTTCAAAACAAGGGTCAAAGGATTGAGTTGGGAGTGGGATTGGGGGGATTTAACTTTCCAAACATATAGAAAAAAAAATTGTTGCGGTAGGAAAATGATAGACTTGCAAGTAGTTACAAAGTCCACTCCAGATGATCAGAAAATATTGAAAATTGTTTCCAAAATTTAATGCGTGAAAGATTTCACAAACAAAAAAAAAACTGCTTGGTGTATTAGAAAATTGAAATATGGCTAGAAATTACAGGGACCAATATGTATCTATAAAAGGCCATTATTTCATTTATGGTGTTTTTTTAAATTTGATTCTCTTTTTACTAATTTTATTTATGAATAATGTATATTGCATCGTTATACTTCTTATTATGATGGTTTTTATGCAAATATTTTTGAATTACAGTAAATACCTATTTTGAGATAATGTTTTAATCAATCCACCTATTTTTCACGTTTAGTAACATAATTTAAACCAATAAAGGATTAATATTTAAAATTATACAAACTTTTGGATACTTTAACCTTTGGTTAATTTTATATTATAATCAAAATTAAAGCTTCTTAAAAATGCCCCATGCGAAGAACGGTTACATAAACTAGTTATTTAAAGTAACAGATTCTTAAAAAATTCATTAATGAATTATACACCTTTTGGTTTGGGATTTTTTTGTCTAGTGATGACTGGTGTGGGACTGTCTCGTGAGTCATCTGGAGCAAGGTAGCAGATTGGAGTTGCCTTACCAACTCTTTGCTCCAACCCTCTAAAGTTCAGTATTCCATCCTGAGATAGCCCTAGTAACAAGGGGCGAGATTTTAGCGTTACAGCCTCTTAGTAGATAATAAATTACTCTATAATTAAGCTTTGTATTATAAATATTGTTATAGTAAATTGGTCTTAAAGAATTTAAAAGTGATAACTCCATTTATAAAAAGCCAAAACGTTGCGTTATTACATTTTTTAGGCTGTGTCAAATATAGGCAATTTTATTTTATTTTTACAAAGGATAAAAATAAATTAAGGAGAAAACATAAAAGTTAGAAGCAGGTACCACTTTTACATCCTGCCTTTACAAAATAAAACAAGACTCTTGTTCCTGTGATGTATTTACGAGGTTGTATAGGCTACATAAGTTGGTCATTCAAACCAGTAAATACATCGCTCTGAAATCAGCTCTTAAAACCAAGGACTAGTTCATTGCTCTATGTGGTGCGCTGTACTGTCTCTTTCACTAAACTGTGTCTCATACAGGGTGCTATATATGGTGAGTAGTACTGTCTCTTTCTTAAAATTGTAGCACCTACAGGGTGCTAAATTTTGTGAGTAGTATTGTCTCTTTCACAAGTTTATCAAGTTTTCAAATGTTGAAAAAAAAAATATTTACCAATTTAGACTAAGCATCATCTTTACCTCTTTCTCGAAGAAATATATATTTAACATAATAGATGTCTCTCTCGACTACTGAACCAAGCAGCATTATCACCATTATCGACTGGCAAAGGTAATAATTAATTGCCATTATTGTCTTAAGCATTTTCCTCATTAAAAATATTTGGTGTTTCATAGTAAAACCATTCAAGGAAACCTTCTATGATTGGTTTAAAAGTATAGTTTTTCAGTCTTAAACATTTTACATATTTAAAATTCCATATTGTAACCATTCTGATAAATAAGAATAACTTAGATTTTTTACAAATGTCAAATAATTTTGGGTAATCTACAAATATTTTATTTTTGAAAATTTAAATTTTGCTAAATATATTAGAACAATTTGGTTTAAAGTTTATATTTACAGAGCGATTATTGTGATCAACAAAATTATGTGTTTGTTTTTTTATGAAGAAAACATAGTACTTGTTAATTGATCACATATTTCAATCAGAAATATTATTATAGAACCCTAACAAACTTTGTCTCTGTAAAATAACATTCATTTAATATATTTTGTTATATGTTACAAATAGTTTGTCTCATTAAAAATAGTACAATTAGAATTATAAATTATTTTATTGTTATCTAAATGGAACTTCTCAAGCAGGTCCACTAAAAAATATATATATATATATAATAAATATTTACATGAATAATATTCAAAACAATGTTTACATGTCTTTATTAGTAGCATTTTCTCCTAAAGAGTTTGCAAAATTTTAATACATAATATATTTATTACCTATGTATCTTAGTATGTGTCCTGGTTTGTTCCCATTAAGGTGTAGGATATACTCGTAAATACATAATCTAAAACTATAATTTTTTTTAAATATATGTAAATATTCCAAATATACTTTTCGTGGTGTGAGTTATATTTGTAAAACTTTTATTTGCGTCACTACTGATTGATGTTGGGCATCAAATATAAATTATTGTTCAAGTAATCCGTTTAATAAGGAATCCGACAGGATTAATGTATTTATAACCTCTTTCCGGTTGAGTGGTGGCACCTTTCCCCCCCACCCCACTGAAATTTGCTACCTTTTACGGTCTACAAATATGTTTTTATTTAATAGGAAAAGTAAATATTCAGGGTAAACTAAACAAATCCACGCCATAGTACTCAATATTAGAGATTCCTTCATCAGCGTCGAGGGTATTTAGGGAGGTTTTTTCTAATATACTTTCCATTCTCTCTCCGTGCAAATATGGTCACACTCTTCTAAATTCAAACTTACCAATTATCAATCCGTTAGCGTTATTAATACTTAAGGAGTTCAAGGTTCAAATCTTGGTCGGGTAAACTATGGGTGTTTTTTCACTCTCCCTTCGAATCCCTCTGCAGTTTAGTATATTGTGAGAGTGCTGTCTTGACCTGGGGGTAGTTTTTCACTCTCCCTCTACGTAAATGCGGGCTCACTTCTGCGCTCTTTAATATTTTATTCCGGCAAAGCTGTCACGTGTATATTGCCGGCGCCTTTCTGTCACAACGTATTTTAGGGACAGAACGGGTGAAACATCATATTCTTCTCTTGAGTTTGGTAACTAAAGGGCATGAAGCACCCGACGAAAGATATCGGGGTTTGAATCTGTGTTGGGGATTTGAATACCTGCCAATGTGTACTGTTGGTAGTTCTCACTAAATGTTTTTCCACTCTCCCTCCACGTAAACGCTGGAACATTTCCTTAATCCCCCCCAAACGCAAATGTGGATTCAACCTTCCCAATTCCGAATCCAGCTGGACTCGCGGTTCTGTTTTCTTCTTTCAATCTGTTGTAAAAGTTGGATTGGTTGATTGTTAACTCTCTAAAAAGAGTGCATAGTGATAGATACCCGCCTCGATGGGGGAGTTCGAGGTTCAAATCTCGGTCGGGTGAACTGAGGGAGATTTTTCCCTAAATGGGTTACCACTTTCCTTCCGCGCAAATGCAGGTTCAAGCTTCCCAATTCCTATCCGTTAGCGTAAATAGTACTTAAGCGTATTATAGCCCGAACGGTTAATAAGACGTGGTGCTAAAAAGAGTAATAGATAGCAAACTGGCCTACACTAGAGGACAAAGTGGTAATCACCGCTTCGGTGGCCGCATGGTCTAACGCTCTACTCCCACATCAGGCTATAGACTGCTGATGGAGGGGGGGAGATTGAGGTTCGAATGTCGACCGGGTGTACTGAGGGAGGTAGTTTGAGCCCATACCTGAACTTGGAAGTTTTTTACCCTCTCATAGTTACACTAATATTTTATACACCGGTGGTCGCGGGCAGGCGCGGATACAGGGGGAGGTCAAAGGGTCAGCTGACCCCCCTGTGGTGTTTAGAAAATTAATTTAAAAAATATATATTTATAAAGAAAATACTAAAAAATTAAATCATACAAGTTTTTATCTTTCCTAGGGATATGCGAATGTTCTTTTTAGTCTCAGGCGAAGCAAAGATTAAAGCATGCCAAGAAAGGTTGAAGCTGAAACCAAATACAGTTTTTTTTAATCAAATAACACTATTCTTAATTTTTAAATTATCTACTAATACTTCTAGATAAAGAGAACGTTTGGTAGGGAAAAAACGCACTATATTATATTATTTTTATGCTGACATATCTGAGTTTATCCCTGCTTGCATTATAGGTAGATGTAATTCAATATCAAGTTAGTGTTAAAATACTTTTTATTGCTGTTATATGATTATTATAATTTATTTAAATGGGCAGTAATTAGTGATTTTCAAATATTTTCGTTATTTATAGTGGTTTTATTATAACTTCAAAACTTCTGAAGATGCTAAGGTTATAGTGGTTGTCGAAGTGACGAAGTCAAATCGAAAATGACTTAGGCTTCAACTTTGAATTTGACATTTCGAAGATTTGCACACCCCTACTGAATTCCTAGTGCAGGCTGTCCACCTCTTACACCTGTCTTCAACTCAAGTAGTGGACCGAGTTAAAGAGGGGTGGAGTGTGCTATTTTTAGAAATACTTACCCCCTTCTAGTGAAAAGAAAGCTAATCTATTTCAAACCAGTTAGAGGTAGCTGGAAATATTTATTTTAGTATACCGTAATGATTCGTTCGAGTGGCCTTAGACGTGGAACATTTTACGTGTGTGTTTCGTTTTGTTAATGCTTATGTGTAATTAAGTGTAATTTATACATATTTCGGTCTCTTTGTGATTATAAAGACCTATGATGGTTTTCTTTACTCTTAGTAAACTGTGAGTGTGATATTTGTGTTTTGTTTTTTTGGTTATTGTGCTACTGCCTATTGTCATTGTGATACTGTGACTGTGACTGTGATACTTCCTCTTGCTATTCAATTTTGTGATAAATTATTGTCTTTGCTAGCTATGTGATTTGAATGCAAGTATTGATATTATAATATCAAAAAGAAAAGGACAGACAGATTTATTTTGTTTTTTCAAGAAAAAAAATCCTGAACCAACAGGACACGAAACTGTGGATTTAATTGAAAATAGTGCATCAATGATCTTAATTTGTAGCTCGCCCTCAACCAGTGGATCTAATTCAAATACTAAAATCTCTATAGAAAGTGTAGGACCAGAAAAATATGATATTTGCAACTTTGTTGGAGCTGAAAATATTTCCGATGACTTAAAATATCACATGCTAGTAGAACCGTGGACTCCCCCACTAAGCTACAAATTCCGTAATGTTGTTCAGTCAGGAGGTATTAGACATTTTTAAAGATCATGGCTGGACAAGTTTGTTTGGTTGACGTACAGTGCCAAGGACAATGGCGCTTACTGTATTGCATATGTACTTTTTGGATCAAAGGAAGGAGGTAGGAGTAGAATATCTCTCGGAAGCTTTGAACGGACTCCGTTTCTAAACTACAAAAAAGGAAATGAAATGCTTTGCGGACACTCCTCCAATGAATATCATAAAACAGAAATTATAAGATGTTCTGAATTTAAGAATACATTTGAAAACAGGACACAATCAGTTGAAGTCAGACTAAATTGTGAAGTGAAAAAAAGAATTGAAGAAAATCGAGCACGTTTGATACCCATGATAAAGACAGTTATACTATGTGGCCGACAAAACTTTCCCCTAAGAGGTCATCGTGATGATGGAGAGCTTAGAGAAAACGATAACACAGAAAATTAGGGAAACTTCCGAGCACTTTTGAGATTCCGTATTGAAGCCGGTGATAGTGATTTAAAGAATCTAACAAAAACAACACCTAAAAATGCAACATTTATTAGTAAAACAACTCAGAGCGAATTAATTGAAGCTTGTGGAGAAGTTATACTTAGTAAAATTGCTATGTCCATTAAAGCAGGGCAATTTTTTTCGGTACTAGCAGATGAAAAAACGGATGTCGGAACAGTTGAAGAGATGATTCTTTGAGTTAGATTTCTGGACATACTTTAACCTAAAATTCGAGAAGAATTCTTAGGTTTTGTGGAAGCGAGAAATCTCAGTGGCGAGGCTCTCACAAACTTACTTCTTGAAAAATTAAACAATTACGGACTTAAAATTGAGAACCTGCGTGGTCAAGGTTACGATGGACGGTCTAATATGTCTGGTAAAATCAAAGGTGTGCAAGCTCGTATTAGGGAAACTTATGGCAAAGACAGAAGACTTACGCCGGGTCTTCATACTGCACCCTTTAAAGCCTGAGGTTTTCAGAACAGACTTGACGTGCAAAGTGATGAATCTGAGCTTTATCCCTGAGATTTTTAAAAAAGCACAATATAATGTGCTTTTAAGATAATTTCTCTTTGGCCCTTGCCCTCGTGGAATACATTTTGTGTAAGGTACATGATGTTGATATTTTGATGATGGTATCCTTTGGTGAAAAGATCAATGAACCCTTCGTTGGCCTCACGCATCAGGTCATCCAGGATATTCAGCTATGGAGAGTCACTATAGGCGTCATCCATTTCCGGCAAACCCTTACAGAATATGACGAGGGGATTTGGCCCGTCTTGTTTGAATCCCGGCTCCCAAAAATAATAATACCAGGTGATTTTATCAAATTTAACGCTACACATTGTGTCCAAGTGATGGATAAAGTCGGCTACAAAATGTGACTTTCCACAGCCGGAAGGGCCGCTGATAATGTCCGAAAAGTGATGTTTCAACTTATCCGTAATGTTTGAGATTAAGCTTATAAGCTAAATTAACTTGTACTTGTAGGTTATTAGGGAGGGGGTGTGTACAGTGGTGCAGGAAAGTTTTTATTTTGGGGTGGAAATAACCATGTGCTCTTATAGGGGATAACATTTTTGAGATTAAGAAAATAACAGGAAAATGTAATACAGCTGTCCCTCACACTACGCGAGTGATCGGTTCTGTAAAATAATCGCGTAACACTAAAACGCAAGTGAAATGATTTTAACATGGGTAATATAGGGATTACTCCAAAGGAAATAAAAATCTAAAACTTGTAAATGAATGCCATTTTTTTAATTTATATAACTTGTTCAATGTATTAGGTAGCCTACACCTATTGTCAACATTAAATTCCCTGAACTTTGTACACAAACACAATTTCTAATCAAAATATATAATTAACACAATGCTACAGGTACACTTACTGATAATCTTCAATCGCATGATAAAATAACTGGATTTGGCAAATCCGGATTATCACTATCTTGCTCTTGACGGTAGGCTCTTGCTCTCTTGAAGGCCCTTGGACGGGAAGCTCTTACTCTCTTGAAGGCCCTGGGATGGTAGGCTCTTGCTCTCTTAATGGCCCTTGGACGGGAAGCTCTTGCATTCTTGAAGGCCCTGTGATGGTAAGCTCTTGCTGGCTTGAAGGCCCTAGGATGGTAGGCTCTTGCTTTCTTGAAAGCCCTTGGATGGTAGGCTTTTATCTCTTCAGAAGACCCTTGGATGGTAATCTCTTGCTCTCTTGAAGGTCCTGGAACGGTAGACTCTTGATCTCTCGAAGGCCCTTGGACGGTAAGTTCTTGCTCTCTTGAAGGCCCTGGGGTGGTAGACTCTTGCTCTCTTGAAGGTCGTGGGATGGTAAGATTTTGCTGGCATAAAGGCCCTAGGATGGTAGGCTCTTGCTTTCTTGAAGGCCCTGGAATGGTAAGCTCTTGCTGTTGTGAAGGCCCTGGGTCTTTAGACTGATGATTTTCAAATTCTTTGATGAAATCGTGACTCTATTGACAGGCAGAATTTTCCCTATCTCTATAGATTTATTTGTGGCAAGCCAAAGAACTCAGGATCTCTCTGGCAAATTTGGTGCTTCTGTCCATGTTAGGGTCATTCTCTTCAATGATTCTAATTGCACTGTCAATATCCTTAAATAAATCAGCAAATTATTTTGTTGGAAGTTGTTTGATAGGCTCAATAACATAAGGCTCTTCCTCTTCATTCTTTATGCCATTCTCCATTTCTAGAAGGTCTTCATTGGTGAGTTCTGTTGAGTGGGATTGGAGCAATTGATCCACATTTGCCTGGTATTTGTCCTCAAATCCAACATCTTGCTATGTCAACGATGTAATTTTTTGAATTGTAAAGTTCGTATTCAGGATCAAAATCATGAGAATCAGAAATTTCATGCCAAATATTTTTCCAAACTCCCTTAATACGGGACTGTTTAACTTCTGCCCATGCATATCCAATGTTGTCAATACCACCCCCCTAACACCAAACTGTACAGTAAAGATCAATGCTTTCACTGGAATGTGCACGCACAAGGTCACACCACCACAACACAAGATGACTGCGAAATTCCAGCTGACCATGCACAATTTTTTTTATTTCTTTGAATCACGTTATAGCGAAAACGCGTAAAGTGAGATCTCGTATAGCAAGGGATACCTGTATTTAACAATCCTATTGTGCATTTTCTCATTTATTTGAGTCATTCCAAACATTAGAATTAATACACACAAAACATATTAAGAAAAATGTTTCCATACACTTTGCTCTATATATTTTACTAGCTATAAAACCACTAACCAGTTTTGCAATTTATTTTGCTGAGACTCTCAGGTGATTTAGTCTACATTTCCTCATCGTGGAGCGAAAATAGTTTCTAATGCATCCAAGCATTGAAAAACTTCTTTCTGCAGTAGCTGATATCACTATCAGTTTTCAAATCTCCTCAGTGTGTGTTCCAAGCACATTTTATTTTTATTATGCTATAATAGTGTGAACATTGTATCTTGCCTCAATAAGTTGTTTATATTATCTAAAAGTTTTATTGTATTATTTTGGGGAGTAAAAATTATACTTTTTACCCCCCTCAATTTTTGGGGGGGTAAAATTTACCTCCGTACCCCTTAGTTTCTGCGCCACTGGGTGTGTATGAGTTAAAACACAATCTTAATAGTTTATATGATATGTATTCACATAAATAAAAGCTATACAAATATAATTTTCGTGGTGTGATATATATTTGTAAAATATATTCTAAAACTCTTATTTGTGTAAATAAATATACAAAGTATTTTTTCGTGGTATGAGCTATATTGGTAAAACATTTATTTATGTAAATATATATCCCAAGTATTATTTTCATGTTTTCATGTTTCATGTATATTTGTAAAACTTTTATTTATGTAAATAAATAGTATAAACTGTTATATTTATGCGTTTTAACATCACACCCAAACACCCCCTCTCCTCTCTTATAAATACAAGTTTATTTAGCATAGAAGTTCAGTCTCAAACATTATGGATAAGTTGAAACATTCAGAACAAAACAATGATATCCTTTTAATTTCTTTTTGGGTAGCAATCTAAAGTCACAACAATTGCAATTTATAAATGAGTATGGCAGTGCTTCCATTTCCTTCCTGTCTTTGATTCTCCATGGATTTACAGAGCTAAATTGCCTGTCTTACAAATATTTATTTTATATGTGCTTATCCAATACTAGAACAGAGGTGAACTGAGACTATTAATATTTGGAAGTCCTTTTCGGCATCATTTAATTTTGTCAGCATAATTTCACACAATTCCGTGGCCGCGTGGTCTAGCGCGCTACTCTCACAGTAGACAAGACTAATGATGACGGGTAGATCGATGTTTGAATCTAGGTCGGGTGTACTGAAACTGATATTAAAAAAGTGGTTTACTCTTCTTCCGCGCAAATGCGGGTACACTTCCTCTAAATATAACTTTCCAAATCCCTAAAATCCTGAGCATAATTAGTAAAAATGTGTATAAACTGTTCGATCGCACAAATTCGTCTCCATTCAACAGCGTAAAAACGTGGGAAGGAATTATTTGATTGAATTACCGTTCCAACAATCATTAGTGATGCTAAAAACTCTTTCAACTTTCAAGTTATGGCATGATGTACCCTGCAAAAGATGGTGGGATTCAAATCCCGTTTCATACATGTCAAAGTGGAGTTACAATTTTAAAAAGGACCCCATAAAGCAGCATTATGAAACACCTCCACCTGTGAATTTCCTTCTGTTTTTCAGCCACTGACTTACAAGGCCATTTGTGACGGAAATATACCTGAATATTAATGCTACAAAAGGCGTGTGTGCCAGATATACATGTTTTCAACATAACAATGTTCCCATTCTGTTTCTAAAGTCGATTGTGGTTCGAAAAACACTGTTGGTCACACCAATGGTGGGAGGTCAATGAAATCCCCTAAAAGCAATAATCGATTGGTTGTTAACTTATTTGACATAAAGAAAGATGGTTCAAAAGATAAAGGTAGCAGTTCAGGGGCTTACCCGTTTTTTTCCTGGTAATAAAGTGTGAGATCAAATTATTTCGTTAATATGAATATCTTCACCCGAAACCTTAAATCTATCGTTAGCATATCTGTCCACTGAGCCAATGGTCCAGGGTTCGATTCCCAGTATGGCTGAAAATGCTGGTTTAACCTCTCATAGAGATAAGTTAGGGAGGACTGGGTTTTGTGCATAGCTAGTACACCAATTGAACAAAGATACGGGCTTACAGTTATTTATATCTTGTGCACCGGTTAGTGGCTGTTACATGAGGAATTTAATGTACCCACATTTGTGTGAAAAGAGAGTGGTATATCATCAACGTAGAACTGCTCACACTTTCCAGAGACATGACAGCCATTTTTTTTACCCCTTGAACCGTACTACTTCAATGGCTGTCCGATATATTGCGATGGTATAGGTGAATACTAACTAGCATAAATCCGAACCCAACGCTTAACGAACACTTCTAACAGGAGAAAATACTATGTTATAGAACTGAAGTGTACAGATTTTTCAGGTAGGTAGACTGAAAATTCACACCACAACGCTGTCTAAAGCGTCAGGTCCTCACTGTATAACAGCTAGTATGCTTATGACGGTAGGTACACAGGACAGGGATTCGAAACCAGATATTTGCTCGGTATCATGATGTTTTACTGGGAGATCGGATTCAAGTAAGTTGCTTCCCAGTCTCGCTCCACGCAGATGCGGGTTTACTTCCTTGTCCTTACCCTTTAATATAATTTTCATTGTTTCAAAATAAAATTAATTATATTGCTACCAAACCTATGTCAAATATAATAATTTGAGCTGGAAACCCCTAACTGACCAAAGAGGATGGTAGCCAATGGACCAGGACTCGAACCCCCTGCAGTTTAGTATATTGCGAGAGTACTGTCTTAAACCTGGGGGTAGTTTTTTCACTCTCCCATTTTTGCAAATGTGGGTTCAAACTTTACAATTCCTAATCCATTAACGTAATTATTACTTAAGCCCATAACCAGAACAGGTAGTAAGACGCGGTGCTAAAATATGTCGAGTTCGTGTGATCTATAAACAATATATGTGCCAGATCACTAGGTAATTACGTTCGAATTTCCATTTTAGAAACAGGTTCTGACAATAGTTATGAGAAGGTCGGGGTTTGATCCCGCAGAAAGCTATGATATCCAGATGGTGTTGGAGGGTTTGATTCCCCCTGTTCAGGTGTCAATGACGCGCAAATGTGGGTACACATCTCACTCTGTGACGCAAGGTGTTAGGGGTTCAAGTCCCTTAGAGGGCAACAAACGCTAATTACTTCACATTTCAAACCAGGGCAAATGCTTGTACACATTTCGTCTGGTAACACATCACAGTCAAACTTTTCCCTGTGACCAAAGTAAGGGCTTCAAATCCCTACCACCCCTGAGAAAAATACCGATGCTCAAATTCCGCTGGGAACGCCGTTTAAATGACAGGCTCATATATTTCTAATGGAGAAAGTTGAAAGCAATTCCCTGATGCACTAAATTGTTGGATGAAATAGATCGTCTAATATGTATGTTTGCCACTCTTTTAACTATTAAATAATATATTTTAGTAACTTCTAAAATAACAATACGCGCTCTCTCCCCCCAAAACAGCTGTTATCTTACGCTTGCCTGAAGAGTTTAGTTCAAGTTTGGGGCAATAGATAGCTGTGTCATCTAGAAACAGGTGCTTTCAACCCCCACTGTTACTTTTAATAATAGATAGCGTGGATATCTCGTAATCATCAATTTGAAGCTCTGGCAAGGGAATTTGATATTTTAAAATGAAAATATACTGTTTCAACGTGTTTAAGTATACCTACATAATAATTAACCCTATAAAGTATATTATTGCTTCCAGCCGCTATTCACAAAAGAGACAGAACTCTATATTGCGTATGATAATTATTTGTTGTTGAGACAAAGGTCCCGGACTCGATTCCCATGTCCAGGTGTCAATGATATCTAGACGGGGTAATCCTCACTAAAAGGATCAATAATAGCTTTGTCTATTTTATAACAAGTTACAAGTTAGGATGTAACGAGTCACGAATTATAGCTATGACAAATGGGGCAACACTCACCGATCCCCCCTTGATGAACTCCGACACAAGAGCTCGAGCGCCGACCTCCACTCTCCAACACTACACGATAGACTAATCGGCGCTTTCAACTGACTCACTGCGCGAGCATCGAACTCAGGACTGGCCGGAAACAAAAGAGAAATGCTCCACGCGGCTGGGTCAAATTACGTGTTCCGCCGCCAAAAGGTCTAGAAAAGTCTGGTTGTTACCTGGACTTTCTTTTATCTTCATGTTTCTTCTTGCCACCTTGTCTCCCTCTCCTTCCTTCCCCTTCTCTCTCTGTAGATTCTATGATTGGTATATATTGGGACGTAGATAGTGGATAGGCACTCATTATACCATCGGCTGACCGAGGTGAGAACGGCGACTTAAGGGGCGAGATCTTTCAGATAACATTCAAAATTCCCTTTCGGCGTAATGGGGGGATATTATGTCAAAATTGTTGTTTAATTTTTTATATAATTTAACTTTGGAACTCCATGCGTTTCTCGCAGTTCATTGAAAATGCTGTCGCCTTTCTGCCTTCTCATGCAGGCTCTAACTAGATTTAACAGGGCCGTTTGGCTTTAATTTATTTATTATAGATAATAATAGGCACGCCGTGGGATACTTTGCGTCTCGGACTTGCCGCCCACCTCTTGTTATAGTTGTTAGCTTACGTATCAGATAAGGGGTTGTCTTGTTATTTAGTCTAATGTGGGGCACGAGGCACCTGTATGTTAATTTGGGGACTTGGTTCACTGATAGGTTCTAGGCGTTGTTACATTGTTGTATATTATGTTGACCTACATTTGTTAGAGAGGGCATCTAAAGTTAACTTCTTGTTATGATCAGTAACGTTAACACATTAGTTGAGAGTTATATATATATTTATATTATGTTTAGTGGCTATGTTGGTTGCGTTCGCTTTTAAGGCGCAACTTAGGGTAACTTCTCATGTTAACGCTAACGGTAAAAATGTGGAAACATTTGTCAGGAGCAATTATGGAATAGGTGCATTCCTGGTTGGGGCATGAGACATAGAACCTAGAGCCAGAGACCTCCTTGGCGACTATTCACTTTTTGATACTTGAGATTTATGATGGTATCCATCATGCTTGTATGTTGGTTACATTTATTACACTTAGCATTGTTGTAGGCTTTAAAGCATTGTAATGTTCATGTATTTCATACCTTAATGGAACTATTTCTTTACATGCAAGAGATTCGCGCTTCACGCGGTATTATTGTATCTGTACCCTTTTTATTGTTCATAATAAACTTATCTTACATAGTTACAATCAGGTAATATTCTCGACTGATTTTCCAGTCTCCTTTCCCCGATATTATTCTCGGGGGGTTAGCAATTTTAAACTACCTATATTGGCTAACGCGCTAGTCATGTTGAGCTCGACCGCCGAGGACGGGGAGATCGAGGTTCGAATCTCGGTCGGGTGAACTGGGGGTGGTTTTTCCTAAATGGTTTTCCACTCTCCCTCCACGCAAATGCGGGTTCACTTCCTCTAAATTCAACCCTCCCAATTCCTAATCCATTAGCGTAAATAGTACTGTAACGTATAACCCGAACGGGTAGTAAGACGCGGTGCTAAATATTATAAACTACCTATATGTTTTAATTTACATCTTGGTAGTTAACCATCTTTTCACATACTCTACCCCAGCGCAAATGATAGTCATCCACTAATTTTATTATTCGGGCAAAGATATCAAGGTTCGAATCCAAGTTACCTTACATGGCAAATGCTGAAACACAACAAGGTGTTTTAATAGGGATTGTTTCTGAAAAATAAACGTTGGAGGGTTTGATTCCCGTGTCCAGGTGTCATTGATATCTAGATGGAGTAATCCTCACTAAAAAATAAATAATAGCTTTGGTTATTTGAAACTACCTATATGTTTTAGTTTACATCTTAGTAGGTAGCCATCTCTTCACTTTTAATCGCAAGCGCAAAGGATGGTATATCCACTAATTTTACTATTCGGGCAAAGATATCAAGGTTCGAATCCAAGTTATCGTACATGGCAAACGCTGAAATGCGTCAAGAGGACTTGGGGCGGGGGCGGGTTAATGACTCTTCAACAAGGTCATTACTACTACACGCAACAAGTTTAGGGTTAACAACTCCCACTAAGGGTTGTTGTGACATCAAGATTTTCCACCAAGAGAGTTTTCTCCCTTTAAGATCTAATCTCTACCACTTTTACTAAGTAAGAATGTTTCTCTACTACTTTAAGTGCACGGTCAAATGACCTCAAACAGGGCGAATATGTTGATGTAATATCAGGAATCCAGCATTTGCAGAAGTTCTTGTTAAACTTCCTCAATTTTCCCTCCAGCGCAAGTGGGCACTTAATGTCAGGCTCATCTATTTCTAGGAGAGAAAGTTGGAATCAATTCCCAATATGTCGTCTAATATGTAAATTTGCCATTCTTTAACTAGATACATTAGAAATGGACCCTCTGCGGACGTGTTTATTTTTTCAGCCGCACGAATGATGGTACACATTCTACCTGGTCTAATTATATTAAGCGGTTTACGAGTTTAACTGATGTTTGATTTCGCTCTTTCAATTGCGGGGTACATTCAACACCTGCGAAAGATACTGAGGTTCGAATTCCGGAGGGCGCGCCGTCTAAATGTCTGGCTCATCTATTTCTGGTGGGGAAGGTTGGAATCAAATCCCTACGGGGGTAAACTCTTGGACGCAATATATCGCCTAATATGTAAGTTTGTTGTTCTTTAACTATTAAAGAATATATTTTAGTAACATCTAACAGTAACAATAATCTCTCTCTCTCTCCCTTAAACACTGGTCATTTCCCTTTGCTTGAAGAGATTAGTTTCTCCCTAAGAGATAACGTGGAGTATCTCGAAACAATCGCTCTGCTTTAAAACGAAAATGTATTGTTTCAAAGTGTTTAAAAGTATACCGACCACTCCCACGAAAATGCGGTAGTGATGTGGATACTTTTTAAAAATCAGTAGTTAGCTACCTGCCCCAGTGGGCACACTGTCTAAATGTCAGTCTCTTCTAGTTAGGGCTTTTCATCTGTGGATGGAGGTTGAGTTCGAATCACTGCTTGGGCTTTCTAATGGTGGTCCACGATTTTGGAGTTCTAATACCTGCTGAGACGTGGGGGTCCGTAGTATTACTGATTTTCCACTCTCCCTCAGAACAAATGCGACTGCACTTAACAAAGTAAATATGCTATATGATATCATTTAGTTATATTAGCGATAAGACCCGCCTCGATGGCGTAGTTAGCTAACGTGTTAATTTCGTGTTGAGTTTGACTGCCAAGAACGGGGGGAAATCGATGTTCGTTGTTCGAATCTCTGTCTTGTGTGTGTACTGAGGTCGGTTTCCTCACTCATCCTCTGCAGGTTGTGGCCCGGACGCGTAAGACGCTGTTCTAAATACCGATAAGCTTAACGTCGTGGCTATTAGCAGGGAGGTAGAGGTGATTGAATCCAGATCGACCGTATCGCTCGGCCTTCACACAGATGCAGGTACATTTTATATCTTCCTCTGCCCTGATATTACTTATGAATTTATGTAGTTGTATATTATTTCGTCAAAATATAGTTGCGAGCATTAAATGATTTTAAAATAAATTCAAGTTATTTAAATTAAATAGTACTTATGAATTAATATAAGAGTTATATATTATTTTGACAAATATATGAGAACATTAAATGATTTTTTCTGTTGCTATAAGTGGCTCGAGGAATAAAACGGTTATTTCTTTTTTTTCACTTTACCCTTGGCAGCAATCTACCGTCACAATTTATAAATAAATAAAAATACATTTTAGAATAATTTTTGTATACATGCATCTGTAACAAGTTACAATTATAATGATTGAGACAACACTCACCAAACCTGGGGCCAGCTCATGGATGGCCAGCGCACGACACGAACACATATTTCGACCTCCGCTCTCCAACATAAGACCCGATTGACTGAGCGGCGCGCCCGAATGGACTGGCTACGAGAGTCAAACCCGTGTCCAGCAAGCCACTAAGAAAAGAGTTCCGTTTCCGGCCTTGCGTCGCGTCTGGACTGTTCTACTAGCTACTCGGATCTTCGGGCTCTTTCCATTGTTGTTCCTCCCACCTTCCTTTCCTTCCTCCCTTCCCCTTCTCTGAGAATGGATTATTGTATATATATGGGAATTCCGGTGATCTAAAATCACTTATTACACCATTGGCTTTGTTGAAAGGAGGTGAGAACGGCAACGTAGAACTTGGGGATTATTACTAATTACACCTAAATTTCTGTTTCGTCGTCATGGGGGGGTCATTAATCTAAATTACTGGTTCGGAACTTGATGATTGTTTATTAATGCTTTGTTATGCCCTGCGCTTACCGCGGCAGTTATAGATGTCGTCGCCCTTCGATATCCGCTTAGGTTTTCGGATACTAGCCCAACTTAATTGTCTAATAACTTTGTAAACTCATTTTTATATTCGAGCTCGCAGAGTCGGCCTGCGTGTCTCGGGATTACTGTCAGTCTGGTAAACAATGATAAATTTAGCTTCATTAAGGGACAGCCTAGTACATCAGGTTAGGAGACTAGGTTTTAGTATTTTATAGTGAGACTTGGTCCACTCTTACATATGTAGGGTATTTACATGTTGAGTAACGTAATGTTAACTAAGCGCACTTCAGATGTTTATCTTTACGCACTGGTTGCTAGTACGTCACGGAGGAGTTGCAGTTAGATATTATACTAGAACATATACTCGTAGGTTGAGGAGACAAGGGGTCAAGAACCATAATGTTCACTGTTAGAGATCCCGAACTGTAATATAGTATTTTGTTGCTCTCAACACACTTTGTGTTATCTAGTGTAACCACTCCACGGGGGACTCTAGGGTTATTTATTTATGATGTCTAACAAGTTTGATGATTGTTGAAGAGATGCGCTTCACGCACAGTTTGTTTACTCTCATATTTTTGTACTATTATTGTTTATTTCATAATAAAATATATTATGTTCAACCAGGTGATATTCTTGCCTGATTTTCAGCCTTCCTCGCCCTATAGAAATTAAGGGAGGAAGCACATCGATGATTGCATTGTCTAAGGTGTCACTATTGTTTTATACTAGACGGCCGATGACAGCGTGATCGACTTTGATTTTCTCCCTCTAAGCAAATGCGGATACATATTCTACATGGTCTAAAAAATCTGGTCTACCAACAAAAACCCCTTTTCTTCACTTTCACAAACGGAGAGTGCACTCGGAATAAAGTACGACCATTCTAACAGACATTAGCTGTGCTGGCCCCCCTCGAAATATATCGATGTTCGAATCCCTGTGTGCACGCCCTCTAATATCAAGCTCATCTAATTCTGGTGGGGGGGGGGGGGTGAAATTGAATTCCCTGCCATGTAAAATGTCGGTATTTCTCTTCCGGAACATTTTCTTAATCATTCCTACCTCACGTTTAGCCAGAAAAGGAAGCGTGTAGCCCCATCTAGTTATGGCTGCAGAGGTTGGGGTTCGAATATATTCTGACGCGTACTGTCACTAGTTTTCCTCTCCAGTGCTGGAACATTTTTACCTTACTCCTACACCAAAAGTGGTGCATGGCTGATACCTACATTCGCGCATGTAGACGGAAGATACCATACAAAAAATTTTAGTAGACTTTAGTGGTGGGGTATAGCTGCCCCTAACTGAGGATTCCGAGGCCGCTGATTGTGCATATGCTCTCTAGTTGCGTGAAAAAACCCATTACCACATAGATGGGGAAGAGGGTGGGGGAAGGTTTTAGACACCGGGAAAACTCATTCTCTGGGAGAGGGGAGGAGAGAGATGAAAGGGGTCTTACGGCTGGGAACCATTTCTCACACTCTACGCTAAGCGGCCGGCCAGAGAAAAAGTTCCCGCGCTCACTATCAATGCCTGGGACGTCACGGGAGGAGCACCCGACGCCATGGACTGCACATTCCCTCTACCAATAAATAAAATAAACTCCCACACAAATAAATAAAAACCGATAAAAAAATAAAGTCCAACACCCGTCCGAATCCTACCCAAATATAAAAAATCAATGAGCACACATAAAAAACAAGTTTGGACAAGAATAAACTAGTTTAGAGAAGAATAAGTCGCTGAAAGGAGGTTAGGGGTAAGGGGTCAGGGGAGGAGAAAGTCAAAAGCCAATCAGAGAGCGACAACAACATTACGTAATCATCACAATACACACTCTCTCCCCGTCGGGTCAAAGGTCAAAAGTCAAAGTAGGGTGAGAGGGCGTGCTAGGTAGTTACCTACGTAGTTATATATTTTATATAATTTTACTATGGCAGTGTATTTTTCATTTCAGTATAAATCAATACTGACTAATTGTAATCCTCAATCAATTAGATTAGTATAGTAAAATTTAATGTGATATTCATTTTTAAACTGGCGTTGGCATTCAACTTATTGAAGTGTTTATAGATAATGTAATATGTTCTACCAATGTAATAGTTTCACGCTGTAAAATAGATCAAGGAATTATTAATTGTTGTTTGTTACCATTCCAATTGTTAAAATTTCCCAATTTGACCGTTGATTATAAGATATATTCTTAAATGTAAATAATTTATGAGAACGAGGGATCCAAGTTTGAAACAGACATCTTCAGGTATTCTAATTTGGATCTTTTCCTAAATTGGTGGAGGGAGGGTATGATTATGGAAATAAATTTATAATGCCACGAGTCGTATCCATTCTGGCGTTCTTGGTTCAGATCCTGACAGGATACTACCTAACCGCCCTGTATTCATGTGCGTCACTTTATAACTCAGCGCAAGATATAAATATCTAAATAAATTGTGTTTGGGTTCCAGGTAGTTTCACGTTCCTTATCAAGGATTAGACTGGGTTTGATTTAAATGAAATATACAATTAATTTAGGCTGTTTGAAAACAAGATTTTTAGGAAGATATTTAGTCCTAAAGGAGCTGAGGCTACTGGGGAGTGTACAAGGTTTGATAATGATGAGTTACTTAACCTCTGCTTACTACACGACATTGATAACCCTCGTTTATATTGTAACACAATATGTTTCCAACACAATCCCAACAAGTTGTGTTACAATATAAACGAATTCCCAACTTGTTGGGGATATTAGCCAACATGTTGATGTTGGGAGAGACGGTCAGAGCCATCTGGTTTTATTGGGTTGTTTTGGATCATTTGGTGGAGATAATACGTGACCAACCTAATATGTTGGCTTAGTTGGAAGGTTCTGCGCACGCGCTATCAAGTCGAGTCACACCATCTTTCCTTTTCACTTTACCACGTAAATGAAGATACAGAAGTGTAAGTAGGTACTCATAGTCCACATATGACATGCGTACAAAGTTATCAAATCCGCTTTGCAATTGTACGTCATTCATTATTCGCATGTACGCACTTTCAACTCGACGTTTAGCTAAAACAATTCGAGCCCCCCTAACGTTTCTTACGTTTTGGTTATTTCCGCAAGAGTACATTTCCTGTCAACACAATAAATGAAGAAACGGCAAGTAATACTTCGTTATCCATGGCTAGAAATGTGTAGCCTGATTAAAAAATTGCGAAGGACCCAGGATCTTGGCCCAATAAGTTGGCGACATTAAACGCAACTTACTTTACCTCATGTGCTGTCTCCCAATATGTTGGCCAATATATTGGGACACAACACATACATACTTAGATAATAAACGAGGCCTTAGGATAATCCAGTACTGACTGTCAACCCAAATGATAAGAGAGTATTGGGATGACCTAGACGTAGATGGGAGGATAACATTATAATGGACCTTGAAATAAATGGGTTTAATGAGGTGGACTGGATAGAACTAGCTCTCGATATAGATGGTAGGCGTACTTAAGTACGGCACTGAACTTTTGAGTTAATAATGCCATCGAGTAAGTAACATTAATAATCAGGGTTAGCTTATTCCACACTTTGATCCCGATTATTCAAGAATGAATATAAATATTGGAATCTAAGTTGGTGAATAGCTCTTATGGTATCCGTTTGCTGGTGTGATCGCGAGTGTTTCTCTATTGGCCGCCACGAGGGGTTCTTGCACACTCGCCATATTCCAAGAAAAGGTCCACTACCGTTGTACGATTTCCCTTTTTGGAAAGATATTGGCGAGGGTCGGTTTCACCACCACTGAAAAAACTGCAACTTGGGTTGTAGGAATCTTTAACATTTTGCCTTATTCTTCATAGTTAGTTTTTTGTTCGTAAAAATTGTAAATTCTAAAAAAAACACAGTCCAGTTTAACATGAAAGTAGTACATTATAACACGTGGCCACTGAAGCTGGTGATTGAAAAGTTGAGGTTATAATTTACATTTAGATTATGAATACGGGGGAGGGTGGTAAGCAAACTTAATTTGAATTTTTCTTCTGCAATAAATATTCAAGTCATCTAAACTATAATACAACCATGGTTTGAATCCTATTTATTTACCATATTTGAATTAGGTATTACGTTTAACACAGGGAGGCAAGTGGTTTAATATAAGCATAAGGATGAGTAATATTATTTAGAAATAGTCTTCGCACACTAGAATGAGGAGAGATTTGGAAAACCACTTTCAGTGCACCCATTCGAGACCCACCCATCACACGCAATCTAATAAATTGCGAGTCTGAAACACTAGACAACTTGGCTGCCGGTGCGGATTATAAATAATATATGGGAAAATATGATAGGACTGAATCTATCGAAACTCATACAACACTCATAAACTTATAAATGTTGATTTGAAGGAACAAATTGTAAAAATAATTTCCAAGTTTAACAAATCAGTTTATTAATATTCGAACAAGTCAAACGAAAGTATATAGAAATATAGGTAGAATTTATTCAAACCATCCATTGTTTAGACATGAGAATAGAAACTATTACAATGTTATAAACAGATTGACAAAGGAGCATCAGGTTTGAACCACATAGGAACACCCTATAACCCATACACATATAGGTCAAAGGTGTAAATTAGAAAGCTTGTAGCTCGTTTGAGCAGGATAATTATTAATTCATCAAATAGGATGAAAGGTAGCAACTCTAAGACAATATAAACTAGTGGCAGTAGTCAAATCGAATTACAAATTTATCATACATAATTCTACTCCAGCCTGCTGACTAAGGCATGCATGGTCATATAGTTTAAGGACCCTAAACTTGACCCTAATATTTGCGACTAAGCCTAACCGACATAGAAAAATAGAAAATAAAGCCCACTATTATAAACTATGCCTTAAGGGCATATGGAAACAAGTCAGTAATACATATAAAACTAAATCATATGGACATAGAACAATAGAGCTCAAAGCTCAACAAAGTAAACTATGCCTTAAGGGCATAGGGAAACAAGTCAGTATAACTGACATACAAAAACTAAGTCGTGTGGGCATAGAACAATAGAGCTAAAAGCTCAACAAAATAAACTATGCCTTAGGGGCCTAGGGAAACAAGTCAGTAGTAATGACATACAAAACTAAATCATATGGACTTAAAGATCAAAGCTCAACATAATATTACATTATACCTCAATACTTATAGTATCCTCTGTATCTGTGGCGAGGAGATGACACAGACGCCTCAACCATCGCAGTATTCAGTACGTAGTTTTAGGAGATGCTCGTGAATATATTCCAGCTGTTCCTCCGACGAGTGGTTACAATGGAATAGGTATACGTGAACCGAGGACCGGTGGTTATAGACCAGTGGGACCGATTAAATATAACAGTGTTATTTTCAAGTATGAAAAAAAAGGAGGGGGGTAATCTTCTAACATCATGCCACCAGACCACTAGCGCTCGCAAGGGCTGTTGATAACACCCCAAATGAAGCCTCTCTCATTTGCTCTTCGTCTGGCCCAGGTGTAAGATATTTGTGTGTTGGTCTTCAAAACCGAGCTGCCTCGTTCGCTGGGGCATTTTTGTTGAGGACTGGGCGTCTCCCGCTTGTGATGTTGCAGTGATTGTATATCTGCCACACATTATTAGAACTTATTAGATCTGGTGGTAATAGTTTTAGACCTATTATAGGGACTTCATTGATTGTAAGTGTTAAAATGCCTTTAACACGTTACACATAAGGTATTATGTTGGAAGCGACCGTGTTCAGAGCGGCCGAGCAAAAGTCGTGTTGTATGTGACCAGATTTTTAACATGCTTGTCAGAAGCGACCACACTATGTTAACCTCTAAGTCAGCTTTCTTTTACATATTTAGCTTATTGCTTTACTTAATTTAGTTGCAAATATTTAATCTCTGTAAATAATTTTTTGTATTATTAAATACAATAATTACAATGTAAAATGTTCATAATTGATGAGTACAAAATTCTAATATAATTTATTCACGTATACATTAAAATATAATTTTAAGTCCTTCGTATTTTCGAAGTACAGGAATATGTTATCAATTCATTTATACAGCTCTATGTAGGTCTTATGCAGTTTTCTTGCAGGCTCACTTAATTTCCTAGATTTAAGTTGGTCAACGTTAGGTTATGTTGGATTAGGTTAGTTAGATTAGGTTAATTTAGGTTAAGTTAAGTTATATAAGCTATTTTTTAATTCTTTCGTTTACACGTTTTTTTTACACATACCAAGCTCATTCGCTTGTATGAATTTTAAAAACATGTTTGATCACTCTGAACACGAGGAAAGTTTATGTGGTCTATTTCAACACCAGTCGCTTTGAGCACGGTCTCTTCCATTACGTAGCCAAACCTTTAAATAAAATCTTATTAGAAAGTTTTATAAATAGAAGAGTTTTTTTAAATATTCTGACACATATTTTAAAGTTTATTTTACATGAAGCAAAACGTAATGTACAGTACAAAGTTAGCACTTTTAAGTAGGTTGGTTAGTTTCAAATAATACTATACATGCCAAAAGAATATAGTTTATGGCAATTAGATTAGTATTTTAACCTCTGCCCTTTGTTATAATAAAAGTTACGACTATAGCTTCTAAGGGAATATTTTCAATTTCAGAATATTTTTTGGCCCTCCGGTGGTTGGGGACCTCTCCTACCCCTTTCCCCCTAAACCCTCCCCCATTCTATTTCCCAAAATCTGATCCTGGCAACATCCTTGTTATAAATTGATTGATGTTAAATTATTTTTCTTGAACTTTGGAAAATTGTCTTGAACATATAATATCTATGAAATATTACTAATAATATAAACCAATGTTTCCAATAGCGACCGTAAAATATATGATAGTATTTTCTAAACGTTTCTTCCTATCAGAATCCTACAATGGCAAATTCACTAGATTAGCAATCTGAAGCTAGGAATAAAAAAAATTGTAATTGCTAATGTTTTCATCTATATGACGGAGTTTGCCACGTACCGGACACATCGTGACCCGGAGAACATTCACTTAAGGCAAGTAAGAATGTTCAGTTTGTGAGATTTGTTCTCTATCCCTCCGATCACAATGGACTACAACACTAAACGAGTTCAAAGTTCCAGACAGCTGCACATAGTTGACATGAAAAAAATGTAGACGACCGAATTGTATCCATTCTGAATGGTATCCATTCAGACATTTTTTAAACAAGCCCCACAAATAAAAAGTTTGATTTGTATCCATTCTCATAATATCCACAAAATCCTGAATTTTATCCATTCTGAATGGTATCCATTCAGACAGTTTTCAAATAAACGACTTTAACAAAACTCCTGATTTGTATCCACTGTAATTATTTGCATTATATCCACAAAATCCTGAATTGTATCCATTCTGAATGGTATCCATTCAGATATTTTCTTAAACAAGCATCACAAATAAAAAGTCTGATTTGTATCCATTCTTATAATACCCATAAAATCCTGAATTGTATCCATTAATTAAAAACAACTTTTTCGGATTCGGGGAGTCATGAAACTTCGAAATTCATTAAAATCTCGAGTTCAATTTTTTGACGATCACAATATTTTCTCTACCTGTAAGATAGCGAGAAAGTAAAAATCATAATTATTATAATAGGTCTAATGTAAAAATAAAGATTTGAAAATAATTATTTTTATTTAATATTTAGAATATTTATCAACTTATGGACGTTGATTATCTTTCAGGACATGAGTAGTCTCACAGGCCCCATCGTTTCAGCCCCAAGGCTAGTTCCCGTGAGAGAGATATATATTGTGATGTCAATTGACATACTTTTCACATCCGATTGATTTACCTTTATTCCCCCATACGCATCTTGGGGTTGTGTCATCTCCCAAGACTATGTCCCCGACAGAGTCCACCACAGTATCGTAGGGCTCATGGGTTCAGCCCATTTGATTTTTATGTGTCTTCCAGCCCCACTAGATTTAAATGTGTACCCATTAGTTTTTAATGTGTGCCCCAAGGGTTTTGGGTAGGGGAACGTGAAGTCTTGGGCACTCCTCCCATGACGTGTCGGTGATTCGGGGCAGAGGGAACATTGCACATCCCATGGGTGAGGGACCATAATTAAACAACCAAGACTTGGAGCTCGCCCCTCGGAATCCACAGACTAAGAGCAGTGTATAATGTTGTCAATTCAAAACCTGATTACTAATGAGTGACTACAACCTTGGCACACAGATCCCTTCTTCAAGTTCGAAGAGACCCTTTACGGATATTTTCCCCAAGCTCCAGAGCATTCATTACTGCTGATGATTATGTTCATGTTTTATCAGGAAAATACTGGTCAGCTCCCTAACTATCACGCAGCATGACACGGATCTAAAGTGTATCCTAACATTATGTCATTAACGATGTGATTCTTATCTACGGTTAAGTATTCCTATGGTAGGATTTTGACCCGAAAGAACATTTACGTCAAGAGTTATATGTTAACAGCAAATTGTGCGTGAAAATTATCTACTGATCATTCTACTCGTTCTAACCCGAACTTCCTACCAAACAATTTAAATATATTCAGACGGCAGGTCCGTGATCAGACCATAAAGTTTGTATTTTTAAACTGTTCTTCCTACCAGTATAATACTATAGTTCTCTTCCATATTCTTCCTACTTCAAGTTATGTGCTATGTTGATTGCAAAATAATATAAGTTTGTATTTGTTCTTTCTACCAAACAAACTAAATATATTCATACGTCAAGTCAGTGAAATACTGACCACCGGTAAAGGAATCATAATTCAAGTTATGTGATCTGCAGGTGATCAATGTTGATGTCTGAGAGCTATCCATATAAATACATAGCATAGCGTCTTACTATACTATCAGGTGATAGGAATGAGGAAATGGTCAAGCAATTTCGTGGGAAAATCACCCTCAGTGCACATGGCTGGGGTTCAAACCACGCTCTCCTTGTTTTCAGCAGGTAAGCCAAACAAGAGCGTGACAGTACACCCCAACGGACATTCGAACCACTGACCTCCATCTCTATAACTAGATGAGTTACACGCAACCTTTCAGGCTAAATGTCTATATATTAATTAATATATAATGTTCCGGAGGGAGATCTACCTACAATTTACCCAGCAAGGATTCGTTTCCAACCTCCTCCACCAGAATTAGATGAGCCTGACACTTAGATGGAGTAACCACATGGATTCAAGCTTCAATATCTGTCACGGTTCTTCCGCAGTGACAGTACGCGACGTTGATCAAGACACATTTGACCAAGTAACGGTACATTGAATCTAATTTAGTAACGAAGCTTAATTAAAAAATTTTAATAGCCAATATGATGCGAGAAAATATGTAGGCTAGGAAAAATCAAAAAAGGGTTATTTGGTCGATCAGATTTTCCATTTGATATGATTAGACCAGGTAAAATATGTATCCTCAATTGCATGTGGTGAGAAAATCAAACTCAGTACGTAGAATAGGAAGCAAACGCCGAACACCTTGACGTCAGCAGTCTAGTATAACACGATAGTGATGCCTTAGACGATGCTACCATCAATGCAGGTAAACAAGTTTTATAAAACGCTTTCCCAGTCAGTTTAATTTACGAATCGGATAAATTGAACTGTGACTAAAAAAGGGGCCCAGTTTTAGAAAACACATGAGAAATGTTCAGATATAAAATATATTGACTAATCATATGGCCTATCTTATTTATCATATAAATAAATTAAAACATATAAAGCTGAAACATGTCTTAAATATGTTTGAGGGAGCCTGCGCGTGTTCACCCAGTGAAATTGCATCTATTAAACTGCGTGAACAGCGTCTATTATCTTAATATTTGATACTGTATTCATATGTTTTATGTCTAACTGACACACCAAGTAATAAAAGTAATAATATCTACTTCAAATCCTAACAAGCTAGTTTGCTTGTTGGAAGATTATCAAAATTATTTCACTAATAAAGTTTCATCTTTGATTTGAACTTAATTGAGAGAGAGAGGTATTTATTTTTATGTGTGCATGAGTAGATGTAATTGGATCCTACCTGCAGCTGACGATCCGTTGTTGGTGACCCAAGTAGGCCTACCTGGGGTTGCGCTGATAATCTGGAAGAACCACACATCTATTCGATATTCACTTCACGCACACACTCCGAGAAATATGGGTCATTATGATTACTAAAATAAGTTATTAATTGTGAACCGCGCGGTGACACACGTCTACCTTTTAGAGGAACCCTTTGCGGACTAAAGAAAAAATGCGCGTAAAAGAACGAGAGACAAAATGTACCACCCTTACAAAAATAAATTACTGTAAAAAGGGCGGTAAACAAAAAAATGTGATAATTATATGAATTAAGAATGAATTAATATAAGAAATATTTAATTAAATAAACAATAATGAAATTTATATTAAAATAATGAAATATAAAGAAATAAAGACTAAACATTCTCCCCCGTTGAACCATTCAGGTTCAAAAGTAAGGAAGGAATACAGAACATATTGGGAGTGAGAGGCCCAGAACAAATATCTTCCTTTCTGAGTTTACAGATGAAACGTAACATATAGGCAACAACTCTCTGTAAGCTGGACAACGATGAAAATCCCAGTCTTCTTTGTGTGTCGAGATGAGTATGTTTAATGGTTGAGGTTTCGTTTCTAGGAGAGTGTTTTCTTCTGAAGATGAACAGTAAATTGGAAGCCATTGCGTTCTGGATGCGGCTAACCAATGGGGGCCTGTCCACCACAAAGGGTGGTTGCAGAGCAGAGAAGGTGATACAACACGGGAGGCCACGTCACTTGGATTTTGATTGGTAGCGACATGAGCCCGTACTTCTGGCGGTGTCATTTCTTGTGTTTGAGAAACCCGATTAGCAACGTATACCTTGAGACGGTATGGTGAAGTGTGTATCCATGCAAGTACGATGGTTGAGTCTGTCCAAGCGGTAAATGAATGTATGTAGTACTGCGATGATATGATGCTGCTACAATACTGCATTAATTTTGACAGTAAATGAGCTCCACATAATTCAAGACAGGGTAACGAAATCCGTTTCAGAGGTGCGGCACGAGATTTCGCAATAAGCAAATTTACTTTGACTTGGGAATTTTGAGTCACACATCTGAGATAGATGCCTGCTGCATATCCTTGCTCAGATGCATCTGAGAATCCATGTAATTGGACATCTACAGTGGAGGAGAGAGAGAGATACCGAGGTATGCTGAGGTTTTCTAAGGGTGGAAGCCTAATCTAATTAAGATGTGCCTTTCCCATTTTGCAGAAATATCTACGGGTAGAGGTTCATCCCAAGAAAGTCCTAGTGTCCATAGAAGTTGCATCAATGATTTTGCCCAGAATACTACTGGTGTCAACCATCCACACGGGTCGTAAATTTGAGCTACAGCAGAGAGTACTGAACGTTTAGTCTGGACTTGTTGAATTATATCAATCTTATACGAAAATGCATCACTGTCAGGCTTCCATTTGAGACCAAGGATGCTATAGAGAGGTTGTTCAGGAGTGCGAAAGTAAAGCGGAGTCTCACGATGCTCTTGAGGTACAGCGCTTAGTACCTGGTGTGAGTTACTGGACCATTTGCGCAACTCAAACCCACCTTTTCTTAACAACTCTGTGAGCTATTGTTGAAGAGAAAGTGTATCTTCTAAGTTGTCAGCGCCAGTGATAATATCATCAACGAATGTTTGGGTTTGTAGCACTCGGGATGCGCTGGGAAAGGCCTGACCCTCATCCTCAACAAGTTGATGTAAAGTCCTAATTGCAAGATAAGGGGAGCTAGTTACACCATATGTGACAGTGGTAAGTTGGTACACTTTGAGAGGCAAATTAGGATTTTCGCGCCAAAATATCAATTGATAATTTTGGTCATCAGGATGTACTTTAATCTGTCTGTACATTTGGCGAATGTCTGCACTAAAAACAATTTTATGACGTCTGAAGTTTAAGAGAATATCGAAAATATCATTTTGGAGTTTCGGGCCTGAGTGAAGTACATCATTTAATGAGAGGCCAGATGTGCCTTTGGCACTTGCGTCAAATACTACACGCAACTTAGTGGTAGAACTTGTTTCTTTATGCACACCATGGTGAGGTAGAAAGTAATGTTGAGAATTATTTGGGAGTGTGATGGTAAATAATTTCATGTGTCCAGATTTATGATAATCATCCATGAATTCAATATATGATTTCTTGAGAGCTGGTTGAGAATTTAATTTATTTTCAAGGGCATTAAAACGCCGTTTTGTTTGATATGATGAATCGCCAAGAGATTGTATAGGTTCCTTGAATGGAAGTCTAAGCACATATTACCAATGGTGTCCCTAGCGTGCGTGTTGCGGAAGTGATTTTCACATATTTCCTCATCTCGCATAACCACTTGCAAAAGAGGGGGTTCCTCTAATTTCCAGAACTGTTGAAGTGAGTTGTTCAGGTCAATATCTGTAGTTGATAATAACGTAATAAGATTAGACGAAGCTGGCTGGGTGTTGTCGTCACTAATAGAGGGCGCGCTTCCCATAACTACGAAACCGAATATAGTTCCTAGCGCTATAGGCATGTCCTTTCCAAGTGGATAGAGATCACCAGTAAGTGTTTGAGCGAAGAGGTCAGCACCAATTAACATTTGAACAGAACTACTCTCACTAAACATAGGGTCAGCAAGTACAAAAGTTTGAGTTTTTTCATTACGTCAGGTGAGATACGAGTTTGCGGCATATTTGATGTTATTTTATCAATTATCATAACTGAGTGAGCGTTTGCCAATGGTATACTACCACATTTGGAAATATTTAAATGAGTAACACCCTTAAGTTTCACTTTAGTTGACGATATCCCCTGAAAGTTACTGGGTTTGAGGCAGTTACGTTTTACGCCCAGAATATGTGCACAATGTTCAGTGATCAGCGTGGATTGACTCGCTGAGTCCAAAATCGCACGCACAATTTGTGTATTGCCGGAGGGTGTAGTAATGTGGACTAGAGCTGTGGCTAGAAGAACAATATTATGGGTTGTTGAAGAGAGACCAACAAATGGTTTGTTTTGACCCGAATCGGTCAACTGTGAATAAGTAGGGGTGTCTGTGTGAAGAGTAACACGATGGTTTCTCAGCGGTTCAGTGTGAGATCTCTGTAATTGTCAACTGTTGTTTGAGACAGGTGTTTGTGTTGCATCTGGTGACTGAGGAGAAAGATGCAACAATGTGTGATGAGGTTTATTGCATTGTTGACACACATGTTTTGACTGACAGTTTGAGATACGATGTGAAGTACCTAGGCAATTAACACAGAATCGATTCGCTTTAATAAATTCAAATCTTTTCTGGGGAGTTATAGATTGAAAATCAGTACATTTATAGATGTTATGTTCTGGCCATTTGCAAAACGAACAGCTATTAGTTGAACCTGTATTTTCAGACAAAAGAACCATCCTGGTTGGTTTGTGTGCTAATGGCCGTGAAAATGAATGTGCTGGAATTACCGTCGGTTTTAGTGACAGTTTATGCGATAGATTGGCCGCCTCTAAGTGTGTACACTCAGTTTCCAAAAAAAGTATTACTTCACTGACAGTTGGTATAACCTGTGTGTCAGCGCGATTACTTTCGAATTTCTTTCTGAGCTCTTGAGGAATTTTACGCATCAAGATGTTTGAAAAAATTATGTTTTCATTGGAAACCTTTTGATTAAGTGCGGATAATAATTGTGAGTGCTCATTATAAGTTAATAAGAAAGAGCGAAGATTTTTTACAGTCACTTGTTCAATATTGGGTAGATCAATTAAGTTGTCAGTGTGTAAATTAATTAAATAACGGATGTTGTGGTATCTCTTCTTGAGCAAATTCCAATCAACTGTGTAGTTTTCTGCAGTGAGTGGAAGTGACTTTATTATGTTTAGTGGTTCGGATGTTAGTGAACTTAAGAGATACTGAAATTTCTCGACCTCTGTCAGACACGTGTTATTGTGAATTGTGGCTTCAAAGAGACTTGAATATGTTAACCATTGTGTGGGCTCCCCAGAGAATTGTTTTAAATTAATTTTGGGCAATCTAATATTGGACGCAACAGAGTGGCTTGATTTTGTTGACTCATTTAGTGGATCACTTGTGGAAACCAATAAAGGAGGGACTAGCATGCTGACAATACATTGGATATCGACATTTAAATCGGCAATTGGATTTTGAAATTCGTCTATTTTTTCTGGATCATCTTTAAGAAATATTCCAAAATCACTCACAATGGATGTTTGGCGGAGTGATATTATTTTCAACAACAAAAACAAAACTTATTAAAATAGAAATTGGGTGGTACATTTCATTTTACCGCGAACATAATATTACAATTAATATTTAATGTCTAGTTAAAAGTTCACAAATTAATTTACTTCTTGTTATTATTTAAGCGGCACATTAACAATAGAATATCAGTTTCGCCGAGAACAAGTTAATAAATGGCGGTTTTTCTTGGCGGCAATTCACAAACGAGGAGTTTTCTGATATTCTACACACTTGTTTTTCTTTTCCAAAGCAATTATTTTAACACTACTTTTATTTGGTTGTCTTGAGATGAAAATGTTCAGAGTGTCTATATTTTTATTGTTTATTTTAATGGACTATAACACAATAGCGTGGTACGAATGTTAGCTAAATAAAAGAATTTAATTTATTATCTCATGTATTTATAAAACATCCGGCCCGGAGGACCAATGATTTGAACTTGATTGAGAGAGAGAGGTATTTATTTTTATGTGTGCATGAGTAGATGTAATTGGATTCTACTTGCAGCTGACGATCCGTTGTTGGTGACCCAAGTAGGCCTACCTGGGGTTGCGCTGATAATCTGGAAGAACCAGACATCTATTCGATGTTCACTTCACGCACACACCCCGAGAAAGATGGGTCATTATGATTACTAAAATAAGTTATTAATTGTGAGCAGCGCGGTGACACACATCTACCTTTTAGAGGAACCCTTTGCGGACTAAAGAAAAAACGCGCGTAAAAGAACGAGAGACAAAATGTACCACCCTTACAAAAATAGATTACTGAAAAAGGGCGGTAAACAGAAAAATGTGATAATTATATGAATTAAGAATGAATTATTAGAAGAAATATTTAATTAAATAAACAATAATGAAATTTATATTAAAATAATGAAATATAAAGAAATAAAGACTAAACAATCTTTGCTGATTATGAGTTAATATAAATGATACCAAATAAATTAAATATGTTCATAAGTCAAGTCAGTGAGATACTGACCGCGGGTAAAGGAATCATACGTCAAGTCATCTGATCTGAGGATGAACAAAGCTGTCTGTTCTTCCTTGCAAAATCCTACTATAATTCTGTTCTTTCTAGCAAAGAAATTAAATATATTCACACGTCAAGTAAGTGATCTGTAAGAGTCATTTTTGATAAATAACTGATATTAAGTCAGAGACAATTAGACAAATAATAGCCGGACACACCACATTAGCTGTATTAATCACCTGAAATGGTATAAATACTGTGGGGCTAAGAAATTCAATTTACTGATCATGTGTGTGTGTATTAATTCAACGTCACTCTGCAAGAAAAAATTGCATCTACAATCAACTATAAAGGTAAGATATATATATAAATTTTTTTACACTACCTGTTTCATGATGAAGAGCTACCATTATTTTTATTTATCAATTGTAATTGTCATGATGGTAGAATACAAGCCTAGTCGTAAATTCCAGGATATTCAAATACTGGGAAGGAGTATTAACCTACACACGAAAAATTTGTTTGCCTGTTATAAGAGTGTCAAAATTACTTCACTAATAAAATGTTATCTTTACTTATTATGTGTCAGGCTCATCTCATTCTGGCGCAGGAGGTTGGAATCAAATCGCTGTAGGGTAAACTATTGGTTGCTCTCCCTCCGGAACATTATATTAATTTATATATAGACGTTTAGCCTGAAAGGTTGCTTGTAACTCATCTAGTTATGGAGGTCGAATCTCCACTGAGGTTTACTGTCACTCTCGTGTTTGGCTCGCCTGCTGAGAAAGAGAATAGAGTGGTTTGAACCCCCAGCCATGTGCACTGAGGGTGATTTTTTCCACGCAGTTGATTTTGCACTTCCTCACCCCTATCACCCGATCTAGTATTAAGGCGCTATGGTATTTATTCATACGGATAGCTCTCACCCATCAACATTGATTGCCTGCAGATCACATAACTTGAAGTATGAATTCTTTACCGGCGGTCAGTATCTCACTAACCTTCTCCCTTGTTTGCCTGTCTACCAGCTCTGACTGTCAGAAGCGACCCTCAGAGAAGGTAGTTGGCTTGTTAATACCTAAGAGTACCGATCTGTAGTCACAGACCATAACCTCTTTTTGTGAATGTGTTTATTGTTTGTGGGTGGCAAATGGAGTTTAGGATAGGGGTTGTGATTTAGAGAGAAGAGTTATGTTGTGAAGTATCTAAAATCGTGCCCTAGTACACTGTGATGGTAAACACAAGTGCAGTCGGGCCCGATGTGCAGATTGGTGTGTGTGTGTGAGTTCTGGCTGAGCTGAAAAATACATGATTCATATTAGACGCTAGGTGAGGGATGAAAAAGTGATTGTGAATTTGTGAAAAATGATTTCTTGACGCTAGTCAAGTAGGATAGAGTGGATAGGTTAAATTAGGATAAACGTGATAGGTACTAGGTTGGGTTAGTCAGGGTTTGTGATGCTCGGAAGGGACCTCCTACTCCAGTCTAGGCTTTTTGTATTGCCTGGGTTCTTGGGGGTTGTACTGCCCCAGGTTTCTGATTATTTCATTTTCTTGAGTAGTTAGAGTTTTCTTGTAGAAGCTTCTGCCCCGGTCTTTGAATAAATCTCTTAGTGTCTTGGTCCCAGTCTCTGCATGAATGAACTCGTTGTTAGTTCTTGTGTTTACCCCAAGAATAACTCTTAGTACTTTGTTTTGAATCACTTGGAGCTTATTTAATACCTCAGGTGAGGCATAGCTCCACGCCTCACATGCGTAGACTAGTAGCGGCAAGATTAGACTTCTGTAGAGGTGAAGTTTGGTACGGGTATTGAGCTGTTGGCTCTTGAATAGTGAAAAGTTTCTGACGAAGATCCCCATCGCCTTTTTCCTAGTGTATTCCACGTGGGGTTTCCATGTTAGGCGGGAGTCTATTATGACACCAAGGTATTTAAGTTTGTTCGAGTATGGGATGTTTTCACCCAGCACCATGAACTGCTCTTGTGGCTGAGACCTCCTTTTGGATATCATGATGGCCGTGGATTTAGCTGGGTTTACTCTTACCCTCCACTTCTCCAGCCAGTCGCCGAACTGGTCCAAGAACCTTTGCATCTGTTTGAAAGCATATCGGATGTTTTTGTGGGATGTAAAGAAGAGGGTGTCATCGGCAAATAGCCTAACCATAACCTTAGGATTGGTGGGAATATCGGATACATACAGGCTGTATAGAAATGGTGATAGGGCGGATCCCTGTGGCACTCCCGCTTTGATGTTGTGGCGGGATGATATTTTTCCCTCCATTTTGACTCTGAAGTTCCGACCGTGTAAGAAGTTTCTTACTGTGTGAATGTAGGCCTTTGGGAAGTTGAAGGTAATCATTTTCCGTATAAGGCCCGCGTGCCAGACTTTATCAAATGCCCTGTCCACGTCCATGAGAACCGCGAGTGTTGACTCCCTTCTGTTGAAACTCTCGGTAGTCTCTTCGACAAGGCTGGTTATTGGGTGGACAGTGGAGTGGTGGCTCCGGAAACCGAATTGTGTGTCCGGGAGAATGCGGTGTTCCTGAGCAAATTGTTTCAGTCTTTCAAGTATAATTTTCTCGTACACCTTGCCGAGACTGCTGAGAAGGCTGATAGGTCTCCGATTTTGTGGAAATTTAGCGTCCTTACCGGGCTTAGGGATGGATATAACGTCCGCCTCCTTCCAAACTTCTGGGAAGTAGCCCCACCTGAGGGCGGCGGAGAATATTTCCGTAAGTAGGATGATAATTGTTCCCGGCGCTTGGCACAGCATTTCATTTGAAATTTTATCCGGTCCTGGGGCTTTCTTCTTCTTAAGCTTCCTGATGATCTGTTCCACTTCGGGTTTGACACTGGGGGTGGTGGATCCTCAGGCGGTTCCTCGAGGAATAGATTCGTCTCGATTTTTTACCAGTCTTGAGAAGTTCTCATCCTGAGGCTCGCTATTTGCTTGGAATTGGTCTTGTAGGGACTCCGCAATGGCTTCTGCTTTTTCCTCGGCTGTGTAGGTCATCCCTCGTCTACCATGGATGGCCGGAGTTCTAGATCTCAGGGTGGAGCCTTTGAGTTGTTTCGTTATCTGCCAGATGTTGTTCCCACCGTTGATTGTTTCTGAGATAAACTCGTTCCAATGGATAATTTTTAGCTAATTCGCTCTACGGCGGACTAGGGCTCTTAGACGATTGTATGCTTCCCGATCCCTCGGAGAGCGGGATGTCTGCCAGTTGTGTCTTGCTTGCCTCTTTTGCGCTATCAGTAGGTTTAGGTCAGGGTGATCTCTCTTGAGGTTAATTGTCGGGGATTCGTAGGTGGTTGCAGTCCGTTTGGCCTCTAGGAGCGTTGACGTCAGTAGGGCAAGCGAGTGGTCCACCTCTTCAGTAGATTGTACCTTCCACTCTTGAGGTATAGCTCTTTCCAGTGTAGCCTTGTATTTGGACCAATCAGTGGTTTGGATTATTCTTCTAAGGAAGGAATTTCGGGGGTTGGTGTTTGTTAGGAGTCTACAGAAAACCGGAGTGTGGTCTGAGTCTAATTCGTTTAGGGTGTGTAATTCTTCGGGGTGTTGATTTAAGTCAGTGAGAATGATGTCGAGTACATCCGGAAGATTTCTGTAGTTGAAAGGGAAGTACGTTGGTTCCTCCGGTGCCAGCACTAAGTAGTTGTTTAGGTTCGCATGTTGTGATAGGGTACGGCCTGCTTGGTTGGCAATTCGGCTGTTCCAGTGAGTGTGTTTGGCGTTCAGGTCTCCGGCAGCGAAGAAGTTTTTCTTTGCCGTCAGCGCGTTCAAGTCTTGAGCTGTGAAAGGTACCGAGGGGCTCCTGTATACGGATGTGAAAATTATCTCTCTCCGTGTTAAGGGTACTATCACTGAGGTTGATTCTATATTCCCATACCCGGTAAGACTGTATGATAGTGGTTGAGATTTTTCTTTACTAGTATAGCCGTTCCCCCGCCCTTTCCGGTAGGCCTGTCCGTCCTGTGGGTGGTGTATCCGTAGAAACTCAAACGCTTTGTTGGTTTTAGATGCGTCTCGCAGATGAGAGCAATATCTATCCCGTAATTCTGCAGTAATTGTTCCTATTCGTAGGCCTGTTGCAGTATTCCGTTGGCGTTCCAGAACATAACGTTCAAATAGTCTTCTTGTTGCGGTGTTTGTTTAATTACCATCGTGGTAGAACTTGGTGACGGCTTCTAGGATGATTAGAGCTTTTGTGGTTTTGTCCGGAGCGTTTTCCAGCCTACTCTTGTAAATTTTGAGGTGTGAAAGGAGTCCTGAGAGGTTGATATCTTTGAATATATTAAAGAGGCTACCTAGGTCGGATGTCTCGTTTGTGTTAGCATAAGTTTCTCTGGGTTTTTGCGGAAGATTGACGACAGCTGCAGCGTATGTTTTCCAGTTGGCCGCGGAAGCCTGCCCTATAGTTGGAGTGGTGCTTGTTCTAATTTGCTGTGTGACCTGGCTTGGTGGAACAACTTTCTCCGCAAGCTTAGGTGTCCCTTGGGTAGGTTTGACTATCTGTTTGCCTCGTCTTTCGATCTCTCTGATAAAAACGGGACAGTTTCTGTAGTTTGCCGCGTGTTCCCCCTTGCAGTTTACGCAGCGTGCAGGCATGGTTCTGTCCTTTTTGGTACATGTTGGAGTCAAGTGCTCCCCGAGACACTTGACACACCGGGGGGTTTGTGCACAGTAGTTTTTAGAATGTCCAAAGCGTTGGCAGCGGTGACACTGAAGCACTGTGCTTGCCGACTTTTTGTATTCTTCCACCTTCACTATGGTGTGATTGATGGCCCTGAGTTTATATATGTCTGCAACGGTCTGGGTTTTCTCCAGCGTGCAGACAAATATAGGGAGTGGTCTTGGTGTTGATGTTTGTGGGGTAGTTTTTGTAAACAGTTGCCTCACGTTTGTGGGTTTAAAACATAATTCGTTCAGTTCTGAGCTTATGGATTCACATGGCATGGTTGAGTGTAGGCCCTTGATCACTACCTTGAAAGGCTTGTCTTTCTGGATCATGTATGTGAAGTGTTCTTGTGCAGTATCCTTCAGAAGCTTTAAGAGCGTGGAGTAGTCTCTTAGGGAGCTTGTGATGATTTTGATACCCTGCGCGATACAATATAGCTTGAAATCGTCTCTTAGGTTTTGCTTTAATAGTCTTACAATGTTGTTGTATTCCGCAGCGTTTGGGATCACTATTGGTGGAGTTTTTACCTTTTTGTTTGATGAACTCTCTTCATGCTGGGTGTCATCTGCCGACTCCATAGTGGTGCCCTGTTGGGCAATGGTGTCTTGCTCTCTAGCTAGTGGGGCAAATTGGTTAATTACCTTGATTGCCTTTGGCACTGGGACATCCATTCCCGGTTTGGCTCTGTGTTTTCGTTTTAGCGTTGAGGCAGATTCAAAGTTTAGAGAGGATTTTTGCTGGTTACCTTTTGTGTGATGTGGGCGTCCGGGTTTTACATTTGTGGTACTTCTCCCTCTGGGTGGCGTGTCCATGTTCCCGTCATTGGACTCCTCGGACATGTTGTCATCATCTTCCTCCTCCTCGGTCACTTCTACGTCGGATTCGGTAGACATTTTTTAAATTTTACACTGACACACGTTTATGGGTTCAGCCAGATGGCCGACCGTTCCCGGCCTTTGCGACGAAAGTACTAATCGTTCACTGTATCGGCACTGTAAAACGGCACTGGAAATGATATTATTGGCCCTGAAAGGGGCCGAAAGAATTTTTCCGTTAAATCAATAGTTTATGAAATTTACGGTTAAAGCACGGTCCAATATAAGATCGTTTATAACCGCGGTACAAACACTCGTCTTCGGCCTTAAGAGGCTTCGGAAGAACTTAAGTAGTCGATCTCAAAGCATCATGCACGCACAACCTCGTAGATACGATGCTTGAAGTAGACTTCTTGTCTCCTTCTCACTAACATGACGTATGAATATATTTAATTTATTTGGTAGAAAGAACAAACACATCTTTTAAAGTCAACAATGACCATGAATTGACCTAGGAAGAACATAGAAAAGAACTATAGTGTGATTCTTGTATGAAGAGCACTTAAAAAATACAAACTTTATGGTCATTAACTATCAGACCACGAAATTTCTGTCTGAATATATTTAAGTGTTTTGGTAGGAATATTAGTTTAGAATCGGTAGGAGGAACAGTTTAGAATATTCACGCACAATTTGCTGACAACTCATCATTCTTAACGTAATTGTGCTTACCGGTTTAAATCCTTCTATAGCAGGACTTTAATGTAGATAAGAATCACATCGTCAATCAGTGGCGTCGCGTCAGGGCAAGCAAGGAAAGCACTGCTTGTCTTTGATTGAAGATATGTAATTATTTTATGTTTGAAAAAAAATTGTTTTGCCTGGTAGTCATTTAAATGTAATTCAAGCATCAGTGGGTTTTAAAAAAAATCCCATACATGCCAGTGAGCGTAACATGCATGCAAGACGTGCACTAGTCCATGTAATGGTGGTTGAAGGTCGGTATTTGCCCGAATTTCATCCCATTGCTCTAGCAATTGTAGTTCTTATTTGTGACGTCATAGATAACGGAGGGGTGAAAAGGTGAAGAGCTGCGGATGTCAGGTAAATATGTAAGCAGCCGAGCTACGACTTCCCATGGCCGAAAGGTGAGGACTAAAACTGAAGTCACTACCCCTCTCTTCCCCTTTAATAACATAATAGGGATGGTATGGCATGAAAGGGGAATTTAATATATAATTGTCAAGGTACCGTGCCTGCTCATCTTTAAACCCAGTACACACGACACAACTTCTTGTACATAAAGTTGTACAAGAAGTTGCAGCCTGAAGATGGCGTCGTGTGAACACCAAAACTTGTACGAGATATGCTTTTCACAACTTATTGTATACAATTCCAGGGAACAGAACGCGTCCCGATTCAGCCATTTTTCTTATAAAACTTCTGAGTTGTAAACACAAAAACCTTTTCTGATAGATAATATTTTTTTAAAAAAAAGAGTGATTGTAATAAAACAGCTAAATGCTTGAAAAAAATTATAATTGAAAGAGGTTTGACCCCAAATATAAAGGTTTTCAACGGTTTTAATTTATTTTTTAAATAATTTATTTTTATTTTTATAATATTTAGGAATGACAAAGAAATTATTTACATTAAATACCAATATTTTCCAAATAATTCAATCGTAATTTTTCCATAAAAAGGGCAAAGATGCCATTTTTTTTTTCAAATATTGTATGCAATCACAAATGCCGTGTGAACAGTCAGTGGCTAAAATGTATATGCGATCCATATGACCAAGATATTGTACAATTTCTTACACAACTTTTTGTACAAGAAGTTGTGTCATGTGTACTTTGATTTAGAATTTTGTAGAGCTTATTGTAGCAGGTGCTTTTGTTTTGATGTGTGTATCAGTGAAAGCTAACAAACGAAAGTTTATAAGTATGTGTTTATAGTAAGTTAAAACACAATAACGTAAATCACAGAACAGAAGGACCCCCAAGGCAACAAATATCATTTAAAAAAAAGATTCCAAATAGCTTCTTGAAGCATAAATATTTAATTTTTTTAATTCCGGGACCTACCCTTCTAAGCTTGGGGGCACTCCTTCCAAGCTTGCCTAAGAATTTTGGTCACGAGACGCTACTGTCGTTAATGATAGAGTTTTAGGAGATATTTAAGATCCGTATCATTCTTCGTGATAGTTAGGGAGCTGACCAGTAATTTACTGATTAAACATGAACATAATCATCAGCAGTAATGAATGCCCTGGGGCCCCGGGAAAATATCCGTAAAAGCTCTCTTCGAACTTGGAGGGGGGATCTGTGTGCCATGGCTGTGGTCACTCATTAGTAATCAGGCTTCGAAGAAACAACATTATACACTGATCTTAGTCTGTGGATTCCGAGGGGCGAGCTCCAAACACTGGCTGTTTAATTATGGTCCCTGTCCAATGGGGTGGGCAATGTCTCCCTCTGCCCCTAATCACCGACACGTTGAGGGAGGAGTGCCCTAGAAACACGTTCACCTAACCAAAACCCTTGGGGCACAAATTAAAATCTAATGGGGCTGGGGCACATATAAAATTCAAATGGGCTAAACCCATGAGCCCTAGGATACTTTGGTCGCCTCTGTCGGGAGCATGGCCTCGGGGATGATACTACCCCTGTATGCGGGTGGGGGAATAAGAGTAAATTAATTGGATTTCAAAAGTAGGTTAATTGACCTCACAATATATTTCTCTCTCACGGGAAATAACCTCGGGGCTAGAACGAAGGACCTGCGTACTACGCTTAAGAATTTGTAGTCCGTACCTATTTAATAAATTATTATTATATTATGCAATTGTCTTATTAGCATCAAGCGGAGTAGTTTTCAAGCTTGATATTAAAAAGGTAAACACTTTTAATAACAAATAAATAATTAAATAGCTTAATCTTATCTTGATTTACCTACAAATATAAATTAAGGCCTGTATGTTTTGAATAATAAAAATATTTATAAGGGTATATGTACTTTACATATAATCAAGAGTAGTTATATCTATATTTTTCAAACATAAAGAGGAATGGTCTAACGTTTTTGCGTTAGAGACAAGTATTTTAAAAAGTAAAACATTTATATCAATGTGTACTCTAAAGATCTATTTTCTCCACTGCGTCCTAGTAATCGTTCGGTTTTAATCATCACCCTGGAAAACTAAACTTAATGAGCTTAACATTTACATAAAGGTCCCTTTGATAAGCGTAATAATTAATTAAATATCTTCTAAAATAATGTATATTAAATAACCTTGTGGCTTCTAGGAAATCGAAATTTTATGGCTACCTATCAACAAGGTTACAATTAAACTTTATTCCGAAACACCTCCATTCATTCCTCATCATGACACCAAACCAATCAATACTGTCAATTATTATTTTTAATAAAATAAAGTGGAAACTTTAATTAAAAACTACCTAATTCTAAAGATTAAAAAAGTGAGAACTCCTTATAGAATATATTTTATTCTAAATTTTATAAATAATTCCAGATCATCTTAATATACGAGTACTTGCATTTTTGTTTACATTCATGACACAATTTTAATGTTTGTCCTAAATAAATTTACCTTAGAATGATTTAATTTAATTATTTTCTGTTGTTGACTAATTGTAGCTAGGCTCTGTTTTAACTTTACCAATTGTCAATTTTTGTTTCTACCGGAATTTTTTGTACGGCAATAATTGTCATATGCGTGGAGAATTTTAACGATAATTTTATTGTTTGTGCTAAATAAATTTGCATTATATTGATATAATTTAATTGTTTCATGTTGTTGAATGAATATAGCGAGTTTCTGTTTTAATTTTATCATTTGGAATATCGTTTAATCTTTATGTCCGATTATTTGTGAGGAGATAATTTTTAAGTGCCTGGACCAATTTTAAAGAAACTTGGTAGGGAAATTCTTTTTAACCATGCCGAACAACGAATTTCATAAGTAAATTTCAAATTCCAAGCATTATATTGACTACCTAGATCGTATTTTTGGAAATTTTGACATCTATTGCAATACTGGCGTTTTAAATCACGTGAGCAGGGGTTATTCTTTATGCATGAAATTTACTACGAATAATAGTATTCAATTGTTTTCTCTTTAACTAAATCAGAAAAGAAAAATATGAAAGTAAAATCCAAGGAAGAATAAGTTAGTGTAGGTATAATTTCAACTTAAAATCCAAAGAGAAATATTACGACTGTAGTAACGGAAATAAAGTGACATGATTCTTAAAATTATGCACTTAACACTTTTATTTTTTCTCGACCCCTAGGAAAGAAAGTTTTATGATCGTCAAAAAAATAGAACTCATGATTTTGATAAATGTCGACGTTTCATGACCCCCCTGAAACTATAAAAGTGGTTTTCGTAATGCTGTCTGTTTGTCTCTAATTCAGGCTAGAGAAAAAAAATGTTTACTGATTGTGCTAAAACTTAATGTATGGGTTTTTAATAAGGTCCCCCTCCCCTAGGGTATTTTTGGAATTAGATATATAACTCTAAATTTAAGGGTAGTTTATTGAAGGATAAAAAGATTTAAAAAAATTGATTTTCTCAAAATCCTCTCTAACAATTTTGAATTTTATATCTAAACACTTTTTATCTTTATAAACAAGATGGTAATTCTTATTTTCTTGTGAAAATGACTTTGATGGTGCTTTACATGGAGGAAGGTTTCCAATTTTCATGATTTCCCCGCAACTATTTGAGATACGAAATAACTTCTTAATGTAAAGTTGTAGAACTATTAAGATACACATTTTTAATTGAATGATATTTTTATAAAACCAATAATTTCTTAGATATAAGCATATATATGCTTATATCTCAGAAATTATATAAATATATCTACTTTTAATTTCAGGTATTTGAAAATGAGTTTTATTTCCATGCTATTTGATGTTTCTCTTTGCTCAATTTTTTTTTATAACATTGTTCCTAGTTCCTAATGCCATAGAGTAAGTAAGTGTCTATTATTTTATTTATGATCTTTGGAGTAGTATTTCTACAACAATGTATAGACCAATTATTTCGTTTCACATATCTTGCGAGTTTTTAGTAAATGCCGATAAAAGAGGTAGAAAATATGTGCGTGAGCACAGAACTAAACTACTAGTTCTAGCCTTTATCCAAAATAAATTAATTCTGATTTAAATATTTATGTAAATTAGTTGCGATGCGTGGCCTTAATGTTAGGGCTGATTTACTTTGTTGAAAATAAAAGTCCTCTTTAAAAGTGTTCCTTTGTTGAGTAATAATTAATCCATCATTCTCTCCAAAATAAACAGGCTCAAATAATTATTTCATAACATACGTATTAGTGGGCATGCAATTCAAACGACTAGCTCATCAAGCTAGTCGAGAAGGATGGGGTTTGAATCTCGGCTGAGTGTACTGAAGAGGTTTCTTCCTGTATGTTTTATAAATCTCTCAAAGCGAATTCTGGTTATTTCTTTTAAAATCCACCATCCTTGTCTCCACCCAATTAGTGTAGTTAAATGCAAATGTCCTGAATGGGTAGTACTGTAAGACGTTGTGAACGTAAATTAGGATCAAAGCGAATAACTCTATACATAATATCCATTCGAGATATCCGAGTTTAAACACAATAAATAAGATAGAAATGCGGAATGTGCAATTAATAGGGAAGGTACCTACATTTTTGTAAAGGCAAAATAAGGGGGGATAGGAAAAACCTAAGAATTCATCCAACCTGGATTCGATCTTCGACGTTCCTGTAGATGGTAAACCAAACCAGACGATCGGAATGAGGTCATCCGTCCACGTTCTCGCCACTGAGGGTCGAATATTTAAAAAAATACTACTTAACTTATTTTCAAGGAAAATAAATCAATAAAAACAAAACCATTTAAACAGAATTCTCAGTAGCGTTAATAAAATTAAAGTATACAACTTCTAAGCCAATCAGGAATGAGTTGATGAATTTTATCAAACCACGCCTACCACACATCTCGTTCGACCAATAGGAATATTAATTTATTTCAAGGAACATCTTTTTTATGGTATGGCTTTCAAGTTTAAATACCAGTTATTGGTTTAAATAATTATTCGCTCTCGTGGATAAGACAACGAAACTTTTTACATTCCACTGAATTTTAGGATGTTGACGTGGATTATAAATACTTATTTTTACTGTTAGACAGATCGCTTGATCAAGAGGGATTTTTATAGCCTTAAATCACACTTATTTTGAACACTAAATCTCTCTTATTTAACCTAATTTCGTATCCCATTAATACTACTAATAGATCAAGGAAACTCTTTTAAAGCTACAGTCCAATTGTCACAGGAAGTGCCTTATCTTACAACTAGAAAACTTACTTGATCTACCTTAAAGTAATCATACGTAAGTTCTTGTGATCTGAAGCCGACATATTTAATAAATATTATCGATACCTATAAGATAATATTGTGATTATATTTTTGGTTAAAAGATTTACTTATAATAGAAATCTAATAATCAGTTGACTAAATTCTTCAAATATATATTAACGTTGATAATTTTACTGTTTATTTGTTTTAAATTTCATTCAAAACTCCTAAAGTTTTGAATATTCATTATTTATTCATTTACAAATAAATATATGTTATACATATAATCTACTTACCTTTATTTCACTATATTAAATCATTTTTCTTTATTTTATTCATAAACTGCCAACCCGCCATGTTTATTATTTTGTTGGTAGGTGAGTTTAACGCTATCTGCTCTAGAGAGTGGTTTATTTCGGAACTATTATGATATTAATTTATTTTTATGTTCTTGGACGCTTATAACATCTGGCTGTCACTTGGAGAAATAATTGCCCCTAGCGGAAGATATTATTATTCTCGTTTGATTTTTTGGTGCCAAATTTAAATTAATTGTAAAGATGACTTATGTTCATATGTCAAAATTATAACTATCTTTATAGTAATACTCTCAATATTTAAATAGTTAAGATTGTTTGTTTTATTCTTTGTGATAAATCTCGGTGATTATATTTTCTCCTAGGATGGAGATTGTTTATTTAAAAACAAAAAGAACATGTTTGTGTTTTGTTTAAGTTTTTGTTGTGACTCTAAAAATTGGCTTTGGAAGTGTAAGGAAAGACCCGCACTGGGGATCCTTAAATTATATATTTTTATGGTTCATTGTAATTCTTATCATCCATAACTTATCTAAAAGGAAGTATTAACTTGTGGGGAAAGTCGAGTTAAAATTAACAAGAAAGATTTTGTGGAAATATAAGGCCTGGAATTAAATGTTGACGGAGCTTCGGGTCAGCATTTACAAGAGCAAGGACATTTTCGGGTGAGATCAAATTCATCTTTAATAATCCTGTTATGGATTTAAATAATTAAGTATAATACTTAAAATTATTAAAGAAGGACAAATAACTTCAGTTTTCAAACCAGAATTATTACCGTTTTTCCACCTCAGAACAATATTTTTGTTTATTAAAGAATCATAGCATTATTGTTAAATGTTAAAAGGGATAATTTTTGTTGTTGTTAAAAATCCTGTTATTTTGCTTAAAGAAATATTCCTGTGTCAATAATTATATATATATATTCTTTTATCCTCATAATTCAAGTGAGAGTTTAACAATTTCAAATATTGCTTAACAATACTTCTATTAATTTTATAACATAGGAGGCATGCCTTAATAGGTAGGGTTTATTTAAGGACATCATTTACATCAATAATTACAATCACTCTTTAAATTTAATTGTTTTATTTTTATTTATTACATCAATGTACAGTGTATTTTTTTTTTCTTTTGAACTTGCATCCTATGTATAGCTGTCCTCATTAGATTGGATGTCCAGAGCAAGAATAATGATCTGCTTCAAGAAGTTTTCTGTTGTAAGTGTCCAATTCAAGTCCAAACTTTAGGTAAAGTCCAGGGGTCTTGAGAGAAAGGATTTTCGTCTTACCACTGAGCAGTTTATGGGGATAAATTTGTTTAATGATAAAAATCTACCTACTTCACAAAAATAAAAGTGGTTGGTCGTTGGCGCCCAAAACAATATTATATTATATATTATAAATTAAATTCATCCGTATATTTAAAAAAATACATAAAAAATAATTCAAATAATTCAAAATTTAATAATAATAATAAATAATTCAAATAAGTGCAAATATATACATATTATATATATTTTTTTACCACAGTGTCGCCTTAATGTGGGGCTATTGTTAAACCTAAAGGTTTTTTTTAAGGACTGTATAGGTTGAGGCCTGATTACACTAGCGCTTATTTGTGATTTGAGAGGACAGTAAAATATGTATTTTGAGGCCTGATTACACTAGGGTGTATTTGTGGCTTGAGGAAGCAGTTGATGTATTTTGCGGCCAACTTACACTAGATCGTTTTAATGACAAGGCCAGATTACCTCAATTAGGTTTTGGGTCATTTTTACTTCGTATAGAATGTTATGCCAGAGGGGCAGTATTACACGTAGCAAGGCACGTAAGCAGCTAGAAAAGATAAACATGGATGCCCAGCAACCAGCGGTCAGTGGAGAAGCAGAGAAGTCAGAAGAGGGTGTTGAAATGCCTCAAGCCGAGCCCCGAAAGGAGGAATGGGATGATAGTTCTGTCACATCTTTGGAATCAATTGTTGTGGCAGATGTACAACAGATAGCTCACCAGGTGGAGGATGGTAGGTCATTGGGGGCAGATGCCCTAGATAGCAATACGAATATTTCAGCGGTGAGGAAGAAAGATGAACCAGGGACAGTGAAATAATTTACTATGTTTGACCTAATGCAAGCATTGAGGGGGGACATAAAATCGATCAAGGAAAAAATGGAGAATAACATGAGAAAAATGGATACCAACATGAAGTCACTAAAGGAAGAGTTAAGGGACAGTGCTAAAAAGGACATTAAATTGATGGAGGAAAAAATGGATAATAACATGGAGAAAATGGATAAAAACATGAAGTCATTGAGGGATGATGTTATCTCAAGATTAGAACTATTATAGTACTGAGTTTAGGTCGGTCCACGACCAATTGTCGGAAAAGAGGGAAGAGGTCGAGGCGCAAGTACAGGACTTGTCAACGACTGGGGAGAAACTAATGGCAGCAGTGCAGGAAGTACCAGAGCAAGGCCAGTGAAGGACCCTTTGACAAACGGTTCTTATATTTACCCTTTCATATATTTAGGTGCTTACTACAAGAAATGTGATTCACAATTGTGTGAAAGCCCTAGTAAGTACTATATAAGTCAGTCACGTGTTCCAATAATGGGTTGTTCTCGCAGTCATGTGAACAATTGACTGGGAAGTTGATCATGAAGTCATGCGGTTTAAGGAGTTGAATGAGTCATTTCAGTTAAAAACAAGGGTTTCTGAAGTACAGAAGTTATCGTGCACTTTATGGGTAAACAATGGATTGCTTTTGTCAAGTTGTTTTGATGTGTCGTCAAATGGGCCCACAGAGACAAAACTTGTAGGAGATGTATTGTCAGCTGCGACGATAAGCCAGGATATAAGGAGCATTCTAAAAGTGGAACTGCATACTGAAGCTACTGCCATCGGGAGGAGTGTTCTTCATCAACACCCCAGCAATGAAGAATGTCCTAAATATTTTGATGTTCAGGATGTCTTATTTAATATCTCCTCGCATCATTGGACCAGGAACCAGATCACACGGCAGTCATCGAATCAAGATGATACCTGCAACAAAATCAAACCAAGGATCAAGAAACGAGACCTCGGTAAAAGGAAATGACAAGGATTTCTTCCAGATCTAGGGAACATATGGTTAGTTGGAGGAAGTGGAATTAGGCTCTCTCTTCCACAATCTCAACCTATGGATTGTAGGAGGACTATTTTTGATCCTGGAGTAGATTTTAGGACATAATTTCCAAGATTTGTGGGAGTCGAGACATCCCTGAAGCTCGGGTTGCTGTTTGAGGAGGGAATGTTTCAGAACAAAAGAAGGTTATGGGAGTCAAGAAATCCTTGAAGCTCGGTTTGCGATTGGAGAAGGAATAGTGTGAACAAAAGAGGTCCCTAAAAACTTTCGTTTGAGGCACATGTCTAGGTGAAATAATACATGTTTATCTACATATAGGCCTAATTCTGTTTTGAAGAAAAACAAGACCCCTTTTTTACAATTATTATTTATTGCTACCTTATTAAACATCGAGGAGAAATATAGTTATGTCACCAAGGACCATAATTTGGTGAAAATCACCAAAGAAATGCCAGAGTACACCCCAGTGCTCCAACGAAGATGATAACTATATGTATAGGAAGTTCTACGAGATGAAGAAGCGATGAGGAGAGTAATGTTATGGAGTTTATGACAGTTGTCAATATGTGTGATGGCCCTATAAGTCCTCACTGATAACGATACAGTGACGGTACCAATGTAGAGGTGATTTTTTTTTTATTTGGAGGAGCTACGTCTGATTGAGGGAACTATGATACTCAATTATTTTTCATAAAGGATCTACGGTTTAGGGGAGAAAGTTATGTTTTACTGAGGGAACTATAATACTCAATTATTTTTCATAAAGGAGCTATTTACTTCTTTTTTTTTTTGCCAACCAACAGAAGTAGTTAATATTAAGTGATTATCAGTTACTAACAAGGTCAACAGTGTTAAGGAGAGCGCTGGAATGAGAATCTGTAAGTAGGATGGTGTAACGAAAGCCAAAGTTCAGTTTGGTCTAATTTTATGGACTAGCTATTATTTTGTCTCATTTTTTCCTCTAAAATGTATTAAACTACTAAGATATTATACTATTAAAGAAAAGTCTATGGTAGAACATTAAATACCTCTATAATGTGTATTTCATCCTAATAAGATCTTGAAGACAGGTCAAGCAGTTGATCTAGTGCAAAGATAAAGTAGGCCAAGAGTTGTTTCGAAATGGGACCGAAATGTAGCAAAGAATGCTAGAACAGAAGAAGGTTATTTATGTTATATTATATTATATGTATATTATTTGTAAGAAGAGTGATCAACTTGTTGTTTTGTTTATGTGGCAAGGCTAAAATCAGTGTTTTCATTTGAATAAGTGAAGAGAAAAAGAGTTAAATCCATTTTAACACCTTAAAAATATATGATTTTTGAGTTTAATGTTATGTAGTTTAAACATTTCTCTTTGGAAACTGACACTAAGGCCACGGCCAGACGAGGCAGTAAATAAAGTTGGAAGCTGCTACTAATAACGCAAGAATAATGGACCCACTGTGTTAAAGTGCGACAGGCCAGACGAGGCAGTAAATGTTGTGCAGTATGGTGGAAAGGAGCAACTTCAAGGTCATGACGCAGCCCGAATAGGCCGGGGTCCATTTTCATAGCAGCATTTACTGCTGTACGGTGGCCACACGTGGCGTTATTTGTTGCGAAGTGAGATCTCTTTGTCTTGATTTAAAAAGTTTTTATTTAATTTAATATGGAGTACATTGATAGTGAACATTTAATTCTAGAAGTGCAAAAACTGCCTTGTTTGTACAGTACAAAATGTGACAACTATAAAAATAGAAATTTAAAACTTGAATCGTGGATGAATGTTTCTAGAAATATTGTGGGAGACAAATGGAAAGAAATGTCAAATGAAGATAAAAACAAATGTGGTAAATACAAAATAAATATTCTTTATTAAACAATTAATACAGAAGTATGATGATTGTCATTCTGACTTGGTCAGATAGAACACAAACAAATATTTTAAAAATACCTAACAGTGATAAAATTATTTTATTCGTCTTGAAAATTCATTTAATATGTTTGAATCTAAGCAAAATATTATTACGACAGGTGTTTTGATGTGTTTAACATAAATAATTGAACAGTTTGATATATAATTTTCAACCTTTTTTTATTCTTATTGTTTGTTTTTATAACTCCGAATTGTGTTAATTTATAGAATGGTTATTTTGCCACGGTACTGAGCCATGTATGCTGCAAAAGTAATTTGTTAGATAATCTATAATTTTGATATCATTTTGATTCCCTCTTGTTCCATGCGTAGGGATATTTTCTAGAGGGCATAATAAGGTGTCTTCAAAGTTTTATCCATCGCGTTTTCTGACAAAATTATGTAGTACACAGCATGCTTTAATGATGGTGTCGGTGAACTCAGAACTTACATCGATGGGACGATGAAATATTTGCCATTTATTTGCTAGTATGCCAAAGGCACATTCAACAAATCTTCTAGCTCTCGTAAGTCTGTAATTAAATGTTTTTTTCTCGGTTGTCAAGTTTTTATTAGGATACGGCCTCATTACATTTGTCGAAAGAGCAAAAGCTTCATCTGCAACGAACATGTATGGGATAGGTTCACTTCCAATTTCATTAATAAGTGGTTTTGAATCGTGTAAATCTAAGGTGTTGGAATAAATACTCTTACCTAGGTCTGTGTTTTTGAGAACATTTGAGTCACTTTCTTTGCCAAAAGCCCTAACATTTATGTAGGTAAAACAATAGTCAGCATCTGCTACTGCCATTAAGACTATGGAGAAGAACTTCTTATAGTTAAAGAAATCACTGCCACTATTACATGGCTTAGTTATTCTTATGTGCTTTCCGTCAATCGCTCCTACGCAGTGTGGAAAGTTAGCTCTGGTTTCGAACATATCACTAATCTGTATCCAGTCTTCTTTGGTCTTTTCTTTCATGTATTCTAAGCACAGTCCATTCCATATGGCCCCACATGTATCGTTCACGATTTCTGCAATTGTTGCCCGACCAATAAGAAACTTAAAATGTAGGGATCGGAATGAACAGCCAGAACCAAGAAATCTGAAAAATATTAGATTCCGGTACGTTATTGAAAACATTATACACTTACGGTTTAGATAACTACTATACTAAATATTGTATTATACATCATCTACAATTAAATCTGTTCTTCTAGGGAAAGAGGTACAGAAACATTGGAAATCTCTGATAGATTCTTTTTTGAGAGCATTGAAAAATCAAGACGGCCGTAGTAGAAGTGGTGCAAGCAAAACTAAACCATATGTTTTTCAAAAGCAGATGAGCTTCCTTATTCCTACTCTACAATCAAGAACGTAATAATTAAATGCTCTTCTAATAATATTTAAGAAATTGCTTGAAAAAAATATTTTAGCTAGTAGAATGAAATGGTATTTATAGTATCATTTAACAAACATTACAAACATTAGTAGCTTACAAAACACTGAGGTATTACTAACAATTGTTTCATTAACTAATCTTAACTTCTAATAGGAAGTTTGGGAATATGGATGGTGAGGCTGTCCTAGAATCTGCTAAACTGTAAGAATCATCTCAGGTAGAGGAGCAGTTGACTTGTCAGGCAACAAGGAATGTGAAAGAGCCAACACCATATACTCAAAAACTGAAAAGGTCGATAGAAACGTTCGAACGTGATTTGCTTAAGATTATGGAGAGGAATGTGAACGATTCCAATGAGAACGATCCAGATAGGATGTTTCTTTTATATTTGTTACCAAGCCTCAAACAAGTTAAACAGTCTGATAAATTGGATGTTCAAATCAAATTAATGCAAACATTGAAGTGTTATACCTCTGCCCCAAGAGAGAAACCCTTAACCCAAACATTCCCGCTGACAAATACTACACAATCTGGCACCTTCACTTTCATCCCAAGCCAATTCCCGACAGATTCCCAGTCACTAGTTCAACCACAACTAAACACATCGTCACCTTTGGCTCCTTCTATATCTTCTATTGAGTCAGACGAATCGGTTATGTCCTTTTTCGAATTATAAAAGATAACTAACTTTAAACACATTATATTTTGATTTAATTTCACCCAATTATAAAGTATATAAGTAATAATAGCATTCAGTTTAGTAAGTATCATGTAATGTATACGTAATTATTCACAAAATAAACTTACCTCAATGTAACTGCGAGTTTTTGTTCCACTCCTATGCATTCCCGCATGACAATATTTTGTTTTAACAAATTATCACTCACAACTGACAAGAGATAATTGAAAGAGTTTACTGACATACGGTAATATTCAAAAAACTTTTTTGGGTAAAGTTTAAGTGTTTCATGAATAAGAACAAATTTTCCCTTTGTTGACCTTTCACTGATAATAGGGTGAATCCACCATTTCCTTTGCCCTCGGCGGCGCCGACGTCGCACAAGTAAAACAGATAAAGCAGCTTTTACTATAAGATTCATAGCTTAACTTATCTGAGAAATCTCTGAACATAACATTTGTGTATCCAGATGTAGCAGCAGCATTTCACTCCACCGTCTGGCCATGTGCTGCGACATTTAAAGTGAGCGTTATTTGTAGTTCAAACTCGAGCAACATTTGCTGCTCGTCTGGCCGTAGCCTAATATTGAAGGGCTGTAGGAAAGTCATTTGATAGTACTCAAGTTAGGCGTTGGCCTAAATTTTCAACTGTTTTAAAAGGTTATTATTAATATCTTTAAGTTATACTTCTACATTACCTTTAAAAGAGTTTATAATAACTTGTTTCACTAAAAAAATTGAGAAATACAATGAAATAAGGGTTAGCCTACTCTACGTTCTGTCAAGATGTGAAGAAAATGACTCAGAGAGCATTTGCTTTTTCAAGTTTTGAGGAAGAAATTATAAATATATTTTAATTATTTTAACAAGATAGCTGAAGAAAAGGATGTGTTTAATATATTCATTAATAGTATGAAGAAATTATTAATTTAAGGTCAAGGCCTATTCATTTTTCTGTGTCAAAGTGCCAAAACCACTAAAGGATTTGTTTCCTTTTTACAATTTAAGAGTATAAAATATATAATTTTTGCAATGAAAATACTTTACATAGTTAAAGTATATCCTTAAGTTAATGAACATATCCATCTGAGATTAAAATAGTTGGTTTTAAGCCCTTTTATGTGGATAAAGAGGATGACTAAATGGGTCACAAAGGTTGCGATAACTTAAGTTTCCACACCTACATGTGTGTTTTAAAGTTTAGAGGGAGAAATATTTGTAATTTTCATTCAAGACTTCTACATGATAAGAAGAAGGGTGTCTATTTGCCATATCAATTGAAAAAAAAAAATTTTAATGAAAAAGGTTCTAGGCCCTCAAGTTTTTATGAGATGAGCAGGGAAAACTCAATATAAACATGTTCCTTTTAAATTATTTTTGTCTTTAAAATATATTCATGTATGGAGAACACTTTTGTTAAGTAGAGGATATCTCTAAGCTGCTAAGTAAATAAGTATGAATTCAAAATATTTGATTTTTCATTAAGTTATGAATTAAAAGGAAACAGCAAGTTTTCCAGGAAAAATGTGTATTTTCGACTATATCGAGCTAAAATGAATTGTTTGGTTATTTACCTTAACAGGGGCATTAAATGAATATATTACCACGTGAAGAACAATATTATAATGACATATATTTAATAGATTCTAACCTTACAATCCGAGTGACCTTGAGCTTGAATGTTAAATGTAGTGAATGGATCAGCTTATGTAACAGGTGGCGTATCAAATATTTGGGAAGATGTTGAAGTAATTAGTTCAGAATCTGTAAGAAAATACCATACCAAGAAGACTTGAAGAATGTTAAGTGTTCATTTCATATTAATTAAACACATACATTTCACCCGTAACCTGAACCAGAGGGAGTAGGGTTCATTGAGTCGGGAAGTTGATATTCAAATCCACTTTCATTAACAAAGGAGAACAACTGAGGGTCTAAGTTTGATAGCAGAAAATAACATCTTATAAGTAGATACTACGCTCTTAATATAATAAATTAGATATTAAAATCGTAGCATCGAGGGGCATCTCTGTGATGTTATTTTTGGTTAAAAGAGTTACTTATAATAGAAATCTAATAATCAGTTGACTAAATTCTTCAAATATATATTAACGTTGACAATTATACTGTGTATTTGGTTTAAATTTCATTCAAAACTCCTAAAGTTTTGAATATTCATTATTTATTCATTTACAATTAAAATATATGTTATACATATAATCTACTTACCTTTATTTCACTATATTAAATCATTATTCTTTATTTTAGTCGTAAACTGCCAACCCGCCATGTTTATTATTTTGTTGGTAGGTGATTTTAACGCTATCTGCTCTAGAGAGTGGTTCATTTCGGAACTATTATGATATTAATTTATTTTTATGTTCTTGGACGCTTATAACATCTGGCTGTCACTTGGAGAAATAATTGCCCCTAGCGGAAGATATTATTATTCTCGTTTGATTTTTTTGTGCCAAATTTAAATTAAAAACTTAAAATTTAAATTAAAAACTTTATCAAGAAATTCATTTCGCATGCAATATTAATATCTTAAACAAAACCAAATGTTTAGTTTCATTTTATTTAATTAATCTATTTTTTAAATAAAAGTGGACATATTTAAAGAATTCAGGTTTCAAATTTAGAATAAAGAATACGATTTGATTCAAATTAATTGAAACATGATACCTGGACACAGGAATCGGACTCAGGCCCTTTGGCTTACCACATCAATGCTCTAATCCCCGATCTATCTAGGAGTCATCCCATGTTAAGGGTAGATCTTCACTCATAAATTAGGGCAGAATCTGTGATGGACGTATATAATAGAGTATTCTAATTTCGATTCCAATTTTCTTATAAAATATTAAACTTTAAGTTTATATAGTCAAAATTAAAACCCGCAATGGCGTACATATTTTAAAATATGGCCAGAAATCTTAATTATTTGTTTCTGTTTGTGAACATGTATGATTATTCTCCTGTTATAATTTTGATCATCCTGGGATGCAAGGGCGTAGCCAGCCCCTGAGTCAGGGAGGTGGGGGGCAGAAGGATGAGAAAAAAAACCAAAATTTCAGATTTGTAAGGGTTAAGATATATTGACATATTTATTGAACTCTTTATCGCACAAACATATATAAAAAAAGGGTTAGCCAACTTTAGCCGTAAAAAGTCATTTCACACTAAGCACATATTTTTTTTGTTTAAAAACTTAACCAAAACATAATCTCCTCGGGTTTTTTGTAATTTTGTCCAAAACTTTATTTTTATAATTCTCGTAATTATCTATCATAAGCCTCCTGTGAAGGATCATCATGGCTAATCCATTAAGACGACTTTCTCCCATTGTACTTCTCAGCCAAGGCTTAATTCTTCTTAGGCTACTAAAGGATCGCTCTACAGTACACGTTGTGCAGGGCAGAGTTATTAAGATTTTCAAAGCCTTTGCTGTGTCAGGAAAGAATGGTTTTGCCTCTTTTAAGACCTCAATAATTTGTCAATTCAGTTAAGTTGACTTTGTCATGCCATACTTGTTAACAAATTTCGATTTCATGTTTTATATTTGGTAAACTATAAAACTGGGCAAAGATTTCACAGTCTTCTTTTAGGCTTTCTAGGGACATGTTTTGCATCTGCGCTGAGTGTAATTTTGATAACGTAAATGACGGAGGGTTTTCTTCAGCAAAGCTTACCTCAAGGGAAGCAATTATAGAGTCTAGATACGTTATGACTAATGATCTCTTCCAAAATTCTGAAGGGGTTCCTGGAGAGTGGTTACTCCGGTGTCGTTGTCTTCCAACAATACGTGGCATTGATGTTATGTCCTCCTCTAGTCCGAGTTTTTTTTTTTTTTTTTTTTTTGCGATTTCAGTAGCATCGCTTATAATTTCATCTATGATCTGTTCTGGTTTGTCACGGTGGCTCTTCAGTAATTGCACAATTCTTTTAATGTGCTGCGAGATCTTGACCGCGTCTATTGCTATGGACTGGAGAACGTTTACAATGGGCTAAATCAAAGCCGAGTATTTGGCTATTAATGTGAGACACAGGATAAATGAAACCTTTGAAACAGCTTCATGAAGCTGAAAGGCATTTTTCGAGTCGTACTATTTCCTTCACACGATAAGGTTTCTAAAGCCTCCATAATAATAGGAAGATTATCCTTTAAAACTCTTATAGTTTATGGTTTTTTCGCTCCACCTTGTTTCGAAGAGTTTGGAAACATTGGGTATCATTTTCCTTCTCAAAACCTATTCTCGAAAGAATGTTATAATATCTTTAGTAGTTCCTATGGTGCTCCTAATTTCAGGCAAAGCATTGAGATCATTGACTAAAATATTTAATTCGTGTGAGGAGCAATGAAAGAACAAAGCTCTTGTATTTTTTGCACAGGATTGCATGGACACCATCATCTTTTCCAGCCAACCGACTGACCGACCGACCAGCAGACCAACACATTTCTCTGGATCGAGACCTTCTTTTTCCAAAAATTCTTCAATGGTCTGTGCTGTCTATTTTCCATCCAGGCCTTTCAGCTCAACAAATCCAACAAATTCTTCTTTGACTTCGTTGATTTCCTCATGGAAATATCGCACTCCTATCGATAATTTTTCAATTCCTGAAACGTCAGCTGTTTCGTCTGCTAAAACACTATATGCTACTGCTTTTTTATGTTTTTTATAATATCTTCCTTGAGAACATCCCCACATATACTGATGATTTCATTTTGAATATCAACCAACCGATAGCTTGCGTTCTTTCCTCCGTGTTCAATATGTTTCTTCAAAACCTCATCCCTCGCATCAATTCACAACTTATATAAGTCTTCGAGGATTCCTTCTCCATTAAGTTTGCCTCTCAAAGCCAAGACATGGGAACTGCAAAAAATAATGCAGGAAATAATGGAAGTAATATTTTCTTTGTTTTCCTCGATGACTCCCTGGGAATACCTGTTCGATTGCACATCTACAGGCACATTTTACAGAAATTATCTAGCGGATTCTAATGCTGCTTTGTGGGAATGCGTTTCCATGTGCTTTTTGCACTGTTTTTGAGCATCCTTGAATTTACAAATTGGGCTGATGATAAATGATCCCAACACGCCTCTATAAGATACAGGATTTGGTGGAAATAACCTGCAGTATTTACAAAAAGCTCCCTTTTGGTGTCGTGAACACGCTAGTCACGAAGAGTACGTTTCCAACCATGAATAGTTAAATTTCCTTTTTAAATGCTTCGCGTCTTCCGCAACGTTATACGTCTTAGGAGGAGTCCAACAGTTTTCAAGTATGTCCGTTTTCTTTTCTGTTGATAATGTCGAAGCCCGACCAATGAAATGACCAATATCATTTTCGCTATAGCAAGTAGAATCAAGATCCGGAGTCAAGTGTTTGGATGAGTTTTGTGTTGGTAACGATAGATCCAAATTGCCCACAAAACCACCAGGAATGCGGGCCTCAGCACTAGGTTCTTTGACTAGTTCCTGAGGCTGACTATCTTCCGTTGTAATTTTATTGGCTTTTCTTCCTGTTCGTCACTGTCGTCGCTGCTTCCATCAGGTTCTTTTTTCTTTTTAAATGAACTGCAAAATAAAACGTATCATAATACTATATGTAAATAACCGAATTAATACAAACATAGTGTACAAGTACATTATCAAACAAAATTGTTTAAAAAATAAAAAACGTAATATTAGACATATTATTTTTTAACTTTGAACCCTAAGAGAATAAAAATGAAGTACATGCATGAGCTTTACTTCTGTCACAAAATAAATAGGTACAGAAGGCCGGCTCCGGTTGAAATTGATTTTAGTTACCTACGCTCGATTGTAGCGCTAGGTCTATCGTCTACAATATTCTGTGAAAATTACAATTTGGGAATTTCAATAAAAACATTTTATCTGTTAATTTAACGCCTTTATTTCTAGTAAATAAAAGTCTATAAATTCGTTACTGAAAAGTACTTCCATTGGTTACGGCATGTTTGAAAGGCACGATTATTATATTTCAAAGTAAAGCCTCATTTTTAAATTAAGTTTTTTGTAATATGCCACCGCAAAACATGTACAAGGCATCTAAAACTATATATTTTCGACTCTTGATAAAATATCCTATATACTTTAATTAATTTATTTTTTCTAAAAAAATTGCCAAATTCGTCTAAAATAACAAAAAAAAATATGAAAACTTCTCCCCTTTTTACATACCTATAATATTTTTGGTGGATAAATAAAACAAAACTTTATCGCGTCATAAATACAAATAATAATACAAAATAATCCTTATTTTTATATCCGTAGAGAATATAATACATTGACGGAAGTATTTCTCCAAAGCACGGGCACTCGCGACTGGCGTTCGACCGACTTTATCCGAGATCGTCGTAAGTGGGCGTTTATGTGTGCGTGCGCTTGTTATCGCTTGTTGTTTGGAGCCGGTCTTCTGTACCTATTTATTTTGTGCTTCTGTGCTCTCTATATTTTGTTTGTGGAATGGAGACGATAAAATAATAACTATTACTGCATAAACCAAAATAACTAAATAGCCTTAATCTACCTAACCTTAAAAGTAAATGATGTATTAAAAATAGTGAACAAAATAATCATACAAAGTAAACTTACCAAAAAAATTTTTATATCCATTTTTTTCAGTGCCTACTAGTAACTGACTTAATTAAAAACATTTTTCGTAAGTTTCATTCACTATTGTTTTAATTTCACTCTGTTCAAATAGTCAATTCCTGGGTGGATAGGTAAATACTCGCACACAAATCACAACACAATATTTTCGGTTCTTTTCGAAATCGAATGAAATGAAACAGAAATGAAAAAGTTTGAAAGTGTTTTCGATTCTCACAGAACGCTTTAATAGTCTATTCACATTCAATCAAATAAACACCTCACATTGTTTCCGATAGCATGCTATATGCAAATGGCTTTCATTTGCTTGCGCAGGTGTAAGTGTCGCATCGCACTCACACATTTACAACCGATGGCACCCGCAGCGCTGTGGGCGGCGGTTGGTTGTAAATCTTGATGTGTTGTGATCGATCTTTGCACCGCGCGAATTCAAAGTACGGACCACGCGCGTTCGTTCAAAGATAATGTGTAAGTTTGTAGCGGTAGTGAGAGTACATAGAGGCTCATTTTTATCCTAAAATTTTATTTTAGTTTGAGAGTGTAGGTACCTGTAATCTACTGTACGCTACAATAACGTAAGCGTAATAAGTAAGTACTTAATCTGTTACATCAAGCAAGAAAAGTTATAACTTAAAAAATATCCCCATCCTCTAGGGGAGCAGATGCCCCTCCTTGCCCCTCCTTAGCAACACCCTTGCTGGGATGTGTAGACAAATATTACGTTAACAAGCTTTGGTAGTTAAGGTTCTCTAAATTATAATGAGTTGCTGGCTATATCTAATTAAAAAAGTACAACGTTTTAAAGCACCTTAGCTGAGACTACAGATTACTTTGTCGGTATTTTCAGATTAAATTACTCCATGTGGGACCGGCCTTTAATCGGTTAACATTTTAAAAGTGAAGCCATGCCAAGAATTCTACGTCCTCAAACATGGGCCTTTTCCCCCACTTTGTTGTGTTCTAAGATATACACTAGAATTTTGCCGTTTGTACCTTTCTTTGGACAACAAAAAAGGTTTTTGATAAAATAAAAATTTGAAAATATATATTTGTGGAGATGTTAAGAGTGGGAATGTTTTGAAACCAAATTTGCTACAGTACAATTTTCATAACATTAATAATTTGATATGGTACCAATTAACTATTCAACTAGATGTAAATCTGTTCTAGCAATACATAAAGTTGTTAACACTTTCAATGTATAATATTATCTATGTTTTGGTTACATGTTTTCAAATATAAGTTTGCTACTCCTTCATGACACTTTTGGGCGTTTTACCTGTCAGCTTTCAATAGTATCTTTTACTTTATCATTCAACTATATCAAATAAGACTTTGTATATAACTAAGTAATTGAAGATAATTAAACTCTAAAATATAATTCCATTTTTATTATCTAATAATGGTTTGAATATTGACCTTACAAATGTTATGAACTTTTAAATGAACATATATTAGCTTATCTACCTTGTCACTGTATGTAAAATTGTATATTTTTTACATTAATGAATATAATTTGTTAAAAATTAATTTGATATGAATTTGTTCTAATAATACATCATCAAGATTTAATATTATATAATATGTTTTTCTTACAGTACATGTTTTCAAATTTAAGTTTGTTACACCCTCATGACACTTGTTCTCAATATATTCACAGCTGATCCCACTTTGATGTTGGCGTTATTAAATATATATAAGGTATTTCGTCATCATTTCCGTTGGGGTGTATACCACCGTTCAGACCCATGCCTGTGGAGGAGGTCTTGTTGCTATCACTGGTAGGGGAAAGGCATTGCACCCCCATTAAAAGATATGTTGGTGGAGGTGGTTGCTGAACCCCCATTCGGAAACAACTCAAGATTAGCTCCATCGGAGTTCGTGCTGCGGGCCTAACCTCGAGATATTTCAAGTTTGTTCCATTGTGAGATCGGGCGTTCACGTGATACAATCTCGAAACTTTTTCTATCTAGATATTTTTGAAAAAAAAAAATCATTACGAATTGAGATTTTTTCATTCGGATAGATCTCACTGTGGTTCTACCTCTCGGAATCGTCAATCATGCAACAGAAAGTATTTGTTGTTGGACAAAAGGTAGAATGGTGGAAACATGGATGAACTATTTGATAATAAGAGAACTTGAAGAATTCGAAATTTAATTTAATAGAATGCCACGTATATTTTGTGAACGCGAAGACGCTTTTGAGCTGAATGATAAGAAATTTTTTAATTTGTTCAGGCTTAATAAACGGTGTTAATCAAATAGAAAGCCATTTCATCTATATGCTGTATGTTATTTAATTTAGGCTTTCGGGTATCTATTAAAGTTATTAAGATAGATCTTACATGATGTAATAATTTATACTAGTAATAGCTTTTTATTTAATCATTTAGCGAAACAAAGATATATACATAAAGTATAATCTGCTTTTGCTCTTTACTTTTTTTTTCTATCCATCTTTATTTATAATTTATCGAGCTAAACTTAACCAACAAAAAAATAAAACCGATATTTAAAAAAATATGGCGAAGACAAAATTGTCGTTATTCTATTGTTTAAATGGCTGAAGGGTGTGTTCATACAGCTATTAAATAAATCTCAAATCACGATTTTCGACAAGGGAAGTTAGGAATTTTTCGCTTAATATGAAATTAAAAGACTCAACAAGAATTGCGAGATTTTAAACTCAGGAATGGCTACTTTACGCATATGAAATTACAAGTTTGATTTGAACATGGCGAGATTCACCGTAGTAATATAAACTCGCAACATCTCCGGGATCGGCCCACTGATCTTCCGGATGGGACTGTTTCCACTGGCACACTTGTTGCAACATTTGCAAAGGTATACGTGTATTATATTATTGTAGTCATAGTGGGACTTCTATGCGATGGGTGACGGATGAGTCTTACTATGATTCCGCCTGTCTAGCAATAAGAGATTTGGCCTTTGCCAACTAACTCTTGTATGAACAAATTCATCGATTTCTATAATACACAAATGAAACACACATATGTAAACTATTATTTTCTAGAAGGTATATTAATTATTGTAGTTCTCCTTGAACAATATCGAAAATATTCCCCCAGAATTCAACTTAAGGGCCATTTTCAATATCGCTTACAAATTTTCTCCCAGAAACCGCAATGAATAAACAAACATGCAACAGAAAAATATTAGGATGGGCAAAACAGACATGTCCCAGTGACTGTTGCAGATCACAAGACTTGACGTAATTGCTAAATACGGTTTTTTCCTATTAAAATCCTACTATAGCTGTCCTAGCACCACGTCTTACTACCCGATTGGGCTATAGCTATTGTGCTAGGGATGAGGAAGGTTGAATTTAGAGGATGTGCACTCACATATATGTATTTATACGGATATATCTCAAACATCAACATTTATCGCCTGCAGATCACATGACTTGACGTATGAGTCCTTTACCGACGGTCAGTATTTCACTGACTTGACATATGAGTATATTTAATTTGTTTAGTAGAAAGAACAAATGCAAACTTATTTTTTTTGTAATCAACATTAACAATGACTTGACTTAGGAAGAACATGGAACAGAGCTATAGTATGATTCTGGTAGGAAGAGTAGTCTAAACATATAAACTTTATGCTCAGTATCTATCATATCACGGACTTGCTTTATGAATTTATTTAATTTGTTTGGTAGGAAGAACAGCTTAGAGTCGATAGGAAGAACAGTTTAGAATATTCACACATAATTTGCTGTCAAGTGTCTGCTAAATATCACATGACTCTTGACGTAATTGTGTTTTCCGGTAAAAATCCTACTAAAGGAGTCCTTTACCATATTTAAATATCTCATCTTTAATGATAGATTGTTGGGAGACACTTAGTACTCACGTCATGGTGTGACCCAAAGATCCGTGTCACGCTGCGTGATAATTAGTGTCATTGATGTCCCTTGAACCTTACCACCCAGGCCGGGTAATGACATTGGGCCCCCCGAGGAATAACGATAAATTTCTGGTGGATGTGGAAATCACAGCACTATACTGAACCAGTGCCAGCCAGTATTTTCTTGTTTGAACTTGTTTAATATAATCACCACCGAGGGGTGTCTCGGATGTTGAAAGTCAGAGCGAGACATCATTTTATGTTTGACAGTCAACGAGAAAGGATGCTCCCCTACACCCTCACGGGCCTACACGTCGCGGGAGGAGTGCCCGAGACTGCACGCTCCCCAAAAATTCCCACGTCAGTCCCAGACATTTCAAACCAATGGGCACTCATAGAAAACTAATGGGCACACATCAAAAATCAAGAACGAATTAAGCGGGGAATAAATTACACGTGTGGACATTTCTCACGGATATGGAGTGGTATGGGCACAATACCATCGAAGACGGACTGACACCCAAGTCCACACCCCGGGACACACATTAAAAACTAATGGGCATGGAACACACATTAAAATCTAATAAGCAAACATAAAAAATCAGGAACGAATGGAGAGGGGAAAAGGGGGTCAGGGTTGGGGTGGCGACACCGTATTTAGTGTGGGTTATTTATAACAGCCAATCACAGGTCAAAGTTATTTATAGGAGGCAATGAGCGTCGTGGAACAGGTGATATCACCATCTACTCCTGTCCGTATCGTATCGATCTATGAAGGTATTTTTTATGTTGGCGTACAACTTTTGGTATCGTGCAGGATAGGGCAAAAATCTACCTTAAATACTCAGCTATAATATACCGGCTAAGCTCTCTTTATAGTATGAATACATATTCTACTGGCTGTTTATTTGAAAACTTTACATAAAAATATCTATAAAACAAAGCATTGCAGAAAAAATACTTTAAACGAAAGTTTTTTGGTTTTGAGGGGTAAGTAATGTAGCCCTCCCCTTGGTTACACCCAATAATAACAGATAGGTTGGTCACAAGAGAGATTATTTTATTCCAAGACCACATAACAAGAAAAGCTCTAAGAGAGAGTGAAGCATGAATAGCGTTAGGCGCTGGATCTGTAAACAACACTCATCGAACCATAAAATACGGAACGTCCGGGACTCCATCCCACGCTCTTAAATGGCGGCCCAAATACATCATACAATCAGAAGTTAAATTGACCCTCGTAAACATCTTATTAAAGTAATCATAATAAATATCCAAAAGCACTAGTTATGCGGAAGGCATTTACTCGCCACTGCCAGCGATCCTATACCAGTAAACAAAGACTTCTTGGCAACAAATTTCTCTCTGGCCGTAATTGGGCTTAAATGAAACAGACAATACTAATTTAATTTACAAAAAAATGCCTTTACTGGCAGCATTTACGTTAGTTATAATGCCCATATAAGAGAACAAACTCACCGACTCGCGGCCCCACATTTTACGAACATCATGTAATCTTTCAAATAGTATCACTAATAAATTAAGTTTCAAATAATAACAAGAGATAAACATTTAAATGTATGAAATCGACTAAACAAGCTATGACGCCTCAAGAATCAATCTTAGACCTAAAATGGCGGCGCTCTAAGGTATAAGACCATCCGTGAAGCGGAAGAAGTAGAAACTACCTTTAACAAATACTGTACATGAGTTCTCCCAATAGATCACTAGGTGACGTTAAATAAATCGTACGTCTAAGCCGTGCAAGCTTGTATATATTATCCATAGTCAGCAAGCAATTTAAAGTAAGACCAGATACAATTAATAAATGAAGTATTTTAAATATTAAATCCTGAATAGCAATTTAGAATAATTATGGCCAGATGGAAATTTGAATATAGAGACGTGAATCTAACCTAGGTACAAGGTATTTCACCTATTGATCGCTAAGTAATGTGTAACGGCACTACCCAACGGTGGCCTCTCTCTCTCTCTCTCTCTCTCTCTCTCTATATATATATATATATTATATATATATATATATATATATATATCAGACAAGTGACGCTATGTGATGTCAAATGAGGATAAGGGCTAGCGACTACTGCCTGTAACTCACAAAGTAAAATCAGCCCTTTCTAAGATGACCTAGATTGGCTCTTCTGTCAATTTGGATATTCTTAGTCGGGCAACAGCCGTAAGGCGTATGTGCTGTCAAGGCGCGGAACAAAAGAGGGGGAAAGGGGTAAGGGGAAGCAATCTTCTATAACATACTCCACTCACCTCCGCCTTTTTCAAAAGGCTCACCCAACAATAGTTCTGATAGTCTTTGTACACTGTCGGCGAGGCACATCCAATCTGCTCATATCGTCCCTCTTCTTTTTTCTTGGGAGTGGTGAGGAATGAAGCCAGGCCTCGTCAGTAAGATGTTGTTAGTGCTGGTACGTGTTTGTGACTTTGAGCGGAGCTGAGTATGGTTGAGGCCGGGTCATCTGGGGCCGGTGTGGTGAACCAAACATTCTCTTCTTTTTTTCTTCCAAATGTTGTAACATGGTTACAGTAAGGTGGTTAAGGTTGGGATGGCCTTGGGTGCCAAAGTGAAGTTAAGTTCACGTTGATTTTTTTTAAATAAAACTCCCTATTTTTTATTACGTATTCCTGTAGATCACGTTGTGCCATTTTCAAAATGGTGGTTTTAAGCTTTTTAAATAAAAGCTTTCATGAGAATGAGCCTCACAAGTTTGAGTCGCCGGCACTGGTCGCAGCATTAGAATTTGGCCTATTCAAACATATATCTGGAAGATAGAAGTCTATGTTTGTATTCGCAAACGCGTATTTTAGTTCAAGTTTATGTGTAATTGTAAAATAATGATTGATGAAAATTCTTTTTTAATTTTAAGTTATAGGAGGTTTTTTTTAAATGCTCTCCATTTTGAGCTAAACAATAATAATATAGTCTATTTTCTAATCCACTTTTAACGTTTCGTAGGGTTGCTTTTGTAATAATTCTACATGCAATTCTTAACCTATTTTTTAATTCCTGTATATTTTCTTGTTTGGTCCCATAAATAGTGAACTATAAATGTGCCCATAAAAAATCTAAGGCGTTAAATCAGATGACCTCGTTGGCCACTCAATTGGTATTATTCTGCCAATCCATTGTCCATTAAAAATTTTGCCTAACCATTAATGAACGAGTAGTATATGATGAAGGGGGGCCCCATCTTGCTGAAAATGTAAAAGATCTTGATCAAGCTCCAGGTTCAATTTTTTTCTGCAATGCGTTGTTTTCTATCTATTTTGGTAGGAAGTTTTCAAATGAACACCCGGAATATATATTAGCACCGCATCTTAATAACTGTCCAGGCATACATACTAATTAAGCAAAAAGAGTTGAAAACAAGTAAGGTTGAATTTTAAATAATGTACCCACATTTGCGTGAAGTGAGGGTAGAAAACCTTTTTGAAAAACCACCCTCAGGACATCCGACTAAGACTCCAACTCAAATCTTCCTGTCATCGGCAGTCTAGTCCAACACGAGAGTGATGCCTTAGACCATGAGGTCATCTAAACAGGTCATATCACTATAAAACCAGATAATACGATACTGACGCCTTTGTTTGTGGGCCTTCAGGTGTGAGTAAGTTTTCCCTGTTGGAAAAAAAAAGTTCAGCCATTAAAATTAATACTATTTGGTGCTTTTTAAGGAACAGGTCCTAGAATCTCTTGAGAAAATCAACAACAAAACATTGATACAAAGTAGTAAATTAAATGAAAAAAAGAGAATCGAAAATCCCTCCAAGTAGTGTAGTTGTCAGGCGGAACATAGCTTGATTAGAGAACTTGTAAATGTTTACGTGAGTAAAGATGTTTCAAGTCATGCTGCTTTAAAAAAAGAGTTCATTAAATTAGCGTAAGCACTAGACGTCTACTAATTACAGTCCCATTAAAAAAACATGTGGTATAAATGGTGTTAAAGGGTATGGGTGGGAATATGTTAGCAGATATGTTCTGCATTTAATTAAGATAAAATGAGATATTTAAAAAAATAAAGAAATTTAAATCAAAGATGTGTTTTTTACTGAGTGGGCATGGCATTATCTATGAATGATTGTAATCTATGATCAGGAAAGCAAACAAGGGATTGTTGAGGAAAGGGGACTGGAGGTCTTGAGTTCTACTCCTAGACAGTCAACAAACACAAATAATCTTATTTCATTAAAATTTAAATATACCTTTCAAACACATCAAATTGAAAAATAATAGAGCCTACTAATATTTTTGGCTAGCTATCGTAATATTTATAGATCAATTATTGTAATCTATTCTTTTATGATCCACGTCTTACTACCCGTTCAGAATATATGTATTTAATTATACTAATTGAGTAGAAATGAGGAAGGTAAACTATAGAGGAAACTTACTCCCATTTACATGAAGAGAACCACTAAACAAACACCCTCATACACTGATCTAGGAATGCAACACCACCACCCCCATCACTATTTTTTTTTTTTTTTACATTTTTGTGATCTTGAGGTAAAATGCTTGCCCCAGGACCCGATGTTCGTCAGTTCAAACCCAGAGTGGGTCTATGGATTTTTCTTGAGCAATACAAATCAGTAACACAACTTCCCTTGAAGGGGAGTAAAGCCATCGGTCCCATGTCAATTGTGACATGTAAAAGAACCCTGGAAGGTATGTGAAAATAACTTTTCTGGCAAAATTGGTAGACCCTTTCGCTCTCGCTCAGAGAAAAATCTCGTGTGCTGATATAATCACTCGGTTCAGAAAGTGCATGTTAAATACAATATAAAATATAAAATTTAATACTTTGTTCTCCCCAGCCCAGAATTAACACTCCATTATTACACTCCATTACTACGCCCCATTTCAAGGATACCCTTAGGGGTGCGCTGCAAAGGGCTCCATTGGAGAATTTGCGCTTGCTTAGGTGACAGAGGGGAAAAAAAATTTGTGTTGGGAAATGTTTGCTTGCTCGCTCGTATAGTAGTCTACCAGTATAGGCGAACCACAAGACAGTCGTGATCACGTTTTGTTTGTTTTTCTTAACCTATAACGTTTATTGTCCCGGCTTTAAGGTTGGCCATTGTAATATACTAAGAGTAAAGTTTTAACATACGTATTAGTGTATTAGTTTTGCAAGTGGCACACGGTAAAGCCTCGTTTATATTGTATATAACATGTTGGCCAACACGATCCCAACAAGTTGTCATACAATATAAACGCATTCCCAACTTGTCGGGGATGTTAGCTAGCATGTTGGTGCTGGGAGAGTCAGTCAGAGCCAACGGATTGTGTTGGTCTGTATTGGATCATTTGTTGGAGAACGACCAACCCATCATGTTGGTTGAGTTGGGAGGTTCTGCTCTTGCGCTATTGAGTCGAGTCAGTCTTTAACCTTAGCCACGCACGTGTTTTGTTTTCAGATTAGTTTAACTTTAACATTGGGGATTGCATAGTTTTGTGATCATGGACTGGGTCAAGGCTAATAAAGTTAAATATATTGATTATTATCAAAAGTAATCGGTTCTTTTGAATGTTACCTGCGTGCAAAGTTATCAAATCCACCTTGCAAATGTAGGTCATTCATTACTTCCATATATGCACCTTCAATTCGACGTTTAGCTAAAAAATACCAAAAAAAAACTTCGAGCCCTCCTACTGTTTCTTAATTTATTTATTTTTTTGCGTGAATAAACTTCCTCTCAACATAATTAATGAAGAAACGGCAAATAATACGTCGTTATCCATGGTTATAAATGTGTAGACTGGTTAAAAAATTGCCGAGGACCTAGGATGTTGGTCCAACAAATTGGTGACAATAAACGCAGATTACTTTTCCTCCTGTGTTGTCTCCCAACATGTTGGGTCCAGCTTTTTAAATAATAAAAGAGGCTTAGCTGATATTTAGCAGAAGAAGGTTAAAATAAAACATAATTAAAAACAAATCGTTTGTTTTGTAAGTTTTGACTGGCAAATGCGACCACAAATCAACACATAGTGTGGCAGATCATATTGGTTGATGAATGGACACATCTGGTAGCTTTAGCTTGCTCTCAGTTTTTTATTTTGTTTTTTACTACCACGTCTTTCTAACCGTTCGGGTTATACCCTTATGTATTAATTACATTTATAGTTTTAGGTATTAGGTAGATTATATTTATAGGAAGTGTTAACGCATTTGCGTGGAGGGAGAGTGTAAAATCATTTTGTAAAAACCCCCCTCATTACATACGACTAAGATTTAAACATCGATATTCCTGTAATCGACAGTCTAGTCTACTGCGAGAGTAGCGCGTTAGACCATGAGGCCACCAAAATGTGTAGCTGTCAGTTACCTTCACTGTTAACGTAGTTGGGGAATAAGTGAAAACTACTGTAATAACATTAAGCAAAAATATATTTTTAAATTAGTTTTTTGGGGGGCCCCGCAAACGAGGTTGGCTCAGGGCTTCACGTCTGCTGAGGGCGGCCCTGCTCCTTTCAGCCTACAAGGTAACAGTATTATATTTTTGTCACTACGGATAACTATCCGTTTGGATTGTACGAATATAAAATATTTACTCTAAGGAGTCAGTGATAAGGAAGGTTGAATTTAGATTAAGTGTACGTGCATTTGCCTCAAGTTAAAGGGAAACCCCATCCAGCATTATTTAACCGTGATCTCTTCATCATCATTAGTAGATTTTACTGTGAGTGTGAGGCCTTGGAACATTTTACTACCGAAGTGGGATGTAATAATATTACCTTAACGCATTAAACTATGGCTCTATCTTATAAGATACGCCATGGTGGAAACAATCAAGGTTAACTTGTTTCCTATTGTTGGTAAAGGGGTGCTCCCCCCATTGGGGAATGATTTTTGCAACACTTCACAAACTACCCCTGTGCCAGACTGAGAACGAGGTAATTGGGTTGTTAACATAAACGACGTCATTAGAATGTAATATTTCCTTCAAACAGGAGATGTTCTCACTTAATTTTATCAAAGACTAGCAGAAGTACCTGGCGTTGCTCATGGTAACCATGCAATTCATTGCGTGGCTACCCTGGCAACGCTTTTATTTACTTCATACAAACAGAAAATTATATCATTTTATTTCTTCCGACCTAGTTTTTAATTAATTTACAAAAATCAAATCCCAATTTTAAAATTCCGGCTTCAAGGTGCACATGTTCGTACAGATGGGCTACTATTTTTTTTAAATTTCAGCTCTCTGCCTGCAGTAGATATCGTGCAATGCTCATAACAGATATAAATAATATCTTAATTCTATTAAAATAGATGAAGATGATGTATTTTTGTATATTGTCAAAATCAGAATTCCAATATTTTAAATGTTTTTATTTATTTCACTGCATTTAAATAAATATTTGGACAATCCATATTTAACGAAGCTAATGGAGGTAGAGTTAAATATGATTTAATTTAGATAAAATGTACCAGCATTTACGAAGAGGGATGGTGGTTAAACCTTCGGGGGAAAACTTATCAATACATACAACTGAGATCCCAACTCCAAACTCTCGCCTACAAACCAGACAAATTGAGTCTGACATGTATACCGTGTGCCCACCGATTCGGGTTTGGAAATATTTGTTTATAAAAAAATAACCAAGATATAGGTTTTATTTGTTAGTGCCCCCTATGTATCAGCTTTCTGACATATTAGTCATTAGAGCCGAAACTCTAAAGGGCTTTCAAATGACAACATTCTTAGATGTAGAGATTATTATAAAGAGCGTGAACTGTTGTAATTCGATTAAGCCCTGAAACGAAAAAATCAAACAAAAAAAATATACAGTTTTATTTTTCATGTCAATCACTTCCCAGATACAAATTTAAACATAATCGTAACCGCTATTTTAGAAACATTTGTAATTAAAAAAATTACGCCTCAGTTAAATACCTTATTTCGATTGCTAGGGTAAAAATTTAAAAAATCTCCCAAAGTATAGATAGGCCCAGTTATAAATTTGGTCAAATTCCATCAAACAGATTTAGACATCCACAGACAGACATACAGACATGAAGCAAGACAGAATGGTTGTATACACAATTTTGGGTTCGGACACACATAAATCTTAAAGTCATTAGACTATCAAAATCTTATATTATTTATTTCAGAAAGAAAATTTTAAATAATAAAAATAACAATAACTTGATGTTTTGTAGTCAATAAGTCATTACTCGACTATTTGATGTGAAGTTATTTGCACTAAACATCAATATAATATTTTAGTTTTAATATTAAAAGTTTTCTTTCTTAATTAATAGATTCTAAATTTATCCGCGCCAACAAACCATTAATATTATTTAAAAAATTACAATTTTATTGCACAATTTTGTTCAAGTGTGTATTAATAATCTATAATAGTGATACAATATTTATAATAAATATAATTTATGAACTATATAGGGTATTTTATTATTTTTGCGTACTATTGTTGAATTAAAGAAATCAACGAATGAGGCTGAAATTTAATATAAATATACAGTCATATGAGGTGTACAATATTAAATATTTAAAATATTACTAATATATTTTATAAAATCTAATGTATATTAATACTATTAATAATAAGGTGAGATGGAATTGAACACGAGTTAAGGCCAGTATTTTTATATTTTACATAATCCATGTTGACTTGATCTAACCATAGAGTAAGGTAAACAATATTTACTTCCAATATGAAACAATAAGCCCTACATATTTATAAAAGACTGCAGGGGGAGAAATTATCACCTGAACAGTAGAAAAGTATTGTGATATGGAACAATCGTGAAAAGGCGCCAAATTTAAATTTAAAACTTATTAAAAAGGTACAGTACATGAATGTTAAACACTATATGATTTATTATAAATATTATCCAAGCCTATACCTCAATTTTTATAGTAAATATTTTATAAAAGTAAGAGTTAGTAGTCAGTAAAAATGAGCCGCACTAACATCCCCGCTTACCATGCAAATTCACAAGCAAACCAATAGTATTAAATATAGATATCCGGGATTCTGTTTGTACTTAGAATATTGGACAAACAAAAACCCTCTAGATTCTATAATATAAAATACCAATAATTACTAAATAAAGATCCGTAAAAATAACTTTAATCAATGCTAGATAATTTAATGTTCTCTTTCCAAACGCATAGCTCTCATCCTAAGACTTATAACTTATTTTAATTAACCCAATCCAATCCCACTGGAACCACAACAAGCCAATGGTGTTATTTTCAAGTTAATATCCACCTACAAATTAGCTAAGTTAATTTTATCACTCACTGGGGTTGGAGCTAAGGTCCCTTATAGTCTACATGTTGACAAATTTAAGTTACCCAGTAGGTAAAAGTTAAAAGTTATTCTAGTAATACCCAATAACTTTTCTTAAGAGCTAAAATTGCTAAAAATAAATACTATCCCACTTAAGGTGCGGCAGAAGGGAGCGCAAGTATTTTTACAATTTTTATAGAATATAATTTTTTTGGCAAAAATAAATCAAATTTTTCTCCAATAGCAACGTAGAGTTTATTTTTCTGCACATTATAATATCAACAGATCTTTAATATCTGTCAAGGGTGTCCTGGAATTTTGTCAAGACATTTTAAACAAAGAGAAAATATTTTGACCAAATTCCAGGACATCCTTGACAGATATTCAAGATCTGTTGATATTAGCATGTGCAGAAAACTTAGCTCTATGTTGCTACTGGAGAAATATTTGATTAATTTTGGCCAAAGAAATTTAATTCTATAAAAACTGTAAAATTAATCGCGCTCCCTTCTGCCGCACCTTAAGTAAAATACAACAATCTAAGGAATAAATTTTTTACAACTACCAACATCAGTGGGCTTGCAGACGAAACGTTTAAACTCATATAGTCTTGTTTCTCTGTTAATAATGTTCGAATCCCTGCTGGGTAAACTGAGAGGAGCTATCCCTAAAGATTTTTCCTTGTATAATTTCTCACTCTCACTAAACTTTAATTACCCTAAGTTTACTCTAGAGTTTACCTTCCTCATCCTGCCCTAATAGTGCAGTTACTGTAAGTTCGTACTGCCCAAATGGGTGGTAGGACGTGAGCCGAAAAGATCCAACAAAATTGAAAAGGTAAAAATAAAATATATAAACTTGAATTTTTAAATAAGTAAATTAGTTTTTAAAATAATATATATATATATATATATATAAAGGCAGATACACTAATAATTTTATTTACCAATTTATACTTGGTGAGTTTCTTCTGTCAACACATTAAGTTAACATATTAGCTCCCAATTTTTGAATGAGTCAAATTAATGAGAGCCCATTTAATCCTCTCACGTTTAAATTGTTGTCACATTATAAAGGCTTCGTTTCTCTTATTTGCATTTAAACTACCCTCCACTTCCAAATGAGGTGCAAACGGGTAGCCTTCTCTGAGAGCTGTCAGACTAACATTATACTAATAAATAAAACATTTCTCCCCTACCTCAGTATTAGAATATATTATTATGTTTGTAGAATAATTCTCTTTTTCAAGTAGTCAGCCTTCTTTCTTTATAATAAAACTTAAAAACTTGGTGAGAGACAAAACGATAAAGTTAAGAAACCATGAAAAGTACATTGCAAAGACTCGAATGGAACAATAATAATCTATCTTAAACTATGAGAGCTGAAACGTGTTTGACATGAAATGTTTCTAATGGTGTTAAAACAGTAAAATCGATTAATATACTAGTATATTTAATGGGTACAATTTAAACATTGATTATTCACGAACTAATCCAGGGAAATCAAGATTGGGGAGATATTTAAGAGCAGGTTTATTTTAAAGAGAGTTGAAAAACCACCTTTCAGTGTCTAATGGATTAAGATAAAAATCAGGTTGTCACGTCCTTTACGGAGGAGGTGGTGTGGGTGTTATTAATGAAACTTGTCGCCACTTTTGGGTGGCAAAATTGTGATGATTATGTGGGTGTGATTTATTATTTGACTAAAATTGAAATTAATCTAGTAATAGCCAATAATTATTTATTCAATACTATTACTGTTTTGAACACGGTGATTACGCGATCAATATCAAAAGTGGTTGTTTGATTAAGACGGTTTACTATATGCCCGAAGCGGTGCAGATATGTTACCGTCACAGGATCTCTGTCGAGAGTTTTATTGATTGAATAAAGATTGGGTGACAAAGGCGTGCGGTTTGAAAGGGAATACAATATGGCAATGTGAAAGAAGCGTCTTGAATGGGTTTGGGCATTTTGAGAGGATGAGCGTGGATAGAGTAAAGAAGCAAGTATAAGATGGTAGAGTGTGTGGATCAAAAGGAAGGGGTAGGCTATGTAAGAAGTGGCTAAATGTTGTAGCCTAAACGAATGTGTGAAAAAGAAAAACATTGAGAGTTTGAGAAATAGAATGGCATGTATGACTCGGTGTATGGATGTTGTTAAAGCGAAGGGAGTGTGCAAGGATAGGGAAGTGTAGAGAAAGTTAGTGAGGATGGTTAAGTACGGATCTGTTTGTTTTTTTAGCTCTATGAACAATTTCCTGCCTACCCCGTAATGGAACGGCATGTATGTATGTATGTATGTATGTATGTATGTATGTATGTAGTATGTATGTATGTATGTATGTATGTATGTATGTATGTATGTATGTATGTATGTATGTATGTATGTATGTATGTATGTATGTATGTATGTATGTATGTATGTATGTATGTATGTATGTATGTATGTATGTATGTATGTATGTATGTATGTATGTATGTATGTATGTATGTATGTATGTATTGTATGTATGTATGTATGTATGTATGTATGTATATATGTATGTATATGTATGTATATATGTATTTGTATGTATTATGTATGTATGTATGTATGTATGTATTGTATGTATGTATGTATGTATGTATGTATGTATGTATGTATGTATGTATGTATGTATGTATGTATGTATGTATGTATGTTATGTATGTATGTATGTATGTATGTATGTATGTATGTATGTATGTATGTATGTATGTTATGTATGTATGTAATGTATATATGTATGTATATATGTATGTTGTATGTATATATGTATGTATGTATGTATGTATGTATGTATGTATGTATGTATGTATGTATGTATGTATGTATGTATGTATGTATGTATGTATGTATGTATGTATGTATATATGTATATATGTATGTATGTGTGTATGTGTATATGTATATATGTATGTATGTAGTTATGACTTCTCGGTCAGTCAAGAGTGCAAACCACCACCAATACAATTAAGGGTAGTTTCCCGAAGGGAAAAAAGAGAAAAAAATTGATTTTCTCGAAATTTGCACTAACTATTATTATTAATTATTTATATATATATATATATATATATATATATACTATTCATAATTTTGAACATAATGGCAATTTTCACTTTCTCATGAAAATGATCTTACACTTGGAAGATTTTCCAATTTTTCTCATTTCGCTGAAACTATTTGAGATGCGAAATAACTTATCATTGTAAAGTTGTAGTACTACTAAAGAAAACTATAGTTTATTTGAAATATAGACCTTATTTTTATAGAACAAGAATTTCTGAGCTATACGCAAATATATATATATTTTAATTAAGGTCTTTAAAAATGAATTTGATTCTATACTCTGACGGATAAAGCTATCTCTCTATTTTCAATTTTTCTAAAGAAGTGCTCTAAGTTCCTAATGCCATAGAGTAAAAGTGTAAATTGTAAATTATTTCATTTATGATCTATGGTGTTAGGTTTTTCAATAATATTATTTCGTTTCACAAATCTTACGAGTTTTTAGTATTGAATAACAGTCTTACAATGTCCCCTCCTATCCTTTCAAAAGGGTGAGATTTTTATGACAACTCAACTAACTCAGTCCGTGTATGTCCACGTATAGTTCTTTGATTGCAACTATGGTAACTTAGCAATTATTAACATCTTACCGATCGCTCAGTGACGCGAAGGTTTGGCCTTTTTTTTGTCATGGTTGTCCTGATAATAAGGAATCATAAATTTTTCGTTTCTATCTTATCTAAAGGTACTACTATTCTTTGGTACTTGGATTAGATCCTAAGTTCGTGTCTATTACATTTTTTTGCAATGTCTTAGCTTGCCATTGGCTTCTACTTTGTTAGGCAACGTATCAACATTGGACGTGGTTATTGAGTTTATAGCTCTATAACCCATACTCTTGCTAACCCATTAGTTGATTTTTTCTGATAATTACTATTGGTGATATTCATGTTTCGTCTTTTGAATCTGTTAAAATTATAAATCCTGAAGTCAGCTGTTCAGCAACCATATCTTGTACTAACTTCTCTTGGTGGTGTTGTATACGATACGCAATATTGTGTAATAAGTGTTGAATTACCCGTGTATATTCGATATTGAACAATTGTTTACTGGTAGATTATTATGCTCTTGAACATCTATGGTTATTTTCTAAAAACTAATCGATTCATTCCTACCTGCTAGATAAATGATCTACCTTTATTTTTAACTTTGTGATATTTTATCTGGCTCAACTTCACACAATTTTGATTCTCCTCTGATAGGTGGATACGGGGTTCTTCATGGCTTCGTTCAGATTTGCTGGTCCCGGGTTCAAACTTGCCGTATCTCCAACTCAAGTTTATCTTTCATCAACAGTAGTGTACATGGGACCTCAGCCCACTCATATAGAGCTAGTATTGCGATGTTACGCGTTGTTATTGTAACCTGTATCCTGTTGTGACGTCACCTGTTGTTTCTCAGGCGTTGTTATTGTAACCTGTATCCTGTTGTGACGTCACCTGTATCCTTGAACATGTACGTGCTTGTCTGACATCCTCGTAGCAGGTATCCTGTTGTGACGTCACCTGTTATTGTTATAGCAACCTGTATTCTGTACGTGTTTGTCTGACATCCTCGTTCCACCGTGCTTGTGTCCCGGGTGTTACGCGTTGTTATTGTAACCTGTATCCTGTTGTGACGTCACCTGTTGTTTCTCAGGCGTTGTTATTGTAACCTGTATCCTGTTGTGACGTCACCTGTATCCTTGAACATGTACGTGCTTGTCTGACATCCTCGTAGCAGGTATCCTGTTGTGACGTCACCTGTTGTTGTTATTGCAACCTGTATCATGTTGCCTCCGCCCCTGCCCCCTGCCCCCCCGCCCCCGCCGTTGTTATTGTCCTGTTGTGACGTCACCTGTTGTTTCTCAGGCGTTGTTATTGTAACCTGTATCCTGTTGTGACGTCACCTGTATCCTTGAACATGTACGTGCTTGTCTGACATCCTCGTAGCAGGTATCCTGTTGTGACGTCACCTGTTGTTGTTATAGCAACCTGTATCCTGTACGTGTTTGTCTGACATCCTCGTTTCACCGTGCTTGTGTCCCGGGTTTTACGCGTTGTTATTGTAACCTGTATCCTGTTGTGACGTCACCTGTTGTTATAGCAACCTGTATCCTGTACGTGCTTGTCTGACATCCTCGTAGCAGGTATCCTGTTGTGACGTCACCTGTTGTTATTGCAACCTGTATCCTGTACGTGTTTGTCTGACATCCTCGTTCCACCGTGTTTGTGTCCCGGGGGCATTCCCTACACCCCCCGCCCCGCCAGGTAGATATGACCGTGCTTGTCTGCAGCCCCCCCAGGCCCCCCCTTTGGTAATCAATCGTCGCTCGGGAAGGAGAATAAAACACGGATATTACAAATAATTATCGGGAAGCTCCCTCCCACCCGCAGCCCCTTGGCGGTGACTATAGGGTCTAGAGCAGCAACCGTGGCAGGGGGTGTAGATTATGTTAGCTTACAGCGCAAGAAAGATATTTTATCGTTTGGCGCTTGTTATTGTAACTTGTTAGTTACCCCCAGGGCAGCCATTAACTAGTAGTAGAACTTAGGAGGACTTTAAACTCTACGTGGAGTGAGGGAGAGTAGAAAACCACCCCCAGTTTACCAGGGTGAGATTCGAACCCATGACCTCCCGCAGGTTTGGCGGGTTGACAAGACAAGTCGTGACCTTGAAACTGTGAGCTAATTGACTCTGTTCATGTTTGCTAGCCCAACAAGTCGAGACTCGTAAGGAACAGACAGGTTTTTTTTTTTTTTTGCTTGAATAAAACACTATATTACAAAACATACATTTATTATACATTAAAGGTTTTTACAGACATATTATACACTTTTACAAGAATGACACATATTCGTTCATACGTTTTTCTACAGTGTCTTTTAGATGCGTTAGTAAAATTGTTTTTAGTTCACAATCCAGCATGTAATAGTCCAAACCGACGACTTGGCATGTATAGTAGGTAGCACTGAGGATATTCAGGTTTCTTATGTGCGTTTCCACCGTAGGCTGTTCGAGATCGATGGATAGAGAACCCCACTGGGTCAAAACCCTTTGTGCTAATCGAGGGAGCATTGATGGGGCCCCAAATTTGGCTGTTTGGTGGGGGTGACGGCGTGTAAGAGCTGCGTAGTAGTCCTGCGGCGTGAGTTAGACTGTCGAGGTTAGAATCTCGCTGGGGTGGTTTGTTGGTTAACTCAACCTTCCCTATTCTTAATCCATTAGCGCGACAAAGCATCTTGCTACAGAATATTTGACATCGATGTGAGTATTTAAAGACTTAATATAATATTAATTTTAGCGTATGGAAACCAAATAGGTTGTTTTCGAATCTTACTATTTCATTACGATTACACGTTTATGTGCTAAATAATCGGGGAACAGACACAGTTTCAAACCTAATATTCTATGTTAAGAATATATACTACCCGTCTAGGTTACAAACAAATAAAACAGTCTGAATATCGATAAAAAAATTATTTAACTTATTAAATGTTCCACAAAGTTTAAGAAACAACTCGTAGCACTATTTTGTCTTTGAATAATACTACCCGTCTAGATGATAAGCAAATAAAACCTTTTTGATTATTTAATAATTAATCTTAAAGTGCTATTAAAACCTATCTAAATATCATGTTTGTCCTTTTTAATATAGTATAGACATACCCTCTCTACTAGGTTATATGCGGTTGCTGGCAAGATTTGACAGGAATGAACAGAGGTTTAAAATTTATTTTCAAAAGTTACATGGATAATGGTAAACAACAAGAAAGATTAATGATTGTGATAATATAGAATTTCTAGAATAAAATGGCTTACTCTTCTCCGGAGGACAGGGTTTGATATCCCGACTCTCTTTATAAACATTAATCATAGCTAAATACCAGTCTTTCATAACATGAACAGTAAATACACGAGGATAGTATAATTTTGAGAAGCCTTTACAATAACACAATCTGGAAAACTTATATATTTTATAAAGGAGGCTTTATCTTTTCCAAAACAGGCTGAACGTCTAAGTGTATAAACCAAGTCTACAGACCCTGTATAGTCCAGATCGCTTTCTTCTCAATCTGCTATAGTGTTGGAGCCCATTCACTATAGCTTATAGATAGATTGAAGATTCTTGAAGGTATCCTCTATCTTCAAACCAGAACTCGTCGCTGATGAACCTGTTCTCGTAATTTACACGCTGTACCGCACCTATCGACTCTGGACTCATCTTTACTCTTGGTCACCACTTACTACCCGTCTATGTTACAAACAAATAAAACAGCCTGAATATCGATAAAAAAAGTATTTAACTTATTAAATGTTCCATAAAGTTTAAGAAACAGCTCGTAGCACTAGTTTGTCTTTGAATAATACTACCTGTCTAGATGATAAGCAAATAAAACATTTTTTGATTATTTAATAATTAATTATCATATTTAATGTTCCATAAAGCATAGGAAACTAGTGATAGAAGCCTTTCATAAATTTACCCTGCGAGGGGGGTTATACATGTACAAAGAGGAATTCAACGACCTTAAGTGAAAAGGAGAAACTAAACAATCTTCCAAAAACCTTGACTTTGGTTGTCCTAAACACCCGGATAGGGAAAATTGTTTAAAAAACAACTTTCTGGGCACTTGTAATTACATAGTTTACAACTCGGAATATATGTAAAGGTAAGAGGGTTGAGGGGCTTGTAGAGGAAGGTGGAGGAGGGAGTCGGCAAGAACACCTATTTAAGACCTCACGCGTTATTCTATTCTAATACATGTAATGTTACCTTTGAACCGTTCAATAAAATTTAGCTGATAAAAAGCTCTGACTAGATTTAACTGATAATTGTTCGTAGAAATAAACCTATGGGTTAACATGAATGAGCCTTTATATTTAATATGATAGCTTATCAACACAACTGATGAAAACTTACCATGTCACTATATTATTATAATTAATAATTTACAATGTGTATTATTTGATTGTCTTCAAGCAATTACAATGTATAAAAAACATTTAAATCACATAAATCTCACATATAATCACTAAGCATTCACATATATCAGCTAATTAATAAATTATATTTGACTTTTGAAAGGTGTAACCAAATAGAATCATGGAGAAATATCCACAAGTCATGTGGATCTTTTCATAGAAATATTATGTGTCTTTAAATATGTCACGGTAAACTTAGTGAGATTAAAATGAAACTGTTAATGTTTTAAACGTTATAGTTGTTAAATAAATATCACTTAGTCTAAACATATATCATTGTTGTTATCATATCTCAGGTAGGGAATACTAGTTACATGTCATGATAAAATAAAACTATAAAATTAAAAAAACTATGCTATATAAATTCGTTAAGAACTCAAATAAAGTGCAACGCGAATTAAAATAAATTCTACAACCAATTAAAATAAATTCTACTAAGAGTTTACAATAAATGATAGGTTTTAAACATTCCACGGGCTAACATTTAGTGACTTAATTTTATAAATGTTCCAAAATTTGAACCTACTCTATTTTGATATTAATGTTTTATTTATTCTATAATTTAAATAAACGTTACTTTTTTTTAAATAGTTTGTAGTTGGAATTCTTTATTGGTTAAGCTTATACTTCAACACGAAGGCGTTAAAATTAGGCCTATTTACCATCAATAAAAAAAACCAAATATAACTTTACGGGTGTATTAACTGCTATACGGTTGAATGTATGTTATTAAATCTACTATAAAATCTAGGCCTATATAACATAGCTAGATTTAAAGGTATGATGCATTGCAATGATGCATTTAAAAAAGGTAGTGAATACTAGGAGACAAAATAGTATGAATAGTTTAATTTTATTCTAACCATTGAATGGAATATGGAAACAAAAATCAACCGCACAAAATTAAAAAAGAAGAAAACTTCCATCTGCTGTTTAAACATATCTCAAAATAATGTAATGTGTGAGTTTATTGAATCTAAACTTTTTTTGCCTTAATTTGTAATTTAATTTTTTACATATAAAAGCATAATGTCTTATTTTAATTAGAATCTGGGCTTCAAGAAAATGTAAAGCGCATCTTGAAGGAAAGGGCCATATTGTAGTCTGTCAACAAAGTATATATACTTTCTTATATATTCCTTTATATAATATGAAAAAATTCTCAAATGTCAGTCAAAATAAAATTATCTTCAAATAAACATTACCTATCATCTAAAACACTGCACAGATACCCATTTTGAACAACCTAATAAAGTTGTTTCCTTGCAAACTAGTATATTGTTATAATATAATACACCCCAGATATTCATTATAAAAAGATTTATTGGTACTTTGTTTAAAAATCTGTAATTATTTAACTGCCATTTTCCCTTTAGAAAAATTATACAGTGTTATTTGACACGACAAACACCCCCTAGATATATTTTAAACAAAATTTTTGGAGCCATATTCACTAAATTTTTAAAAACCAGTAACCAGTCATGTATACTTAAACATAATATCCTGAAAAACAAGCAGCAGTTTTATTTGCCATGTCAAACACTCCCCAAATATTTCACTACAAGCAAAATTGCTTTAACCATTTACAAATATTTTAAATTTTCACGACATATTGATAAGTAATTTACCATTTATTTAAGGGTCGAAATTAAAATCCTAAAACCATCCTGAGTTATGATCATACACAATCTTAATATTAAGTTTGAACAAAATACAATAAAACATTACATCTGTAGACTCTAGGACAGACATTGAGATATATTACATTGTAAGTTTCACTTTTGCGTCCGGAGCAAATAAAACGTCAAGTTTGTCATAATCTTGAAATAGTAAATGTTTATGATTACAAATATCTTATTATTATGATAAGGTATCTAATAAAACCCTTTAATGTAGATTGAAAATAGTCAAGATAATTAAACCAAAATGTCATTTACTTATAGGAATTTAAGTAAACAATTTGTTCAAGTTGGAAATATTAAAAAGCTTAAACAACAAACATTCATGAGAGCAGTTATGAATACGAAATTTAAATGTTCAAGGTATTTTATTCATTGCTAATAATCAATAATATATTGTTTTATACAAATTAGCTTTGGTATTAGGTTTTAATGCCGGAGTGATTTTCGTATCTCTCAGATTTTGCCCACAGAAAAATTCAGGCAATTTCTTTATATATTAAATGTTTTAAATATATTTAACGCTTAAGATTGCGGCAATTTTAAGAATGATAATTATGTTGCTATTTGTTTTTCTTAGTCTTTTTCATATTCTATAAACATTTTGAGCATTTTTTAAAAAACAAAATAAAATAATTGAAAAAAGATAGTTATTAAAATAAGAATTTCTAGTTACCATATTTTTTAATTTGTTTATTAAAAATAATTATAAACCTGTATTATTTAAAATATTTTTATCCATTGTTCTCTCACCAATGATTATAAGAAAGATAAATCTTTGAAATTATTTCTGAAAATGTATTCATCATCAACAATGTTTTGAATCAAGGCCTGAAGTTACATTGTAAGAAAATATTTAATTATCTCATCAGCACACAACTGAACTATTGCTATGTATGAAGTGGACATATGGTGAGTTTTAAAACATTTATGATGTATATCAGCTTATGAAATAACCTCAACTGTATATTCCATCTTAAAATATAGATCGTATTTTTTAGAAAAGATTTGTTTAAGATGGAAATGAAGTAGATGTGACAGTTCAATTTAAAGAAATACATTAATAAATTATTTATTTGCTAACCCTCTTTTTAAAGATAGCTATAACATTTAAATATCTTACGCGTAAATTATTAACGTTTGTAATAAAAAAAATAGAGCAGGAAATGTTGGAAAGTTGTATTTTAAATAGCTTGACTAATCGTTCGCACAAATCAAAGTTTTAACAAATTTATCTTACACAACTAAAAATATATTTATTTACACAAATCAAAGTTGATTTTTTACAAATACTTTAAATATTTATTTATACAAACATAGCTCACACCATGAAAAGTATACTTGTAATATTTATTTACACAAATAAAAGTTTTAACAAATTTATCTCACACAATTAAAAATATATTTATTTACACAAATTAAAGTTTTTTTACAAATACTTTAAAATATTTATTTATACAAGCATAGCTCACACCATGAAAAGTATACTTGGGATATCTATTTACACAAATCAAAGTTTTTTTACAAGTATATCTCATACTATGAAAAGTATACTTGGAATATTTATTTACAAAAAAATTATAGTTATTATTGAAACACTAACCAATTTCTTGAGCTTATAGCGGGAATAGTGGCCTCGGTACTAATTTTATAAAGTCCATTTAAAAAAAGTATTTTAACATATATGTACAGATGGTTTTAAATTTGATTAGAATTTAAAATATATATACAAACAAATTTGACTAGAATTAAAATATATACAAACAACTAATTTTATTTGACTAGATATAACCAGATAGGTGGAGATATATACTGGCTGATAAAAAGTATCCCGGGTGCATAAAAAATGCTTGTTTTCATGCAGAAAAAAATTGCTCAAAATCTTTGAAAAATGGTATGTCGGTGGAAGTGTATAGCGTGAGAGAAAAAAAATATGATTATTCGGCACGTCTAAATTATCACCTTTTAGTCGTGGCGAGCACGTTTGCAAGCACTCTGATACCCAAACGGCAGCGTGTTATAATTATCGGTTATCCGCCGTTTGTTGTACACAGGCCGGTAGACTTTATTCTGCGGAACGGTACATACGGATACCGCACAAGATTGTAAGAAAAGGTCTTGCGACTGTATGTGCCCTCTCTGTTATCCGAGCAGGACCATCCCTATCAAAAACAGCCCCCACGAGACCATGGAGACACGCTATGAAGCGACCATGGCTTGTGTTGAAAAGTTTAAGAACACCGGCTACACGCTCGTAGAGATGTGGGAGTGTACGTTTAATGCGATGAAACGCACAGACAAGGACTTGCAACAATTTGTACTTAGGCACGAGGTGTATACCAAGGAGCCCCTCAGTCCCAGGGACGCATTCTTTGGCGGGCGTACAAATTGCATCAAACGTTTCCACGAAGCAGACCTTTCTTGTGGGGAGAAGATCAAGTACTTGGACGCGTGAATAGAACGCTATCCGTATCGTTATACAAAACGCGGTCCCCCAACTGTTCAAGGATGCCGTATAGGTGCAACCTAGCCATAGCGGTCGTGTAGCATGCAACCGCCACACTCGTGTTTGGGTTAGGGCGCAACGCGTCACGCGCATCCTTGTAATTGAGGAACATAACCTCATTATTAACATCAATGACGTTGTCCACGGTGATGTACGGATCCGTCAGGTACTTGTGGACGCCCTGATAGTCGTTGACAACGGCTACGTGTGGTAAATCGGGTTTTTGCCCGAACTTTCACCATAGAGAGTTTAAAAAGAGATTAGCCAGAGTGCGGAGACCAGGGTTTTTACAAACAGAGCCAAAATCGAGTTTTACCCCCTCCCTTTCCTCATAATTTTGAATATAAGCTAACTTCTCATCTTGTGAGGTACACCACTCTGGCCATCCGCTGGCTTCTTGTTTGATTTTCAAAAAAGTATCCATGTAGCCGTGAAACAATCCGGCAGTACGTGTCTGACGGTCGTAAACAGATACATCGTACTCCCACACTTCGTGCACTGCTTCAACGGTGTAGCCTTTCTCGACGGCTTTCCGGATCTCGTCAATCACCCAGACACCTGTCAACCAGCGATCTTTTTTGTCGTTGTGCCGACACGCGCCTTGGTTCTTCTCCTCCCCAAATTTCCTGCACAAGATGAACATCAACTTGTCGTGCATCCGTGTAGGCAATACGGGCAAGAATAAATCCCGCGGAGGCGTCACTGTAGCTTTGGCTATGCCTTCTACTTTATCTATAGCGGGACAATTTGGTTACAAGTGAATTTTGGGGTGGTCGACGGGGTATTTTTTGTACTTGCAAACGTACGGGTACAACGAACACACGTCCAAGTACTTGATCTTCTCCCCACAAGAAAGGTCTGCTTCGTGGAAGAGTTTGATGCAATTTGTACGCCCGCCAAAGAATGCGTCCCTGGGACTGAGGGGCTCCTTGGTATACACCTCGTGCCTAAGTACAAATTGTTGCAAGTCCTTGTCTGTGCGTTTCATCGCATTAAACGTACACTCCCACATCTCTACGAGCGTGTAGCCGGTGTTCTTAAACTTTTCAACACAAGCCATGGTCGCTTCATAGCGTGTCTCCATGGTCTCGTGGGGGCTGTTTTTGATAGGGATGGTCCTGTTCGGATAACAGAGAGGGCACATACAGTCGCAAGACCTTTTCTTACAATCTTGTGCGGTATCCGTATGTACCGTTCCGCAGAATAAAGTCTACCGGCCTGTGTACAACAAACGGCGGATAACCGATAATTATAACACGCTGCCGTTTGGGTATCAGAGTGCTTGCAAACGTGCTCGCCACGACTAAAAGGTGATAATTTAGACGTGCCGAATAATCATATTTTTTTTCTCTCACGCTATACACTTCCACCGACATACCATTTTTCAAAGATTTTGAGCAATTTTTTTCTGCATGAAAACAAGCATTTTTTATGCACCCGGGATACTTTTTATCAGCCAGTATAAATCTCCACCTATCTGGTTATATCTAGTCAAATAAAATTAGTTGTTTGTATATATTTTAATTCTAGTCAAATTTGTTTGTATATATATTTTAAATTCTAATCAAATTTAAAACCATCTGTACATATATGTTAAAATACTTTTTTTAAATGGACTTTATAAAATTAGTACCGAGGCCACTATTCCCGCTACAAGCTCAAGAAATTGGTTAGTGTTTCAATAATAACTATAATTTTTTGTAAATAAATATTCCAAGTATACTTTTCATAGTATGAGATATACTTGTAAAAAAACTTTGATTTGTGTAAATAGATATCCCAAGTATACTTTTCATGGTGTGAGCTATGCTTGTATAAATAAATATTTTAAAGTATTTGTAAAAAAACTTTAATTTGTGTAAATAAATATATTTTTAATTGTGTGAGATAAATTTGTTAAAACTTTTATTTGTGTAAATAAATATTACAAGTATACTTTTCATGGTGTGAGCTATGTTTGTATAAATAAATATTTAAAGTATTTGTAAAAAATCAACTTTGATTTGTGTAAATAAATATATTTTTAGTTGTGTAAGATAAATTTGTTAAAACTTTGATTTGTGCGAACGATTAGTCAAGCTATTTAAAATACAACTTTCCAACATTTCCTGCTCTATTTTTTTTATTACAAACGTTAATAATTTACGCGTAAGATATTTAAATGTTATAGCTATCTTTAAAAAGAGGGTTAGCAAATAAATAATTTATTAATGTATTTCTTTAAATTGAACTGTCACATCTACTTCATTTCCATCTTAAACAAATCTTTTCTAAAAAATACGATCTATATTTTAAGATGGAATATACAGTTGAGGTTATTTCATAAGCTGATATACATCATAAATGTTTTAAAACTCACCATATGTCCACTTCATACATAGCAATAGTTCAGTTGTGTGCTGATGAGATAATTAAATATTTTCTTACAATGTAACTTCAGGCCTTGATTCAAAACATTGTTGATGATGAATACATTTTCAGAAATAATTTCAAAGATTTATCTTTCTTATAATCATTGGTGAGAGAACAATGGATAAAAATATTTTAAATAATACAGGTTTATAATTATTTTTAATAAACAAATTAAAAAATATGGTAACTAGAAATTCTTATTTTAATAACTATCTTTTTTCAATTTTTTATTTTGTTTTTTAAAAAATGCTCAAAATGTTTATAGAATATGAAAAAGACTAAGAAAAACAAATAGCAACATAATTATCATTCTTAAAATTGCCGCAATCTTAAGCGTTAAATATATTTAAAACATTTAATATATAAAGAAATTGCCTGAATTTTTCTGTGGGCAAAATCTGAGAGATACGAAAATCACTCCGGCATTAAAACCTAATACCAAAGCTAATTTGTATAAAACAATATATTATTGATTATTAGCAATGAATAAAATACCTTGAACATTTAAATTTCGTATTCATAACTGCTCTCATGAATGTTGTTGTTTAAGCTTTTTAATATTTCCAACTTGAACAAATTGTTTACTTAAATTCCTATAAGTAAATGACATTTTGGTTTAATTATCTTGACTATTTTCAATCTACATTAAAGGGTTTTATTAGATACCTTATCATAATAATAAGATATTTGTAATCATAAACATTTACTATTTCAAGATTATGACAAACTTGACGTTTTATTTGCTCCGGACGCAAAAGTGAAACTTACAATGTAATATATCTCAATGTCTGTCCTAGAGTCTACAGATGTAATGTTTTATTGTATTTTGTTCAAACTTAATATTAAGATTGTGTATGATCATAACTCAGGATGGTTTTAGGATTTTAATTTCGACCCTTAAATAAATGGTAAATTACTTATCAATATGTCGTGAAAATTTAAAATATTTGTAAATGGTTAAAGCAATTTTGCTTGTAGTGAAATATTTGGGGAGTGTTTGACATGGCAAATAAAACTGCTGCTTGTTTTTCAGGATATTATGTTTAAGTATACATGACTGGTTACTGGTTTTTAAAAATTTAGTGAATATGGCTCCAAAAATTTTGTTTAAAATATATCTAGGGGGTGTTTGTCGTGTCAAATAACACTGTATAATTTTTCTAAAGGGAAAATGGCAGTTAAATAATTACAGATTTTTAAACAAAGTACCAATAAATCTTTTTATAATGAATATCTGGGGTGTATTATATTATAACAATATACTAGTTTGCAAGGAAACAACTTTATTAGGTTGTTCAAAATGGGTATCTGTGCAGTGTTTTAGATGATAGGTAATGTTTATTTGAAGATAATTTTATTTTGACTGACATTTGAGAATTTTTTCATATTATATAAAGGAATATATAAGAAAGTATATATACTTTGTTGACAGACTACAATATGGCCCTTTCCTTCAAGATGCGCTTTACATTTTCTTGAAGCCCAGATTCTAATTAAAATAAGACATTATGCTTTTATATGTAAAAAATTAAATTACAAATTAAGGCAAAAAAAGTTTAGATTCAATAAACTCACACATTACATTATTTTGAGATATGTTTAAACAGCAGATGGAAGTTTTCTTCTTTTTTAATTTTGTGCGGTTGATTTTTGTTTCCATATTCCATTCAATGGTTAGAATAAAATTAAACTATTCATACTATTTTGTCTCCTAGTATTCACTACCTTTTTTAAATGCATCATTGCAATGCATCATACCTTTAAATCTAGCTATGTTATATAGGCCTAGATTTTATAGTAGATTTAATAACATACATTCAACCGTATAGCAGTTAATACACCCGTAAAGTTATATTTGGTTTTTTTTATTGATGGTAAATAGGCCTAATTTTAACGCCTTCGTGTTGAAGTATAAGCTTAACCAATAAAGAATTCCAACTACAAACTATTTAAAAAAAAGTAACGTTTATTTAAATTATAGAATAAATAAAACATTAATATCAAAATAGAGTAGGTTCAAATTTTGGAACATTTATAAAATTAAGTCACTAAATGTTAGCCCGTGGAATGTTTAAAACCTATCATTTATTGTAAACTCTTAGTAGAATTTATTTTAATTGGTTGTAGAATTTATTTTAATTCGCGTTGCACTTTATTTGAGTTCTTAACGAATTTATATAGCATAGTTTTTTTAATTTTATAGTTTTATTTTATCATGACATGTAACTAGTATTCCCTACCTGAGATATGATAACAACAATGATATATGTTTAGACTAAGTGATATTTATTTAACAACTATAACGTTTAAAACATTAACAGTTTCATTTTAATCTCACTAAGTTTACCGTGACATATTTAAAGACACATAATATTTCTATGAAAAGATCCACATGACTTGTGGATATTTCTCCATGATTCTATTTGGTTACACCTTTCAAAAGTCAAATATAATTTATTAATTAGCTGATATATGTGAATGCTTAGTGATTATATGTGAGATTTATGTGATTTAAATGTTTTTTATACATTGTAATTGCTTGAAGACAATCAAATAATACACATTGTAAATTATTAATTATAATAATATAGTGACATGGTAAGTTTTCATCAGTTGTGTTGATAAGCTATCATATTAAATATAAAGGCTCATTCATGTTAACCCATAGGTTTATTTCTACGAACAATTATCAGTTAAATCTAGTCAGAGCTTTTTATCAGCTAAATTTTATTGAACGGTTCAAAGGTAACATTACATGTATTAGAATAGAATAACGCGTGAGGTCTTAAATAGGTGTTCTTGCCGACTCCCTCCTCCACCTTCCTCTACAAGCCCCTCAACCCTCTTACCTTTACATATATTCCGAGTTGTAAACTATGTAATTACAAGTGCCCAGAAAGTTGTTTTTTAAACAATTTTCCCTATCCGGGTGTTTAGGACAACCAAAGTCAAGGTTTTTGGAAGATTGTTTAGTTTCTCCTTTTCACTTAAGGTCGTTGAATTCCTCTTTGTACATGTATAACCCCCCTCGCAGGGTAAATTTATGAAAGGCTTCTATCACTAGTTTCCTATGCTTTATGGAACATTAAATATGATAATTAATTATTAAATAATCAAAAAATGTTTTATTTGCTTATCATCTAGACAGGTAGTATTATTCAAAGACAAACTAGTGCTACGAGCTGTTTCTTAAACTTTATGGAACATTTAATAAGTTAAATACTTTTTTTATCGATATTCAGGCTGTTTTATTTGTTTGTAACATAGACGGGTAGTAAGTGGTGACCAAGAGTAAAGATGAGTCCAGAGTCGATAGGTGCGGTACAGCGTGTAAATTACGAGAACAGGTTCATCAGCGACGAGTTCTGGTTTGAAGATAGAGGATACCTTCAAGAATCTTCAATCTATCTATAAGCTATAGTGAATGGGCTCCAACACTATAGCAGATTGAGAAGAAAGCGATCTGGACTATACAGGGTCTGTAGACTTGGTTTATACACTTAGACGTTCAGCCTGTTTTGGAAAAGATAAAGCCTCCTTTATAAAATATATAAGTTTTCCAGATTGTGTTATTGTAAAGGCTTCTCAAAATTATACTATCCTCGTGTATTTACTGTTCATGTTATGAAAGACTGGTATTTAGCTATGATTAATGTTTATAAAGAGAGTCGGGATATCAAACCCTGTCCTCCGGAGAAGAGTAAGCCATTTTATTCTAGAAATTCTATATTATCACAATCATTAATCTTTCTTGTTGTTTACCATTATCCATGTAACTTTTGAAAATAAATTTTAAACCTCTGTTCATTCCTGTCAAATCTTGCCAGCAACCGCATATAACCTAGTAGAGAGGGTATGTCTATACTATATTAAAAAGGACAAACATGATATTTAGATAGGTTTTAATAGCACTTTAAGATTAATTATTAAATAATCAAAAAGGTTTTATTTGCTTATCATCTAGACGGGTAGTATTATTCAAAGACAAAATAGTGCTACGAGTTGTTTCTTAAACTTTGTGGAACATTTAATAAGTTAAATAATTTTTTTATCGATATTCAGACTGTTTTATTTGTTTGTAACCTAGACGGGTAGTATATATTCTTAACATAGAATATTAGGTTTGAAACTGTGTCTGTTCCCCGATTATTTAGCACATAAACGTGTAATCGTAATGAAATAGTAAGATTCGAAAACAACTTATTTGGTTTCCATACGCTAAAATTAATATTATATTAAGTCTTTAAATACTCACATCGATGTCAAATATTCTGTAGCAAGATGCTTTGTCGCGCTAATGGATTAAGAATAGGGAAGGTTGAGTTAACCAACAAACCACCCCAGCGAGATTCTAACCTCGACAGTCTAACTCACGCCGCAGGACTACTACGCAGCTCTTACACGCCGTCACCCCCACCAAACAGCCAAATTTGGGGCCCCATCAATGCTCCCTCGATTAGCACAAAGGGTTTTGACCCAGTGGGGTTCTCTATCCGTCGATCTCGAACAGCCTACGGTGGAAACGCACATAAGAAACCTGAATCTCCTCAGTGCTACCTACTATACATGCCAAGTCGTCGGTTTGGACTATTACATGCTGGATTGTGAACTAAAAACAATTTTACTAACGCATCTAAAAGACACTGTAGAAAAACGTATGAACGAATATATGTGTCATTCTTGTAAAAGTGTATAATATGTCTGTAAAAACCTTTAATGTATAATAAATGTATGTTTTGTAATATAGTGTTTTATTCAAGCAAAAAAAAAAACCTGTCTGTTCCTTACGAGTCTCGACTTGTTGGGCTAGCAAACATGAACAGAGTCAATTAGCTCACAGTTTCAAGGTCACGACTTGTCTTGTCAACCCGCCAAACCTGCGGGAGGTCATGGGTTCGAATCTCACCCTGGTAAACTGGGGGTGGTTTTCTACTCTCCCTCACTCCACGTAGAGTTTAAAGTCCTTCTAAGTTCTACTACTAGTTAATGGCTGCCCTGGGGGTAACTAACAAGTTACAATAACAACCCCCAAACGATAACAAATCTTTCTTGCGCTGTAAGCTAACATAATCTACACCCCCTGCCACGGTTGCTGCTCTAGACCCTATAGTCACCGCCAAGGGGCTGCGGGTGGGAGGGAGCTTCCCGATAATTATTTGTAATATCCGTGTTTTATTCTCCTTCCCGAGCGACGATTGATTACCAAAGGGGGGGCCTGGGGGGGGGCTGCAGACAAATACGGTCATATCTACCTGGCGGGGCGGGGGGTGTAGGGAATGCCCCCGGGACACAAACACGGTGGAACGAGGATGTCAGACAAACACGTACAGGATACAGGTTGCAATAACAACAGGTGACGTCACAACAGGATACCTGCTACGAGGATGTCAGACAAGCACGTACAGGATACAGGTTGCTATAACAACAGGTGACGTCACAACAGGATACAGGTTACAATAACAACGCGTAACACCCGGGACACAAGCACGGTGAAACGAGGATGTCAGACAAACACGTACAGGATACAGGTTGCTATAACAACAACAGGTGACGTCACAACAGGATACCTGCTACGAGGATGTCAGACAAGCACGTACATGTTCAAGGATACAGGTGACGTCACAACAGGATACAGGTTACAATAACAACGCCTGAGAAACAACAGGTGACGTCACAACAGGATACAGGTTACAATAACAACGCGTAACATCGCAATACTAGCTCTATATGAGTGGGCTGAGGTCCTATGTACACTACTATCAACTCTTATGACTTCATTTTCATCTAGAATGTGTATCTACGATTGATAAATCTTCCTAAATCTTAAGAAAATCTGTTAAGGAAGAAATCTAGAGCTCGCTGGTATGCTTAGTGCTTTATTACTTCGTTAGTAACTGCATTTTCTCTTAATTCATAAGTGTTAATATAAATATACCAGATTCTTTCAACAAACTCCTCAAAGCTTTATCCTTGTTTGAGTAGGATTTCTTAGAGTTGTTCCTCTAATAATCGGCTTGTATGCTTCCTCTTGAAAAATACATCCTAATACTTTCTTAAAATTCCCTAAAGCGCTCTCTTCTACGCAACTAGTATCATAAATTACAGCATCTAGCAATTATTCTCCCAAAAGTAATTTAGTTACTGGTTGATGTTCACCCTCTGGCCAACCTGATTAGGTGATATTTGTTATAGTTTAGAAAAAACTCAGCAATACTATCTTTTGATATAACATGAAACAATGGTGTGTTTGCAATCAGTGAAAAATTCCTGATATTATCCAAGGGAAATGGCTTTCTGTTGCAGGTATTAGCCTGCACTATTCTAAGGTTCTCATTTTCTACACTTAGGTCCTCTAATTGATCAGCAAATCTATCTAAAGGGGTATTTAGGTGGAAACATATTTAAAACATCTTGTAACGTCATTGTCAAATGATCACTCACGGTTGTTTTTAATCCGGACATGACTACGTGGTCTCACTATTTTTCTAAGGGTTCAGCCAGACTGACAAGCGTGCAAGAGAGTGAGTGAGCGCGTGACTAGAAGATACCTTTCGAGGAGATAAAGGTTTGATTATTGGCTCAGTAAACTGAGGGTGGTTTTTTGACAGGGGATTTATTATTGTGGCTTTCCCATCCTCTATCCATGTTAATGGTGATTCTTATTTATAAAGGCCTAATTTGATTATAATATTGAACTATTTTAACCTATAAGTTTAACATATATAATTTTAGTTTAAGGTCTTGACAATTAAATTAGGTCATTAGTTGCAGGTGTGCTAAACCTATCAATAATAATAAAAAAGTCAGATATCATGTCAATTTGAAAAATTTTTCCTAGCACTAAACGGACCAACATAGAGTAATATTGCCCAGTGCCTGTAAACTAGACTGTTCCGGTTCGATCAGTCGTGCTTGAAAAATAGAACCAGTTCTACCTTTCAAGCGCGTCGCTCGGGTCGCTCGCTCGTGCACTCCAATCTGGCTACCTCTCATTACAACCAACGTGTTCTATTTTATTTTTTAGTCACTCGCGCGCTCGCTCAGATTGACCGTAAACTATGTCATCCGTGGTTGAGAAGTGTTTAATAGTGACTAAACTCTGTCCGTGCGTAGTTTATATATTAATAATTTTTGCTGGCTTTCATTATGTCTTCTATATAAACTAGTCCTAACACCTAACACTTTGTTTGAGTTTAAATCTTGTTTATGACATCAATTATCGAACTAAATTTCACTTCCTACTCCAATAGCTACTCCCCACTATCCTAAGGTACTTCTTGTCAGGACGGACATGAATGGGAAAGGTTAAGAAGTGATAAGATTAATGTGGTGGTAGCCATGTTTATAATAAGAGATAAATTTGAAGTGAGACCATATTATTAGAAACCTGCTTTAGTTTAAATAGGACTTGTGTCGGTTATCCCCATGTACTTGCTTATTCCCGTTCACCCCTCTGCAAGATGGTTTTGTTATTTGTTTTTATGTACCTAAGTCAATTAATTAATTATGCACTGCTCATGGTCCTCTAATCTAATTTATTAATCTGGTTTCCACCACTACGTTCTAACAGAAAAAACATTGAACTTCTACTAATGAGTCCCTAAAGAATAGTAGTCCCTTCGGTTAAGACACACTCATCTCGATTACAATCGATTAATTTCGCGAGTTAATTATAGGATTTCTTTATTTAATCACCTCTAAATGGCTTAATGGCCACCATCCAACATTAATAAAAAAATTTTTTTTTAATATTATAAAATTGTTGTTTAAACACGTTTGGAAACGAACTCACTTGGCATTGAGTAATAAATATATTGGGTCCAATGTGAAAAATCGATGTTATAATTTTGAAGCTAATTATTTATATCGCTGACAGTGGATGGTATACTACCCTTTGACAATATTTACATTACATAATAAGTTGAAGAGTTAAGTCTGCAGCCAATATTCCTGAGACGGGTACACTTCCAATTGAATTATCGATTATGATTAAAAATTTCACCATTTAATTCAAAAATATAAGAATTAAACTAATTATCATTCGCAAACTTCTTGAAATTGGTAGACGAAATTATACTAAATCAAATTATTGATAAAATAATTAATTTAATTACAAGGTGTCCTCTAAGAGTTTTTATAGCGTTGTAGATGGATGTAAATAGGTGTTAAACGTTGTCTCTTAACTTACATGACGAGAAAAAGAACTAGGGTGTTCTAAAACAATGTTTTTAGGAAGATTTTTAGTCCAGAAAGGTATGATGCTACTGAATTGTGAAGTAGGTTATATAATTATGAGTTACACACCCTGTACTCATCACAATACCTTGATAGGATAATCAAGTCTTGTAGATCTATGTGAGGAGTGCATACAGCGCGAATGGAAGAATCTACAAACGCGTTCAGATTATTGACTGGCAAACCCAATGGGAGGAGACCATTGGGAAGACCTAGACCCAGATGGGAGTAAAACATTAGAATACACCTGAAAGAATTAGGGTGTAATCAGGGGGAGTGGATATAAATTTTGTCAGTGGCACTATCATTCTTTTAAAAATTCAATTTAAAAATTTTTAATTCAACTTACTTTACTTTAAATGCCTCGCCTCACCATATATATATATATATATATATATATATATATATATATATATATATATATATAACATTTAAGTTAGGTTGGGCCAAATCCTTGTTTCTCGAACCCGAATCTAAATTTTTCTTTCGAATCTAGAATTCAAATTAGAATTTGTTAAACTAGAACTATTTCATATAATTATGTATATTTGGGTTGAGGCATTTAAGTTGAGACACCAAAATATCTTCCAAAAATTAGTTGTTTCAGAAAAAAATGTTTCGAACATAAATTATTGGTTTTCGAGGGGGAAAGGTAGCATCAAGTAGCTAGAACGGCGTTTCGAAGCAATTTGACCTCTGTCCCTAGACCCCAATCTGGAGAATGTTTTTTGTGATTACGTAATGTCACAATGTAGTAAGGCCATCACAGTGCTTATTGATTTTGGTTTGGGTGACGTAATGGTCACTTTGATTTGTATGTATGTTTATTGGTTTTTTATGTGTGTCATTTGGATCGTATGTCTAGGTAGGATTGGGACTGGCGTGGGAATTTATTTGTGGAAGTTTTTTATTTATTTATTTATTGGTGTGGGAGTTTTTATTTATTGTGGGGGAACGTGGAGTCCATGGCATCGGGCACTCCTCCCGCGACGTCCCATAAAATGTTGGCATCGCTAGTGAGGGCGGGAACGTGCAGCACGAACTTCTCCCGATGGCCGTTTAGCGTGGAGTGTGATCAGCCAGCAATGGCTCCCTCTCGCAAGCCCTTTTGGTGTCGTAACCCTCCCCCTCCCGTTTCACCATCTATGTTTTCGCAGTGACGTCATCGCAACACTGGCACCAGTTTAGCGGTTCGACAAGACAAGTCAAAACAAGAATATATCACGACCTTGAACGTTGTCGCAATCCCCACACCCCTTCCCCAATCTATGTGAATTTGAGTTTTTCCCAGAGATGTCGCAACTATAGAGAATTGACACAGCTCTGATTATGCACAATCAGGGCTTCAGAAGCCTCAGTTAGGGGCCACCATCCCACAAAAATACTAAATTTGTTTGTTTGGTATCGTCCATCGACATGCGTGGATGTAGGTGTTAACCATACCAACATGGACCACTGTTGGTGGAGAAGTAAGGATGAAATGTTCCAGCGTTTACATGGAGTGAGGGAGAGGGAAACCATTAGTGAGAACTAGTGACAGTACACCTCAGTGGAAATTTGAACCCATGACCTACCCCATCATAACTAGATGAGTTACATGAACCCTTTCTGGCTAAGCGTCTATAAATTAACTCAGATAATTGTGGTAGGGATGATTAAGAAAATGTTCAAGAATTTTAACTGGAGGAACAACTACCAACAATCTACCCCGGATGGATTTGATTCTAACACTCCCCCACCAGAATTAAATGAGCCTGACATTTAGATGGCGGTCCCACAAGGATTTGAATCTCGATATCTTTATCACCGCTAATGTATGATAGAACGGTCATTCCACCAAAGACTTCTTTCCAATGGTTGAGCACACCACGCATTTGCTAGAGTGAAAAATAAGGCAAAATTAAAAATCAGTTAAAGCTGATCGACTAGATTTTCCGTTTGATATAATTAGACCATGTAAAATGTGTAGCAGCATTTTGTTCGGGAAAGCCCCACAAGCACATTATTGCAAACATGGCATCACTGTTTGGTTAGCGTTTATGAATTAACTAAATTTGGTTTAAGGTAAGGTGGCAAGTTCACATACATAGACATACAGTCAGACAGACGTTAATTTTTATTTATAAATTGTGACGGTAGATTACTATTTAAGGAGAAAGTAACCTATTACTGTGCAACACATGACTTACGTTATCTTGCACAACGCTATTTAAATTATTATAATAAACCAAACTTATATTCATATGTATTTATTTCTTAATCATTTTCACTTTGCGCCATCTATTGAATAAAATTGTTAATTATGACGTTTTCAATATCTTGTAATATCACGTACATATACATACTAATAAATGTAATTATTACTACTCATACAATAAATTAAATATGCTAATGGGGAAGGAGTAATGAACGTATTTATGAGGGGTAAGCGTACCCGCATTTGTGTTGAGGGAAAGTTGGAAATAGCCTCAGTTTAGCAGGACTTTTTCGAATTCCAACCTCCTCAACAAACTATACCAGACGATCTCAGCTTAATTACTCGTACAGCTCTCAATACCTAAATAATATTGATGTAAGTCATTAACAACTTTATATTTTTACTTTTGTATTTTATTAATGTTTTAAATAAAATTTATTAAACATTTGCCGTTTGTCAATATAATAACTATTAATAATTATTTTTTAATCCCTAGAATATGTTGGTTGGAAATTATTGGAGATTAAAAGACAGGTAGGAGATGGCAATATACACTCGACAACATTGCAAGAATGCTATATTAAATAGCGCAGAATAGTAAGTGATAAGTTTATTGATTACATATGTGTAGTTAATATAACTATAGCAAACAATAACTATTTGAGCTGTAGAATTTACGTATAAAGGAGAAACAAGACAGTATACTATTAATGTTAACATTTCAATCCGTTTCACTGCTTTAATATTGGTTTATAATTTTAACTAATATGGGCTTAAGGTTTACTGCTCCTTCCCTTCCCTCTAATATGTAGAGTAGGGAACGATAATGATTACAAGATTAATGTAGAGACAGGAAAACATTTCATAAATGTAAAAGAATTGAATAAGTAACAAAAATATATTTATTATACAATAACATAAAAGTTGATATCGTGTTACAATTGGTAAAAGAAAATAGTGTAACACCCTTAACCCACCATACTAGGAAGCATGAATAAAGAGTCAAGGAGTTACAAGAGAATAACAGTATTAATTTATTAGTTATAAGAGTAAAAGGATATACAAGATATGACACAAATGTACCAATATTGCTTAAAGTTTGCTAAGTCGAAGATAAATAATGAACAAATACTTATATTAAGACCAAAATAACCAGAAAGTCCCTAGCCAAACTTCAATGTAAACATTAAGTCCAAAACATACTAAATCTGAAAAGAGTTTAATGTTAAAGACTCTAAGGTTCATGTATTTTCTCTTTTACCTAGATATAAAGTTAAAGACTTTCAAACAGTCATATTTCACCTTTAATGCCAAAATATACTAAGCTTTGAACATGATAAATATAGCTGCAAACCTAACTAACATCACCCCAAAACTTCGCAATCCTCAAAAAATAAATATATATATATACGTCAGGGTAAACTAGTGTAAATACCATAATATTAACTAAACCTGCCAGCCAAGGCGTAAATACTCCCAGTACAGCAATGACTTGGGTCCCACAGTATTATAATAAATTACAATGTAGATTGCCACCCCCCTTGCTAATGACCTGACAAACAACTAAACATATAGGCGAGCAGTGCCATCGAACATCTGAAGGATGTCTTACTACTTTGAATAAGCTAGCTTGTATCATACAATAAACACAGTTCCAGTTATATTCCATACTCCCGAACCAAAGTTAATAAACATAAAATACGTAGTCAAAACTAGTATCCTAGAACTATATTTATTATCAAAGTCGCAAGTGATATTACAAAGGCGGTAAGAGCGAGACTAATAGTTCACCGTCTGGCGGCGAGAAAAGAAAGATAACCCATTATGAAAATCAGCAATTATGCTTAATATATCCCAAAACATTAATTTAGAAAAAGATCCCCCCACATTACGTCGAAAGAGAATTTTGAATAATACAGATTTAGTCTAAGTTAAATCCAGCGCTCTCACCTTTGAAGCCAGAAATACAATGAGTAATCATCTAAAAGATACATCCCAATATATATCCGTCACAAATATCTGATACGCCCACAGAGAGAGGGAGAGAAGGAGGGAGAAAACGGAGTGGAAGAAGGGAGACAAGCAGCGCTCAGGGGGAGAGCGGCAGCTCTGGCAACAGCTTGAAGCTTGGAGAACCATCTGGTCAGCGAAACCGGAACCTCCACTGGTCAAGTTTGCATCCCTTTTTGTTTCTGGGCGGAGCTTCCATCACGAGCAGACAGTTGGGTGGTATCTCCATTTAGTCAGTGGGATAGTGTGTTGGGGAGTGGATGTCGCGGCACGTGGGCTCTAGTGTTTACATTCAACAAGGCAGAGTGTGAGTGTACTCTCATTTGATTGAATTAGCTGTTGTTTTTGTAACACCGTTACAATAGAAAGTTGGACCAAAGAATAATAACAGTGGTTGAAGTCCGTTAAATAGGAAAAGGAAAACTAGTAACTCTTAGATGAACAATATTACATTTTAAAATGGCAAATTAAATAGGGTTTAACAACTCCAAACCTAAAGGAGCTTCCCGTGGCTTGGGAGAATATGTGTTCAAGACGACACGGCAACAGTCAAAAGGAAGTTGAGTAGATCTAAAGTAATTGACTCCAAAACAGCCTGACTAGCGCCTGACTTCCACCAAAAGGGTCTAAAGAGAAAAAATGGTGAATTAAATACAAATAAATATGTGACAACTGATCCTATAATTTTAGAGTTACTAACCTAAGCTCGGCCTAGATAGCTGGCTTGGCTTGTAATTAAGAACTGTTTCAGAGATAAATGATATATGGTAAGAGGACGGACTATCAATTACATCATCAAATGGCTAGAAAAAAACAGGTATCAACATTCAATAGTACTATGGCTGGTCCTTTCCCAGTGGGTACTGTCAGAGCATTCAATAGTACATTTATGTCATTACCCACTGCCTGGAGTAAACATTAAATTTAGTATACACAAACATTAAATACATAAACATAAAAAGCGCCAACTAAGGGGCTACAGAAAATACTATCTGTGCGGGCCACCACACATAGCTAGCCATGTTCCGCATTTTGCGCACCCAAAATAATAACACAGTATAAGAGATGCAATCTAGAGTGCTGTGAGATACCGACCTAACTAGGTCCTCAAATAAAGGCGTTAGGCAACCTACTTGTAGCCATTCAAAATTTGAACACCTGACACTGGACTTAATACTGAATAATGTACTTGTGGAGAAGAGAACACTTACAACATGGGTCCTATTACATATAGAGCTCAAAGCTCCTGTATTTAAGCTATGTCATATGGACATGAGAGAGATATGTAGTCAAACTTTCTGACTTACAGAAAATTAAGTCAGCTGTACTCAAAAACTAAACTTAGTCACGCTGAGTAAAACAACGTGTCTGATGGACAAATAATGATAACAGTCATCTGGACTAAAGCAAACACGTCTGATGGACGTGGGATTAGTATCATAGCCACTTTGACTAAAAAACTAAACTTAGTCACTCTGACTAAAACAACACGTCTGATGGAAAGTTATAAACAAACATAATCATATGGACTAACTCAACAAGTCTGAAGGACTTGGAAAATAGCCGAATACTTGGAACAATAGACAGGATTCACTTGTCGTCAAGGTGGTGACACCCACTACCCAACCATCACGGTCAGCAGTATCTTCTACAGGTGCTGGAGCAGAGTTTCCTTCTTCGAAGATATCCAATGATGAACTACAGCCTGTGAACCTAGGAGTCCCCCGTTATATACTCTTTTCTTGACTAGCAAAATGGGCAAATAAACAAGGGAAAAGAAAGGAAAGAGAGGCTTTGGAACGGTGGAGAAAGAGTTGCCAAGGAAGTCCGCTAGGGGAGTAGTGCTCGTCGCTCGTGGCTTTGCGACAAAGAACCAACGACTGTCGGGTCTTTCTTCAATTTTGAGGTCAAGAGGTTAGACGTGCGTTGAAATTGCCACGCTTTTGCTTCTGCCATGCTAGCAGAACAATTGGTGAAAGCATGGCGATCGTATATTATATAACATCCATGTAATGTAAGTAGAATCCAAATGATATTATGGCTGAATATATCAGTTTTAATGGTCTTATTTGGATTCCCTTATTGTAGTTTAGCATTTTGTGCGGATTACACTTTGTAGATGTCATTTTGATTTAGGTATTATGCTACAAAGGTAAGGTGTCACACACACACACACACACACACACACACACATACACACACGAAATGCTACTTATTAATTTATAAATAGTAATTGTTGTGACGGTAGATTGCTACTCAAGGATAAAGTGAAAAATGATTTAATTATTTTATAAACAACCGTTTTTTTCCTTGATTCACTTATAACATCAGAAAGAAATTTTATTTTAATATCATTTAATGTTCTCATCTATATATTTGCCGAAATAATATATAACTCTTACATTAATTCATAAGTAATATTGATTTGAGGAATTTGAAAATATTTTTAATTTTCGCAACTATATTTTGACGAAATAATATATAACTTTTTTATAAATTTATAAGTAATATCAAATACAATTATGAGGACCCTGAATCAATATTAGAAATGCCAAACAAAGACAGAATAGCATTTAAACATCAATAAAACATATTTTTAAAATCATTTAATGCTCGAAACTATATATTGTTGACATAATAAATAACATTCACGCAAAACAAATTAGCCACATAGACCTCAATCTGAAATTAGAAGAAGTGTACCCACATTTCCACAGAGGGAGAATGGAAACTCTATTAGAAAACCTCCCTAACTACGCTCGACGCTTATGAATGTAACTATAATATAACTTTTAAATTAAATACTATGTTGTGGATTTGTTTAACTTATCCTGAATATTTATTAATACTTATAATGTCTGTTTACAATACTAACATAGTATACCATAGTTTTTACATGTTTAATATTTATCACAAGAAGAAGTAAGGCTGAATTGGGAGGGACATGCAGCAGTGGACCTAAAATTGTAAGACCTAAGGTCACAACTCCTAAACTAAATTTATTAACTTTATAAGACCTAAATTTACAAGACCTAATTTTATAGCTCCTAACTTTACTAGACCTAAATGATTAGATTTACTAACGGAATGTATTTCAATTTTCAGAGCTGGAAGTGGTAAACGATTTATGAAAATTTACCCATAAATAACTTGCTGTGGGATCAAACACCGACATGCCCATAACTATTATCAAAACTTGTTGGACGCTTATAACATCTGGCTGTCAATTGAAGAGCTAATTGTTCCTAGCAGAAGAGAGAGATATATTTATATTCTCGGCTAGATTTTGTTGTGAAATTCGAAATTAATTTTAAATATGATTTTTGTTTACTTGACAAATTATAATATTATGTGGTTTTATAATAATTGTGTGAAGATTTATGTTTTTCATTAGTCATATAATCTCGACAACTATGGTTCTCCTAAAACGGAAGTTAGTTTAAAAAGAAGGAACATGATTGTTAATTATTAGTTTGTTTGGTTGGGTTTTTTTTAAAGGAATTTCATAACTTGTTTGGAAATCACCAATCTACATTATTGAGTGAGACGAAATAATTCATCATCTATCATCATCCAGTTGCTAGAAGTTTTAAATTACCTTTTTTGAAGAGCTCATTATTTTAAATTATTATAAAACTAAATAAAACATATTATTATTTCATTTCAAAGAATATTTTTTTTCATATATACAATTTTGTTTTTGTTTTCTGATCACACTTCAAGTGAGAATTTTAAAATATTGACAATATTGATTAGCAATACTTATATATTACTTTTATAACATATGAGGCATGCCTTATTAGGAAGGGCTTATTTAAGGATTTTTTCCACAATAATTACAATCACTTTATAAATTTAACTGTATCATATTTTTATTTCTTATATTAATAATATAGTATGTTGTATTTTTGAACTTTGCAGCCCATATATGGATAGTTTAAGTAGATTGGATGTTCATAGCAAGAAGAATAATCTGCTCCAGGAAGTCTTTTGTTGTAAGTGTTGATTTTTAAAACTTTAGGTAAAGTCCAGGGATCTTGAGAAAAGGGGTTTTCGTCTTACCACTGAGCGGTTTTTGGGGATAAATTTATTTAATTATTTAATAAAAATCTAACAACCTAGGAAAATAAAAGGGGCTGGTAGTTGGCGACCAATAAAATAACAATTCAGTAAATTAATTCATTTATTCATATTTATATTCTGATCTATAGAAATAATAATACAAAATCAATATGTTTTAAAAAATATTTAATATTTACCGCAAATTTTCAAGTTCAAATATCCTTATATTAACTATCTGACTATTTATTAATAAAAGTCGACCTCGGGTGTCGTAGTAATGTTCTCGCCTCAGGCTCCGATGTCCATGGGCTCAAATCCAGCTGGGATCGGCGGATTTTTTTAGCGATAAAAACCCGTAGCACAACTTCCTTCGGAGGGGAAATAAAGCCGTCTGTCTCATGTCAATTGTGGCATTGTAGTATGTTAAAATACCTTTCCTGGCAAAATTAGTAGGCCCTTTCACTATTGCCCGTAGATATTCTCTTGTGCTGATATAATCGATCGGCTCAGAAAGTGAACTTTAGATACTTAAAATAAGAAAGAAAGATAAAATTAATACAATATTAGCTTTAAATATTTCAAATGTAGATTTTGAAACTTTGTATGATTTTTTTATTAAATGAGGCAAGAGGGTTACATCTAATAGGGAATCAGCAATGTTCATCCTGTATAAATTGTATTGCTAAAATGACAAGATCTGCCATTTTGAGTTTAACTGTCTACTCATCAGGTTCGTGGAGTTACATTTTATTATGAATCGTATTGGCAGGATGACGATAACTGCTGTTTATTGTTCGTTTTGTATTCATTAAGTTCATGAAGTTTCAGCTCGTGAGATGTCCTATGTTTAGGGTTGCAGGGGATGTTTTTTCACGTCGAGTATATTCAATCAAACCATCGACACGGCAAAACATCCCAAGAAGCCCCGCACTTTTATACACCGTTCTCTTTCGTCATTGGTGGAGTGAAGTTGGTGGAGTGAAGTTGGTCCATTTGAAAATTATAATAATAATTGGATTTTGTGTTTTAATAAAATTATTAGTAGAAATAATTGATTTAATTGCGCTTGAGTTGCACTGGCGATGACACTGATATATATATATATATATATATATATATATATATATATATATATATATATATATTCGGGAAAAGGTTTCAAATGACATTGGTGACTACAAGTATATCCCCTCCAATAGATGTGGAAACAAATGAACAAATGTGACAGAACTGGTATTCATAGCGGTTGATATGTGGAAAACGATTTCAAGGGAAATTGGAAATTATACTAGAAACAACACCGGTAGAAATAAGGTAAAAAGTTTCAAGTTGCATTGACGACACTGGTATCCACACTGGTACATATTATGTGGACTAATGTTTCAAGTCTCATATTTTATGGCTCGCTGTTGATGGATAAGTTGGAATTTATTTTCCGTCAAACTATACTTAGTTTTATTTTCTTAAATTGTTTACCACTCCCCACCCCCACCAATATGAGTATCCGTTTTCTAAATTTTACCTTCCATTTACCTAAGTAATTATTTTAAATATACAAATAATGAAAGGTAAATTATATATATATATATATATATATATATATATGTAATTTATATATTTTAATCATAGCATTCACCAAATAATCGATGCATTTATCACTTTAATACAATTTATATTAATATAGTAATAAGTTTTTTGATATATTAACAGAAGCGTGAATTTAACCACTATGTGATTTAAAAGATTACAGGACCAAGATTCCATGAATTTTGCCTAATTATTGGGAGAAATATTGGGTAAACACCAAATTATAGAAATAATATTTCATATTCTCATTCAAGTAAAGTAGAGTCTCGATATTTTGAATTTAACAAAACCGGGACCATCTCATACTACAAAAAAATTATAGGTACACGTAATAGCCAAAGAAAATTAAAATACTTAAATGTTTTTAAGTTAAATAAGTACTTGAATACATTTAAGTATTTTAAAAAATAGGAAATTATAATTATATAAAAATAATATTTAGAATTGTCAAAGTGAGACAGTAGAGGATCGGGACATATTAATATTAGAGGTTGATAATTCTTTCATGATGTGGATCACTGTTAACCTTATTTAGCTGGGTTATTTTCTCCTATGCGAATATTACTAAGAATTTTCAAAGTAAGACAGTGATAGATCGGGACATGAGGCGTTTTAAGATATTTTGGAGGCCATTTTTGAATTTTCCAAAGTGATTTATCAGGGTAATTAATATATTAGGCCCTAATGTTAATATACTTTGGCTTTCAATAAAATAAAATCTCACATTTTATAAATAGTATTTACATATGCTACGTATTTATGTGATTGTTACGGCTCTCAAAATTTTTTACTTTCGATGGTTAAAATATAATAGTGTATAGTATGTATTCTAATAAGAATTACTCATTAATTAACTCAATAAATAAGTGAAGTTTGTTAATGTCATATGCCATGAGATTAAGCTGGTAAAATACAATCATCCAATAATGAGATTTGCTTTGTTCCCTCAATAACTGCACTTTAGCCCGCATCGGTGATTGAATGATTCAGCGAATAGACTGAATTTTTGATGATGGCGAGACCAGGTTCAAATTCCAGTCAAGTGTACTGAGGCTTGAGGGTGAGTTTTAATAAATGGTTTCTGAATTTTCCTCCATACAAATAAGAGTACAAATCCTCTAAATTCTAGATTTCTCTTTCTTACACCATTGTGAAAATATGTGGATAGCCCGAGCGTGCTATTAAACACGTGATACACGTGAAATAAAAATTAGGGCCACGATTATTACACAGTTAAATTATATTTTAGTTAATAATAATTATGCCCCTACAATACATTTTTATATGTTTTTATTTTAAATATGTTGAAATACGTGAAGAGAGAATGAGTAGACAAATAATTTGGAAAACACTACTAGCATGCCTGAAAAGGATAGATGAATATTAACTTCCTAAATAAAAGCTGTCCACGTCTGTCAAGATTATCAACATTGAGGCAATCCTGCCTGTCAGAGATTTTCATCTTATTTCTCCTTCGAACTATCCGCATTTAATTTCACTATTTTAAAGTGACGGAGAAAGGAATAATTTAGTGGAAATGTTCTCATATTTGCTTGAAAAGAGAGTGAGGAATCATCTAGGAAAAATACCTTGATACGCTCGTCCGAGATTCTAATCCCAACTTCCTTGTCAGTGGCAAACTAGATTAGATGAGCTTGATATTATTTCACATTCCAAGCGTTTTGGCCGTGTCTATTAAACCTCTTTAGCTTTAAAGGAATGTTTTATATGATGAGAGCGATACAACCAACAGGATTTGAACTACGACCTCCTATTCCTCAGAAAACTAAACAATATACGACTGACGCCTTTGTCTGTGTTCCTATCATTGTGTTACAAGAATGTTGCTTTACGACTTATGCCTGCATGCCATACCAATTTAGGTCTTGTGCCGTTATGTCTTGTGCTTGTTGGCTTGTTAGGTTAGATCTTGTGGGATCAGGTCTTATAAAATTAGGTCCAGTGAAGCTAGGTCTTGTGAAGTTAGGTCTTGTGCCTTTAGGTCCACTGCCTGTTTGAACACTTTATGATATTTTAAAGTAATCTATGAAAAATTAATTTAAGTCTGGTAAAGATAGGAGCTATAAAATTAGGTCTCGTGAAGTTAGGTCTTATAAAGTTAGGTGTTATGAAGTTAATAAATTTAGTTTAGGAGTTGTGATTTTAGGTCCTATAATTTTAGGTCCACTGCTGCATGTCCCTCCCAATATATAACTTTCCTCAACCCTACTCAATTAGAGTAATTAATATATATGCGTGTATACAAAACGAGTGGTGAGACACGATGGTGAAAAAATGAATAGAAATTTGCCTAAGATCGAACGCCTAATACACCACATGTAACATTAGTTCATGGAATGCTACAAGGCAAACCCATAGAAAAATGTAATATTTTAGGCCCAGCTCAAGCTCCAACATGATTTCCTGAACCTCTCCCTTGAATCGTAGCCAAGAACGATAATTAATTAGTAAGGACCTTATAGTAGAGTTAGAGTTACAGTCGCAAATAAAACTAAATATCAGCCGTAAATTCATACAACGTATTAAAATGTTTTTATTTAGAAACATTATCCATAGTATTTACCTTAAACCTTTTATTTAATATGCCAATTTTTGAACTACGCTGCCTCATTTTCTCATTTATATATTAAAATAATATGTTTAAGTCATGTAAAAACGTGATTTGCAAGGAAAGTAGAAGAAGTATACAAAAACCGACGATGAGAGAATGGTGTCAGATATTAACCAGAATAAAGTTAATTTTGATTAATAATCCCTGGTGACCTGGCGGTCTAGGGTAAAGTGTCGGACATCTGTGGTAGGGGTCTGGGGTACAATCCTCGGTCCCGGCACAAATTTATCTGATTGTCAAACCCTTTCTTCACCTCTGACAAGATGTGTATTAATCACAACTTGTGAATGTGAGGAATGCCAGGCCTCCACCGTAGTTCGGATTCCACGTTAAACTGTAGGCCCTCCATTTCAAATCACAATCACCTTTCTATTACACATTAGCGTAAGTGCGTATAAACCAAACGAGTAGTAAGACGCGGTGCTATTAATAGTAATATTAATAATGATTAATAAACAATTATTTTGAAAATAATGATGTATTTCATGTGCGTACTTTTTAACACAATATTCGAACCTTGTCCTCCACGCTATGACTAACTGGAATAGACAGCATGAGAAACCACTTAAGAAATAACACCTAATTAAACCCAAACCGGATTCGAGCCTTGACTTCCTTGTCACAGACAAAACGGATTAAATTAACTTGACATCCAAGCTAATTTATACGTTGTCTTCCTCAAACTTATACATATAAGATTCTCCTCTATCTACACTCCTTATTTTGACTATCCTAGAAAATGCTCTTGTCTAATACCTCCTTGACCCTGGAAGTTTAGCTTGTAACATCTAATTGAATAACTACACTCTAAACTATCGAAACGCATGGCTGGAGATGACATCGCTTAAAGAGTGTTTGGTGAAGGCAGGCTGGCCTATTAAACAACGGAGCAAGCTTGGTTTGTTGTACTGATTTAAGGGGCAGCAACCAATAAGCACCGACTTGAAAGCCAAACAAAACAAACTAAAAAATATCATTTAATAATTTAACTATATACTTATAGCACGATTCAACCACTTCGGTGGTCCCATTTTCTAAGACGCTAATCTCACAATAGACTAGACTGACAATGACAGGGAGATTTGGGGTATATTCCAGTCTGGTTCCATGAGAGGGTTTTTTCATAAATGGTTTTCAACTTTCCTTCCATGCAAATATGGGTACACTTCCTGTAAATTGAGCCTTCCTCAGCATTAACACGTTAGAGTAAATAGTATACAGGCGTAAAACCCGAATGGGTGTGGTGCGGCACTAAAAATATGTATGTATATAATAAATATAAATAATATATATAGATTATATATATATTATATGGTTCTGAACCTACATAATGTGGAATTATCTAAACTTACATATTAATATATTGCTTACTTGAAAAAAGTAATAAGCACATTTACATTGTTCTATGCCACAGTAATGAGCCAGTAACAATTTTTAAATGTTTAAACGTAGTATTAAAAGAATTATAATTTTTAAAATAAACAATTTAGCATGAAAAGCCCAACCTAGAAATTAATGTTGACCAAAATTAATAAGTCCCTACATCTTTACTAACAGGAGTGGGATATGGGTGGTGATAAGAATTTTCTAGTAAATTGTTACCACCTCTTTGATATCAAACCTATCCTTGAGCTTATGAACACACTTTTGCCCACTACATTTTAATGCATGGGCTTGAGAAAATGGATATTGAGGGCTAAGGTCTGCTTATACAGACCAGTCAATTGGGCCAGCTTTAGGCTGAATAAAGACAATCTTCTGTTTTATAAGATAACAAATATATAAATTCAAAAAATCGATTAGTTGATTAACGAATCATAATTCACGTGTTTAAATATCTAGCAATTATTCTAGTCCAGTTTGTCGATGATGGGGAATTTATGGATAGAATCTCAGCCAAGCCTATTGAGGGTGTTTATTCCTAAATTGATTCGAACCTTTTATCCGTGTGAATATGGGTACATTCACATTCAATTCAACCTCCTTTACCATAACTCACTAGCATATTATTACGTGTTTAGCCCAGATGGGTAGTAAGATGTGGTTCTAAATTTTGTCTGCTATATAATTATATTCTAACGTCTGTTCTTGGCTATATTATCCTTTTCGCTATAGCACGGAAAATTGCAATAGAATAAATTGTGTAGATTTCTTTGAATGTTTTTGAATATAATATATTTCAGTTTTCATTACCATCTCTGAAACCTCCGATAGACAGATGTGAAGTGGATATAATATTATGATTCTTGTTTGTCAATGAAAAGTTATAACACGTGGAAAACGAAAGAGCAATAACATATGAACAATTATTATTATTATTACTATTAGCACCGCGTCTTACTACCCGTTCGGGTTATACGCACTTACGCTAATGTGTAATGATAGGGTGATTGTGAGATGAAATGGAGGACCTACAGTTTAACGTGGAATCCGAACCACGGTGGAGGCCTGGCATTCCTTCACATTCACAAGTTGTGATTAATACACATTTTGTCAGAGGTGAATGAAGGGATTGGCAATCAGTTAAATCTGTGCCGGGACCGAGGATTGAACCCCGGACCCTCAGCACAGAAGTCTGACACCTTACCCCTAGACCACCAGGTCACCCCATAAGAACAATTGACATTTAAAAATTAATTTCTACTAAGATACACCTATGTTCTCACTAACGATATATTTGGTTTAAAAAATACGATCATTATAATAAAAATATTTCTACCATCCTCAGACTATTGTGAATGCCAAAATTTTCATTGTCAGGCCTAACGGAACATCACCAGAACACAAACTCCAAAGCCATACCTTCAACTTCCATTAAGATTTCGGTTTCAAACCGACTCCACTAACATGGGGCTGATTTATTACATCATGCTGCGAACCGGCAAATTACATCATCGCAAGTCAGGCCACCACTTCACTGAGGACTCTCAGCCCAATCCTATTGATATATCAAATCTATAATTGAATGGATGAAATTCCTACAGATATAAATAACTGCACAAAAATGGGCTAGAATGAACCATAAATATTAGGCAACAGAAAAAAATATTCGGTTGGAACTTCTTCGAGACTCACTCCAAAAAACCTGATTTATCATGCGAAAACATGGCTGGATTAATATCCTACCAAATAAGAAAAACTACATCATAATCGGTTAAGTGATTTGTATACATACAAATATACAGCTGACACTTCACCGGGACTCACACCAAAACACCCAATTATAATTATTATACTAAAAAATGCCTGGATAAATAATCTACATAATAATAAAAATTATACCAGAGTAATTATGAGGTTTCATACAAACAATCGGCTGGCCCTTCACCGGGACTCACACCGAAACACCTGATTATACAAAAATAATGCTAAAACCTGCCTGAATATTGGTCCAGTATAAAAGCAAAACCCGCACTGCAATCGGTTAAGTAGTTCCAGAAATCCTAAATTTCAGATATAAATAAATCCGGCCCTATCTTTAACGGAGACTCAAACCCTGACTGTATGTATGTGAGCTCCTCTCTTAGCAGACATTCTAACGAATACAAATAAATGCACCGCCATCGGTTATGAAGTTCCCGCACGGCAAGCACGGATCTCTGTGACGCGTCACCGCTATGAAATGTCATCCATAGCACTTCGTATGGCAGAAATGCGAGCATCAATCTTTTTAATGGCGTCATACGATCGAAGACGCCGCCATTTTCCCGTCATTCATGTCATAACTTACAGTCCACTCAGAGGACCATATTAACCATCGTAATAAGAAATATATTTTATAATTAATTACATTTAGTGAGTGCTGTGGCTGTTCAAACTGAAGAACTAATTTATTTTACGTTTATGCAATTGGTGAGTAACAATAATAGTGCCTTATCAATATGATTACCTAACGTATTTGTATTTATTTATCAGTTAACTAACTGAGGTGTACATTTTGGTCCGTTACAGCTGTGTAGTAGTTTAACCTTTTATAAATAATGTATTCTAGTGAGTGCTATATTTACTTAAATTCTAAATTATTTTGATTTACATTTGTGCAAATGAGAAGTGAGAGTAATAGTGTTGTACAAATCTAATAATTACTTAAATTATTGGTTTTTATTTACCATTTAACTTGAAGAAGTCATCATAGCCTTATGGTTAGACCAATGGTGTTTCTTTTTAAGGTAATGCCGACCATTTAAATTTAAAATATTTTGCTAGGGACAACATAACTTAAACATTTTGTAGGCCTAATTATGTTGCAAGATTTTTTATAGTTATAACAGAGAATTGTGTTTTTAAGGCTAGGAAAAACAGAGTAAAATATTTGTCTTCGGCCATGTTTTCATAACTCAAACGCAGTATGAATGTAATAATGTTGCAGGTTCTTACAGCTGTATGTGTTCTCCTACTGGCATTTACGAGCAATTGTGAAAGATTTCTCTTTGCCAGTTTGTAAAACATATCTTAGTGTGTGAGAGGAGCTAGAACTCTTTTTAGGCCTACATAGCAGCTGTCAGCAGTGTGGATAAAAACAATGAAATCATGAAAGAAAACATTAAGTTGAACTATCCTTTAAGAAATCCCAGATAGAATTTTAATTTATATCCCGAGTTTAACTAGGCCTACACAATATTAGTTAATTATGTATGAGTTCAACTAGGCCTAGGCCTACACAATATGCTAATTATGTGTGAGTTTAACTAGGCCTACACAATATTAGTTAACGATGTATGATTGCAGTTATTTTCAACTGACCCATACATACTGTCTCCCTAAGCGTACACAAGCTTAGATGAGGACAAAACCTAAGAACTCTACCTTTTAGGTGAATTTTATTTCTCTAAAAAACCTGAAAATCACAAAATGTATACTATTATTACACTCAAAAAAAGTGGTGAAACCAATGATATTAAATTGATGATTATTAAAAAACAGTGATACCGGTACAGTGAACCATTCAAACCCAAACTTACCGAAGCTACGCAGGAAAAAGCATTGTTGAGAAATTTGTAAAATTACACAACAACAAAAGTCCCTATATTATAGAGCCTGATGGACCGATCTGACATCTTAGCTCAGTCAGTAGCGTGTCTACAGAAGTAAGGGTCCCGGTTTCGACTCCCGGAATAATCAAAAAATGTATCATTGGTGAAATGTGGGTTTACCCTTACACAGTGATGAATCAAAGGACGGGGACTGGATGCTGTGCCTGTCCTAGTCCTATGTCGGGATTACGATCAACTTAACTTTAATTTAACCTAACGTTCACTTAAAGTTAACTTAACTTAAGAAAACAGATGAGTGATCACGATTCACATAACTTAACGTAACAACTCGAGCCAAACATCTGCATTCTTGAGTATGATCTGTGATTTATACTATTTGTAAAGTGATGATCTGTGAATGTTTAGAGTTTTCAATCTATATAATAAATATTTATTATTAAATTTTTTTGATGAACTTAGCTTTCCGATTTTAGTTTAATTATTTTGTTTCAATGTCTGATCTCTAGAACAAAAGCTAAAAAGTAGTCCTTGGTCTTAAAACCAACAAATGAATTAATAAATAGCCCTGTTGACGTCACTCGCATAATGATTGGCTGGATAGATCATGTTATACCCTTCAAGTAACGTTCACTTAAAGTAAAAGATCTCCCAGGACATCTCTTACGCTAAACTAACTGCAAGTCAACGTTAAGTTAACTGCATCGTGATCGCTTCCATTTAAGAGGCCTACATAGGGGAGCCAATACAGTGTCACTCAATTATTCAGCTCTATCACGATTTTGATAAAATTATTAGTAGTATTGAAGTTTGGTCTTCACTGGAATGAATATAAAACTCTATTCTATGTTTCTATAGATAAGAGAGATTTGTAAACATAGTTTAAAATATGAAATTTTGCCCTTAGAAAAGTCAAAATAAGCGATATTTGAGTTGATTGTTAAAGACCTAAATCCAAGGGAAATGAAAGGGCAATGCTATAGGAACATAGAATGAAGATTTGTTAATATAATTATATAATTTATTAGGGGGGTCACAACACAAAATTTATTGGCATTATTATTAACACGAGAGGTAGCAACTGGTAACATTTTCCCTGTACACTAACACCATCACTCGTCAAAGGACAGGTCAAACTTTGCTCTGAGCGAAGGAGGGGGTAGGAGAAGTGAAAGAATGGCAGTCGAGAAGGTTAATCCTTCTCTCGCTTTCTCTTGCTGTTTGTATTTCCACCCGGCTCCTCACCTTCGGTAGAATCTTGCAGGTCATGGCGCTCTTTATTGAAAAATACATTTTGACCACATTCTAGTAAGTGCAAGCTAAAAAAAAGTTAACGTCAGTATGAACCGAGAAAATACAACTGCGGAACATAGAAGAGGTAAAAAAAGAAGATTATACCTCACAGCCCGCCGCAAGAAAAGAAATTGAAATAAGGGGAAGAAACTATGCATTGCTGATTCTAGGTGACTATTTTTTTTAGTATATATAGCAACAGTGAATTTGTTAAAAATGACACTGGCCTATTTATATTCATGCATTTAACGTACACTTTTTAAACACACAACCTAACTTAGGTAACAATGTGATCTGTACTTCACATTCAGATATATAGCCTAGATATTCACTATTCAGATAGAAGGACGTATCCATCTACAAATAGAAATTTTATTTTCTAGCACCCCCGGTATCAAACTAGTGTCCTCTAGATGTAAACACTTAAACGTGTGCTACACAACCTGCATTTTTAATTACTTAGCTACCATATTTATTAAGACGTGATTTATGTGCAATAGAGTGATAAGGTAGTTTAGCAAATACGCACCTGCATCAGCATGGAGTGAGCATGGGTAAACAACAGGGACAATTTAGATGTTGTGCATCTAGTTAGTATTCGTATCGTTACCTCTTCCTCTTATCGATCCAGTTTTTTTTAGAGCCAGAAGCATCAAATTTTATGACCACCAGTGCATGTGTTTAAAGCAGCGTTTCTCACCGCCGGGCCGTGGATCTTTTCAGGCCGGTGTGACAGGATATATTTAGACTAGAACATTTTTAGGTAGTGGTTATTTGTCAATGTCGCCTATCAATACCACCATTTTGTTTTTTTAATCTCTGTTTCAACGCCGCTATGTGTTTCTTAGGAAATTTTTAGGTAGTAGTTCTTTGTTATTGCCACCCTTAGGAATTGTGTTGTGTGTGTGTGTGTGTGTGTGTGTGTGTGTGTGTGTGTGTGTGTGTGTGTGTGTGTGTGTGTGTGTGTGTGTGTGTGTGTGTGTGTGTGTGTGTGTGTGTGTGTGTGTGTGGTGTGTGTGTGTGTGGTGGGGGGACAAAAGTCAGACCTCAAAACAAATAGAACTCATTTGTTAGTGTATCTTTTTGGACGTTTATAATTTGATTGCATATATATTGTTAATGCAGTGTAATGTTAACTTAATACATGGTTAAATGTAAGAGAAGACTTATGCCTTAATTTCGCCATGTATATAAAGACAATAATATATTAGGTTAGGTTAGGATAGGTTAGGCTAGGTGTCAAATATTCAGGTATGCCACTGCTCAAACCAGTTTAGTATGATTTTGGTAGGAAAGAACAGTAGGCGTTAGTTACTAAATTACTAAAATAATGTTTATATATTCATACATAAAGTCATGTCATCTGCAGATGCTACTTTTAATATATATTATCAATACCTATCATATAACACAAACAATATAAAAAAATATTATCAATGTTGGCCGCAAAGAAATATGTTTTGATTTTCTCTACTGTTCTTCCAACCAAAATCAGGGTATAGCACTAATATCCTTGAACACGAATTTCCTAGTCAACATTGAGATTATTAGACCACTGTTGGGTGTCAAAGAGATGCCGTTCCTTTGAGTGCGTGTCGATGCTGCACTAGAACCCGTCTTTCATTCAGACAAATAATATCCTGGACTAATGTTATCCGCTCCCACCGGGCCGCGAACTATAATATGGTGCATTTCTTTAATAATTTAAAGGGACCGCCTAGCGGAGCGATGGAATGCGTTACAGATGTTTAGGAAATACGGCATGGTTAGGTAGTGTTTTATTTTTTCCAAACTTGACTTAAGCCAAAATTAAGATAAAAGGTGGGAATATGCTCATCTCGTACTCTCAACCTTACAATTTGATTTTATAAATCAATTAATGAAAATTTGAAATTGGCTCATTTTCAATGGCCCTTTAAATATATTGTCACAGTTCTGAGACGAGGGTAACTACTAGATAATCCTAGATACAACCTTTCAGAAACAAATAAAGTCATTTTTTGATAAGGTCACAACATAAAATGTAAATATAATTGATAATTCCTTTTGAGTTTTAGGTGTTCATTAAAACATCTTTAAAATAATATATGTTGTAGCTTTTATTGTAAATGTGTTTACAAACTGGTCCTGTGTTGCCGAACAGTTGTGTATGGTTTGCCTAATTATGATAGCTAATATAATTATATATTAATAACATAGAATTATATTGTCTTTTTGATAAATTAAAACTACCGACTATGAACAATAATACAAGCAAAAGGGACCACCGTAAAGGGAAAAAAAACTATACTTCGGCTATCTGCTTGCCGCAAAAAATTAGGATGGAATAAGGGCAAGAAGCGTTTTGTTGATGGATCAAAGTAAGTACATAATCTATTAGTAGGCCTATGAAAACAGGATCTAGCTCATTGTTCAACGGTTGCGTGTTAGTTTATTTTTGCTATGTTACTCCTATATTCAGGTGGATGGGGTTAAAATCCCGACCGGAAGCTTCATTAAGCTGGTCCCGTGAAGTAAAGAGCCATAATTTGAATTCTGTTTCTTAAATTTAAAACATATATTTTTATGGTCTTTATAGCTATTCTTATAAATCCAATGAGATTTCCACTCATTCTTTGGACCATTCAAAAAACATTACATGAAGAGAAATAAGGAAAAAAAGTATATATTTACTGTACGTATACTAATTACTAACAAAGTGGTGATGGAAAATTTAATTTCTTAAAATATGTATAACTATATACAAAAACAAAATTTTAATCATTAGACGCAAGATAAAATTTAATTTCAATAAAGCTTAATTCAGCTCTGATACGTGAAGGTTAAATCTAAAACAATTATTACATTGGTTAGTGCCTGATTAGTTGTCTCAACTGAAAAAGTTCCAAAATCAACTTTACAATATAAAAACCTTGAGCAACATACTTAATTTCCGAGTAAGTGTGAATTTGCATTTTCCAAACTAAACAAAGCCAATAATGTTTTACCCTAAATATCGCAACAATTAGGGTCATATCAAGATCTAGAAGCTTACCGACGATATACTGTAAATTCAAGCAACTTTTTTGGATTGAAACCTAAAATTAAAAGCAAGGATTATAAACAAATTATTGACGCCTGTTTCTGAATTGTTGTTTTACATGGTGGGGCTTCGTGAAGCTAGTCTCCCACAGCCGGTAATGTACGTTGTAAATAAAGAACTAATTCTGAGACTGCAGGATTTAAAGCACTAATCATGCAATAAATATTGACAAATGTTTCAGGATTATTGCTTTACATGGTGAGATAAGCTTCACGAATCTCCACCAAGGTGCATTAGCGGTAGTTTTTTAACTGTGAAATTCACTTTGGTTTTATACTCTATCTCCACACGCTAATGTGAGAACACTTTTTCGTATCACATACTTCCTCGTCCCTAGTAAAAAAAGATTATATACTGTTGTTTTAAAAAAATTATATTTTTCCCCCCCAAAAAGTAACAAAGGCTTATTTTTAAACCAAAACTGTTATTAAAAATTAATAAGAAATTAAATTAAAGAATAATATTTGTTCACATGACTTCATAATAATAAAATAGGGTACTGGACTATTTGTTTTAATTTTTTAAATAAATTAATATATTTTTTATGTTACAATAATTAATACCTTAACACGCTTGACTAAATTAAATTCTTCATTATTTTGCATGCATATAATATGCCATAGCAATAAAATGATTAGATAATTACAGTTTTTTGTCTGAGCTTTTTGAGCTACATGCTTAAATACAAATTATTCAAAAGTAAGGCAAATTATAGTAATTTCTTAGATTTAACCAATTTTATTTAGCACCACCATTATATTCAATTTACAGAAAATATTTACTGGTTATAGGAAATTGACTATTTAATAAAATCATGTAATAAATTTCTGTGATTTTGGTGATTGATGGACAGTGACCAAAACACAAAACATCATATCGGGATAGTAAATTCGTCTTTATGTTTTTCTACTGTCAGAAAAGTTCAAATATACCGTTTATAGGCTTTTGATTTTGTAGTTTTATAGTATTCATAGAAAAACAAGTTTCTTAAAAAGTGACCTTATTTATCCACAGAGTATGCTTTGTAAAGACAAATGACTTACGTACTAACAGAGGTGGTAACAGTTCATCAAGTCAGCAAAAACCTAATATTCAAGAACAGAGAGAAATTATAGATTGCAACAATATATCGCCTTCTTCTGAAGAAAGGTGAGTTTCTAAATAATTTTATGGCGTAGACTATAATAAGCTCTTTGTCAACTTGCAAAAAATTGTATTGCTTAAATATTCAGGCTTGAGTATAAAAACTTTATAATAAATATATTATTATTATTAGCACCGCGTCTTACTACCCGTTCAGGTTATACGCAGTAATAAATATAAAAGTTCTAAAAAGATGTACATATGTTTTTAGATAGCCAAATTAATAATTCCTAAGACGAAAAGACCGCAATATCCTTACTAAAACAGATTTATTTTATATAGACCTACCAATAGTTGTTTACGTTTTTATTTTAGGAATATTCATAGTGATACAATTCAAACAATCCCCTCACCACATTCGGCTACACCTACCAGCATCCATCTTCTCTGATACTATTGGTATTCTCTCTGTACATTCAGAGCCACCTCACTGCTGCGCACAAGTTAATAAGGTCACACATTCAATAACTGGTACGCTTAGCAGCAGCACCTTTACAGAAGGTGTGATGGACATATGCTTTGGAGATGAGTCGAAGACATCATTGTATTCACAACGGTAAATATTAGATTTCATAATTAATTTTAATGTTTTAATTTCTTTAGTGAACAAGTTAAGGTGGGGTGGAATAGGACACGAGAAAAGTTAAGTGTTTTTGCAGTTTTCACAACAAACTTTTTTTAATCTAATGCTTCATTAGAAACATATAGTTTAATTTTCTATACATGGTGATATCAACAGCTGTTTTTGAATATCTGCTATGAGCACAGCATCATTTAATGAGAAACATTTTAAAAGAGGAGAAAAAGCTTTCACAAAATTTTTAGGACACTAGTGACAAAAATTTAACAAATGTTAATATCACCTTGTGAAGAAAATTAAACTCTATGTTTGTACTGGAGCAATATTTGATTTAGTTTGCTGAAAAAAATTGTTTGCTATAAAAACTGCAAAAAAAAAACCTAGCCAGTTGCATCCCCTTTGATCCCATCTTAAGTACAGTTAATAGGAGTGCCGCATTCATAGAAATAGGGCATAAAATCTAAAACTAACTATGATATCTATAGTTATTAATAGAGCTAGAAAGATGCAACATGGATGGAAGGTTCTATTTTGGTAACGGATCAAGTGCAAAGCATGTGATCGCAGATATATTATTTAGTTATTACTTATTATTATTTTATTGGTTCTTAGTATTTTAACTATATGTTTTATATATTTTGAACTACACATTTACAGAGGTACAAGCTATAATCTGGCATACTTGGAACCCGTCCCTGCCATGATAAAACAATTTTACGAGGTTCATGGTGACGCCCCTACAGAAAAATAAAATTTAGATCAAATGTAAGTCGAAGCAAAATGTTTATCTTACTAGTTTAGACAATACTTTTGGGTAAGAGTAGAATTCACATTTATATGAGAAAACTAATTCAAACATGAGTTAAAAGGGCTGCAAATAGGTGAAAGAAATACACGCCCAAACACTGTGATTTTATGGCTGGCTACCTACTAAAAATTGCGCTGGAAAACGTGTAATTAGTACGGGCTAGTCTTCATTTGAAGTAACTATACGGTTAGGATGAAAAATGTATTATTTTTAGTTCACCCTTTCAGGCTATTCTTATTTAACTACACTTCCTGGACAGGGATGAGGAAAGTATAATTTTGAGCAAATGCTACAACATTGGTGTGAATGGGGAGTGCAAAGTAATATATTATATAATATAAGCTACTAGGCCAAATATTGAGGAGGAATACATAAATAATTAATTTATCTTGATTTCAAGAGGTCAGGGATGGAATTTTATATAGAGAAATAATTACTTATTATGAAATAATTTCCATAACAAAATACGTTTTAAAGGTCATCGTTAGAGCTCAAACTAGAGTTGAAACATGCGATTTTACCAAGTTTTTTTTTTTTTTTTTAGAAATTTACAGAGTTTATTTACTCACTGTTGGTATTAATATTGTGTGTATTTATTGCGAAATAAAAATTGCCAATTTATTCCTCATATTTTCCCAAGGAATCTAAATAAAAATAATTATGTTCTCGCAGCCAAACTCTGATTGCTATAAGACAATAATAAATACTCTATATTGCAAATTATGTTGTGGTCTTGTTTTGGCCTGGGTAAAATCAATTTAATGTAAAATACAGATATTTTAAATGCAAACGTTGGAACAATTTTACAAATTAATTGATTTGGTTTAGTGCAAAACTATACTGGTTTATTAAATTTATTTTATTACATTTTGCTAAAATTAGAATCTAAAAGAATTAAATTAATAAAAATGATGTTAATAGTGTTCCTGAAATATGTTTTTATATTATGTATGTATTTGATTAATCCAAAATAACTTTAGTAAAAAAAACAAAATAGCAGATTAACTGTAAACATAATAGTGTAAAATAGGTGTATGTATTTTAATGATAGAATTAAATATTTTTATAAAAAAAATTTTTTTCAGGAATACTACAATTGATACATTTCAAAAAATAAGTCCCTCTTGACATTCAGAGATTCCATCCTGTAGATTAACTGATGGTGACACTATTGAAAGTATTCTCCCCACATATTTAGAGTCACCTCACCCCACATCTCTAGATAATACCATACATTCGACTACTGTTAATTCAGAAACTGAAGCTATAATGGATATTTTCCCGGAAGATGTGCCACAGACACCATCGTCTTCGCAACGGTAAATATTACATAATACAGTTTAGTGTTAACTTATTTAGTAAACAATAAATTAATTCCAAATTTTGAATTAAATTTTTACTAATCTACCCTGATTGAATATGATACATATTAATAGGAGTGTCACCTTATAAAAATAAAATTAGAAACTGAAATGCAATGTCTAGACCTATGAATGTAATAAAATAAATGCTAATTAAATATCACAGGCTAAAGTTAAGATTAGCATAGTCGTGACAGTGGAAAGGTGATCAATTTCAATTAAGCCTGGTATTAAATTAGTGGAAAAATTATGCATGTACATGAGAATTGATTCCGTGCTTGCTAAGCTAAAGGTCCGAGGTTCCATTTCCGTGCCAAAGCTATCAGTTAACAGTTATGGTTCTGGTTCCAGTTCCACTCCTTGCAATAAACAAATCAAGCTAGCATGCACATTTGTTTTGTTTTTCTTTCCAGGGACACAAATGTTTTAAAAATACCCTATGTCATAGAAGGACGCAGAATAGTCGACTTACAGTACTTTTGGAATGTATTCAAGCCATAAAGCATAAAGGGTTTGACTGCACATTTTCAAATATGAATATTACAGGCGAAACAAGGAATGGCTTCTGCAGCACATTACACTTGCAGTGCAAGATGTGTGGCGTTCACGAAACACTCCATACTGCAAACCCCAACTCACCGATGAATGTTAGTACCGCAATGGTAGCTGGCATTATTAACATTGGTCAAGGTTTTTCTCAGATGGAAGAGTTGTCTGCAGTGCTAGATATGCCTTGTATGGGAAATCCTATGTACCAAAAGATACACCAAGAAGTAGGTGAACATCTAGGAAACATTGCTTCTGATGAAATGATGGCTGCCACGCGTGAGGAAGCAGCATTAGCTGTCAAAGCCGGAAATGTGGACAATGAGGGTCGACCGATGATAACTGTTGTGGCAGATGGAACATGGTGCAAAAGATCTTATAAGAGCAAATACGACGCTCTCTCAGGAGTGGTAAGTTATATATATAATACATAGTATTATATATATAATACATAGTATTGAGACGTAGCACTTTCTCTTTTGAGCTAGATATATTTTTAATATAATATAGTAATCAATAAATAAACTTTTAAAACTCAATTTTATATTTGCTTTTCAGTTTAAAATATTTTAGCTGTCCTGTAGTTAAATATCCCTTAGAGTAAATTTTGTTTATGATACTAGGCATGCATTGTTGGCTTCAAGACAAAAAATATGATATACATGGGTGTTCGCAACTCCTATTGCTCTATTTGTGAAAGAGCATCTTCCCAAGAAAAACCTGTAAGAGAGCACGTATGCTATAAAAATTGGACACAATCTAACATTGCGATGGAAGCTGACATCATAGTTGATGGGTTCAAGCAAAGTGTACCAATGTATGGAATTGTATATGCCGAACTTATAGGTAGCTTAACATAGCATTTTAAACATCTAGTGAATGTCGTGACATCGAAAAGTTTTAGATTATAATCCAGTTATTTCATCGGGAACCCAACAAAAATGAATATTAATAAATTAACTTGCCTTACCAGTATGATAGAGAATTAATAAGTGGATTTTATTAATTGTTTTAGGAGATGGAGACAGCATTGTCATGAAACGTTTGAGAGTAGCCAAGGCTTATGGTCTTGATCTCGAGATAAAAAAAGATTGAATGTGCAAATCACATTCTTCGCAACTATGTGAATAGCGTAAAGGAAATCGGGAAAAGAGGAAAGAGCCAACTAGGTCCAGTTCCTGGAATTATCAGGTCATCCATTCAACAAAGAGTGTTAAAAGTCAGCACTCCCATCGTGGGAACTTTGAAATGCTACCTGCAAACGATAGCTAAACACAAATGGTGGTTAGGTCTATTTAGCGTTTAAGCCCTTCGGATTGAGTGACAGCTAGTATGGTATTAGGGTGTTAAAGGTTTGAGGCGGATAGAAAGGGGGAAGAATAGAGAACTGTTTTATATTTAAAAGTAATCCGTTTCAAGAGAAAGAGCTGCAAATCTTTTCAATGTATTGAATTTTTTTTTTTCACAAGCTAGCCTTTCAAAAAATAATTGTAATAGCTAATTATTATATTTTGTATTATTTACATTACATAAATGATTAAATTAAATATAATGTACAATGAAGCAAGAAATGACGTTATGTTCAGTGTAATAGCTTAGCTTGCAAACAATGTTTATTTTTTCCCTCCATTAAGTCTTCAAATAATGAACATGTACATTTTTGTATTTATACGTACTATAGCTAATTTAGCAAGCACAATTAAATTAAGAACTTTATTGTACAAACAGAAATATAACTTAGCAAGTTTTGATAAAAAAAATTTAAGAGTGGACACAAATTTACTATAAATAACCCATGTTCCAAAATTGGATATGGTTTTTTTGATTTACATTCATTACTGTTTCCAGTCTGTTGCCTGGGTCAGTTTTTTATTCAAGCTCTATATTTTCCTGTTTCCAGTCTGTGACCTGGGTCAGTTTTTTATTCAAGCCCTATATTTTCCACTACCAGCTTCTAGGCCTGTCGTAGCTTCATATGCCTTATAGTTCAACTTAAGACTAGAACAGGCACTACATCCAGTCCCCGGCCGTTTCTTTATCACTGTGAAAGGGTTAACCTATGTTAAACCAATGATAAATTTTTTGGCCATGCCGGGAACATTAGCTCAGTAGGCAGACACGCTACCGACTGAGCTAAGGTGTCGAACAGCTGTGGTACAATTTTTTTCCCCCTACTATGAGGTGCCCTTAACCAAGAGTGGCGTGTCCTATAAATATACTATAAACAAAAACCAATAAGGGTACATTACTTAAAGCAACAAACGTAACAAGTTTATTTTCTCCACAATAGTGCTGATTCCAATTTATATAAATATGATAACTATATCGTTTGGAAATGCATTATGATTTTCTAAACGTTAATGGCTGTAGCATGTAAATGATTTGTAATTTTTTAAGTTTATCATATATAAATGCAGTATAAATATATTATGATTGTGACTTTTGCATCTCATATGATTTACCCCTTCCCTCTCCTCAAAAATGCTGCTGCATTACAGTAAATATTGTCCTTCAGCCTCTCTTTGATTTTGATTAAATAATGATATAGCCAATTTCCTGTGTTAAGCATAATAATTAAAAACACCCAACGTAGAAAAAGATCTAGCTCGATTGTTTAGTCGTTGGCTCGCAATCAATCGATAGCCGTTGATGAGGAGGTTGAGGTTTGAATCTTAGCTGGGAGAACTGAGAATGATTTTCCACAAGTGATTTATCACTGTGAATTTTCCCCATTTTAACTCTAGGCAAATGTGAGTTAACTTCCTCTTAACTAACTTTCTTATCCCTTCCCCATTAAATTAAGGCACTAATAGACAGTGTGCCAAATGTTTTATATATATATATATTCGTACATTAATTGATCAAACATAATTCCAGGTGCTTTAAATCCTTTATAACAAAACTGATACCACTTCAATTAAAATCAAATTTTACACAGTACAAATATATATAATATATTAGGCCACATTATATTTAAACTAGGAACTACCAAATCTGTCAGCTAAGAATAAAGTAAATACATGACTTATTAATTATAATAAGTCTAATCATAGGGACAACACAAAGACGTGGTGGCCACATTTACCACTATCCTATTTTAAATTTTATAGTAATATCCTTTACTTGTATGGTCAATTCGATAGTGTCAATCGTTTTTCCGTTGCATCTGATAAGAATCATAACAAGATGCAGTTCTATCACACTCGCTCAGCAAGGTCGGGTCATGCATCACACATGACATACAAAGCTAATATTCAACCAAAGTAATAATCCTAAAGCAAGTAGTGTTCAGAAACAATAATAATAATAACTTTACAAGTTATGTAAAAAGCATTTCCTTCGGAACTAAATATTTACCATACTAAAAATAAAAACGGAAATGCTTCATGCATATAATACGTAACTTTTTTTTTGCTACACCAAATTTTATCAATTGAGTTCTAATTTTATGTTCACTATCACAACGATTAAAAATACTAGTGGGAACAGTAATTAAAACACTTGCCAATACTAATAATAAGAATTAATAGCCAGAGCTATTATTTATGCTTATTAGTGGGAATTACTCCATCTAGATATCATATTCTGAAAATTGAAAAATGACACTTGAGTAGTCCGGTGGCCCCATAAGATCAGAGGCTGATAGGCTGCTATAAATAGCTCTGGCCTCTGATTGACTGTTGATTTTCCCCCTCCCTTCCACCCCCTCCCCCCTTCCCCCTCCCAACCCCTCGCTCTGATTACAAAATCTACTCCAGTTGATTACGAAATTTCCTCCCCTACAACCCCTCCCCCTACAACCCCATCCCCCTATAAACCCCTCAGCACCCTGAACATGTTGGTACTTGTGCTGGCCCTTTTTTTCTTGATTATTAATGATTGTTAATTGATTATTGCTAATTAATTATTCATGTATAGGTAGGGAAGGAAGTTGGAGTTTATTTTATTTATCTGTACAACCCCCTCCCCTACAACCCCCTCTGCACCCCTGGACATGTTGGTACTTGTGCTGGCCCTTTTTTTCTTGATTATTGATGTGTGCTAATTAATTATTCATGTATGAGTAGGATTGGGACGGACTATGGGTTTTATTTATTTGGGGGAACATGCAGCCCGTGGCGTCAGGCGCTCCTCCCGTGGCATGAGAAGGAACACGGAGCAGGAACCTTTTCCCGACGACCGCTTAGTGAAGAGTGTGGCCACCAACAACTGACAGCGTATCACGGCCGTAAGACTCCTTTCACTTTTCCCCTCACTCCCTACCCTCTTCTTCAAGGCATGTGTCGCAACCCCCTATGTGGTAATGGGTTTTACCGGTGTTGAAACCCCTTATTTGGTAATGGGTTTGCCCGGTGTCGCAACCCAGCGCCAGCTTGGCGGGTTGACAAGACAAGTCGGGACAAGAATAGATCACGATGTCGTAATCCCCCACCCCTATGTGGTAATGGGTTTTTCCGACAAGAATTGACACAGCTCGGGCCCTGGAATGCTCAATTAGTGGCCTCCATCCCCCAAAGTGTACTAAAATTGGTTGTATGGTATCGTCCATCGACATGCACGGATGTAGGTATCAGCCATGGGGAAGAAATACATACAGTTTACACTGCAGGGATTGAATTTCCCTCAGCTGGAATTAGATGAGCTTGACATTTAGACGGCGTGCACACAGGGATTCGAACCTCAATATCGTTAGCACGGCTAGTGTCTGTTAGAATGGTCGTACTTCCGGCACCCCCCACCATATTGCCGGTTGACCAGGTAGCGTCGATCACCGGCCGTCTATCACCCGAGCGAGATTTGAAAGCGTGACCAAAAAAATAATTAGCGTCAAGATTTGAACCTCGAACCCAGACTCTTGCTACAAATAAAATTAGTGTATGTCGATTCGAACCCGGGACTTTTGGCACATCAACATCTGTTGCTAGGGGGGAAGTACCGAAAGTAATTACTCAGTTCTTGTCACGGGCTCAGCAAAAATAATTATCATACACAATAGAGCTGTCTCTTCAAGATTGTCATGCCATCTGTTAACGGATAAATAACTGTGAGGGTTTTTAAAACTCGTACCATGCAAGTATTGATTTGTAGGAGAGATCATATTGTAGCTGCAAACTATAGCTAATTTTCCCGATAGTTTCAAATTGTCTAGAATTAATCAAGTAGGTGTGCATCCGAAATTAAACTTGAACCCTAAGACCACTACAAATACAGTACATGGCAGTCTGTATTGCGTAGAATGGAGGGCATCTTCTCTGCTCGTTCACTTACCGAGTAGTGACCACTGCGCATCACGGGTGCGCACTTTCCCCTCCCTTCCTCCCTCAACCTCCTCCCTGTGACGTCATAGAATCTAATTATGCACAATCAGGGGTCTCGGAAGCCTTACGGTGATTTATAATCATCAGTTATGGGCCGCTATCCTCCACCACAAAAGTCTACTAAAATTGGTTGTTTGGTATCGTCCGTCGACATGCGTTGATGTAGGTATCCGTCATGGACCGGAGAAGTAAGGCAGTAATGTTCCAGAGTCTACGTGGAGTGAGGGAGAGTAGAAAACCACCCCTAGTTCAACCGGGCGAGATTCGAACCCACGACCTCCTCCAACATAACTATATGAGTGACACGTACCCTTTCTAGCAAAACGTGCGGTAAGGGTATCGTCCGTCGACATGCACGGATGTAGGTATCAGCCAGGGGGAAGAAATACCTACAGTTTACACTGCAGGGATTCAATTTCCCTCAACTGGAATTAGATGAGCCTGACATTTAGACGGCGTGCACACAGGGACTCAAACCTCGATATCTTTAGCACTGATAATGTCTGCTATAGCAGCCGTAATTCTTTCATCCCCACCCCCACCATTTTGCCTGTCGACCAGGTAGAATATGTACCCACATTTGCTTGAAACGTCAATCACCAGCCGTCTAGTGACGCCTTAGAACATGCGACCATAGATGCAAGTATATAAATTTATATGGCGCTCACACCGGGATTCGAACCTCGATATCTATAGCATAGCTATTGTCTGTTAGAACTGTCGTACTTCCTTCACGCCCACCATTTTGCGGGGTTGACAAGGTAGAATGTGTACCCGCATTTGCTTGGAGTGAAAAAATCAAACGTCGATCACTCTGTCATCGGCCATCTAGTGACGCCTTAGACTATGCGGCCATCGATGCATGTATACAATGCATTGTGACGGTAGATTGCTACCCAAGGAGCTAGTCTTTTTTGCCAGTAATGGGGTTCAAATATGGCCGAATGAATTGATGGGTTTTTTCCCTCCAAATGGTTTCATTATCTACCTTCACGCAAATGAGGGCACACTTACCTTTTAGCAATCCCACACGGTGTTGCCCGTGACACACTGTGGTATTGTGTTAAAAATAGCCTAATTAAAAATCTCTTCCTGCAACCCACCTAATTGCCGGTCGACCAGGTAGCGTCGATCACCCACCGTCTAGTGACACTTTAAACCATGCGACCGTCGATGCATTGTGATGGTAGATTGCTACCCAAGGATAAAGTGAAAACAGACATTTTATTCCTCGAGATATTTAATGTTCTCATGTGAGGAATGTCGGGCCTCCACCGTGGTTTGGATTCCGCGTTAAACTGTAGGTCCTTACAATCACCCTACATTAGCGTAAGTGCTTATAACCGAACGGGTAGTAAGACGTGGTACTAATAATGATATAACTCTTACATCAATTCATAAGTAATATCAAATTTAATGTTCGCAACTATATTTTGACGTGATAATATATAACTACATAAGTAATATGAGTCTTGAGGGAGATATAAAAATATATATACCTGCATTTGTGCGACACGGCCGACCTGGACCCAATCCCTCCTACCTCCCTGCTAATAGCCAAGAAGTTAAGCTTATCGGTATTTAGAACAGCGTCTTACTACTCTTCAGGAGCATAAACCTTGGACGGTGAGGGAGGAAATTGGACACAAGCGTGAGATAAAAGCTGATGTCGAACGGGTGAAATGTGTAACAGCATTTGCCAGGCGTTTGTTGCCCTCTAAGGGACGTCACAGGGCGAGATGTGTACCCACATTTGCGTGTCATTGACATTCGAACCCTCCAACACCACCCGAATGAGAGAGAAAAAATAATAAAATTAGTGATGTATCGTCATTTTTTCAGGGCTGAAATGTGAAAACAGTCAAAGTTATTATTTATGCTTTCTCCTGCTAGATATCACTGATGGCATTCGTACCCGGGACTTTTGGTGTTTGTCGACCTTGAAGGGAATCGAACTCAGGACCCTTCGCAAAGTGTGTGTAATAAAATAAAATTAAACCCTAGGACAGCTTCAAATACAATATAGGGCAGTTAATTTATCACTATGAAGGGTTAAACATACATTTTCAAGCATACAGGGAATCGAAATCAGGACCCTTCGCATAGTGTGTGTAATAAAATAAACTTGAACCCTAGGACAGCTTCAAATACAGTCCAGGGCTGTTACTGTATCACTATGAAGGGTTGAACATACATTTTCAAGCATACAGAGAATCTAACTCTGGACCCTTTGCAGAGTGTGTGTAATAAAATAAACTTGAACCCTAGGACAGCTACAAATACAGTCCAGGGCAGTTAATGTATCACTATGAAGGGTTAAACATACATTTTCAAGCATACAGGGAATCTAACTCAGGACCCCTCGCAAAGTGTGTGTGTAATAAAATAAACTTGAACCCTAGGACAGCTACAAATACAGTCTAGGGCAGTTAATGTATCACTATGAAAGGTTAAACCCTCATTTTCACCCCATGTCTGGAATCGAACTAGGGTCCTTGGCTAGGCAAACAAACAAATTATCATGCGCGAAGAAACTGGCCTCGGTACACACGCACGACAGACAAGCGTGAGATAAGAGCTGATCTTGACTAGGTGAAATGTGTAACAGCATGTGCCAAGGATTGAAATGTGAGGTAATTAGCGTTTGTTGCCCTCTAAGGGACGTCACAGGGCGAAATGTGTACCCACATTTGCGTGTCAGTGACATTTGAACCCTCCAACACCGCCCGAATGAGAAAGATAAAATAATAAAATTAGTTATTTGTTGTTGTTGTTGTTGTTGTTGTAGATTCTCGTTAGGAATGTTTTAAATTAATTAATTGTTGATTGGGAATAAAAAACTAGCAATAAAATGTTGTTATTATTTTTTTAAATCCCTAGAATATGTTGTGACAGGAAGGAGATGACAATATACACGTGGCAACAATGCCAGAATAAAATATTAAACGCAGAATAGTAAATGTGAGTAGTTTATAATTTTAACTAATGGTGTTTAACGTAAGGTGTCACACACACATATATTCATTTATAAAATGTAATTGTTACACCAAAGAGAAAATATAGTAAAAGGATTTAATTATTTTAGAAACAGTTATTTTATCCATAATGTTTGATACATGGGTGGACAATATTGTAAAATTGAAAATACACACGCACACGAACTCGACATATTTTATCCCAGCGTCTTAGTAACCGTGCAGATTATACGCTTAAATACTAATTACGCTTATGGGCTAGGAATTGGGAAATTTGAGAACGCATTTGCCTAGAAGGAGAGTGGAAAACCCCTCAAGTTTACCCGACCGAGATCCGAACCTCGAACTCCCCCTGTCCTCGACAGTCTGGCTCTACAAGAAACAAGAGCGACAGCCAACTACACTTTTACAAAAATTCATAAGTCATATTAAATACAATTTAATGCTCAAAACTATATATTTTGTAGGCATAATAAATAACATTTAAATAAAAGAAATTAGCCAAGAAATAAAATGTTTTTAAGTCCCTAGAATATGGTGGTTGGAGAATCAAAGACAGGAAGAAGATGGCGACATTGCCATATGAATTTATAAATTGTTATGACCTTAGATCGTTATCCAAAGAGAAAGTAAAGAGATTTAATTGTTTCAACTTATCCGTTATGTTTGAAAATGAGCTTCTATGCAAAATAAACTTGTATTTAAAGGATAGGAGTTTGAAGTTTGGGTGTAGACATTAAAACACAAATATAACAGTTTATAATATTTATTCATTCATTTACACAAATAAAAAGTTTTACAAATATAGCTCAAACACAATGAAAATTATACTTGGAATATTTATTTACACAAATCAAAGTTTTTACAAATGTATATCTCACATCATGAAATGTATACAGGGAATATTTATCTAAACAAATAAAAGTTTTTACAAATATATCTCACACCGTGAAAAGTATACTTGGAATATTTACCCAAATAAAAGTTTTTACAAATATATCTCACATCATGAACATTATATGTACTTTGAAAAATATTTATTTACACAAATCAATGTTTCTAAAAATATATCCCATACCGCGGAAAGGATGCTTGGAATATTTATTTACAATAAGAATGATAGTTATAGAATATATATTATGAAAACAATAATCAATTTATTGAGCTCGTAGCGGGAATAGTGGCCTCGGTACTAATTTTATAAAGTCCAGTTTAAAAAGTATTTTAACATATATGTACTGATGGTTTCAAATTTGATTAGAATTTAAAATATATATATAAACAAATTTGACTAGAATTAAAATATATACAAACAACTAATTTTATTTGACTAGATATAACCAGGTAGGTAAAGATTTATACCGGGGATAAAAAAATATAAAAAATATCCCGGATGCATAAAATAAATTTAAAAAAATATGCTTCTTTTCATGCAGAAAAAATATGAAAAAAATCTCAGATCTTTGAAAAATTTTATGTCAGTGGAACTGTCTAAAGTGAAAGACAAAAAAGATGATTATTCAGCCCGTCTAAATGATCACCTTTTAGTCGTGGCGAGCGCGTTTATAAGGACACTGATACCCAAACGGCAACGTACTATAATCATCGGTTATCCGCCGTTTGGTTTACACAGGCCGGTAGACTTTATTCTGTGAAACGGTACATACAGTTTCATGACCTTTTCTTACAATTTTGTGCGGCGGTATCTGTATGTATCTTTCCGCGGCTTGTTCGGTGACCATCGCTTTCAAAACGTCAAAATTAACGTCGTTCCAGTTGCAGTAGTTTATGGTGATCCCGCGAACCTTGCATACCGTTTTTGTTTTGGTAGGGTCGCCACCAACGCAAACTCGGTACGCGTAATTCTTGGGACCACCAGATACAAAGGCGCTAATGTAGCTTCCCGGACCGTAATCTTGATGTTCGTCAGTGAGGTCACCTAAAAAGTCTACGGTCGTTGGACTCCAATCGCCGGGGCGTTCCGTGAATAGAACGCTATCTGTATCATGATACAAAACTCGGTTCCCCAATTTTTCAAGGATGCCGTATAGGTGCAACCTAGCCATAGCAGTCGTGTAGCACGCCACCGCCACACTTGTGTTAGGGTTGGGGTGCAACGCGTCACGCGCGTCCTTGTAATTGAGGAACATAACCTCATCATGTACATCAATGACGCTGTCCAAGTTGATGTACGGATCCGTTAGGTACTTGTGAATGCCCTGATAGTCGTTGACAACGGCTACGTGTGGTAAATCGGGTCTTTGCCCAAACTTTCCCCATAACGAATTTAAAAAGAGTTTTGCCAGAGAGCGGAGACCAGGGTTTTTACAAACAGAGCCGAAATCGAGTTTAACTCCCTCCCTTTCCTCAAAATTTTGAATGTAAGCTAACTTGTGAGGTACACCACTCTGGCCATCCGCTGGCTTCTTGTTTGATTTTCAAAAAAGTATCAATGTAGCCATGAAACAAACCGCCAGTACGTGTCTGACGGTCGTAAACAGATACATTGTACTCCCACACTTCGTGTACGGCTTCAACAATGTAGTCTTTCTCAACGTCTTTCCGGATCTCGTCAATCACCCAGACACCTGTCAACCAGCGATCTTTTTTGTCGCTGTGCTGACACGGTCCTTGGTTTTTCTCCTCCCCGCACTTCCTGCACAAGATGAAGATTAACTTGTCGTGCATCCGTGTAGGTAATACGGGCATGAATAAATCCCGCGGAGGCGTCACTGTAACTTTGGCTATGTATTCTACTTGATCTATAGCGGGACAATTTGGTTCCAAGTGAATTTTAGGGTGGCCGATGAGGTATTTTTTGTACTTGCAAACGTACGGATATAACGAACATACATCCAAGTACTTGATCTTCTCTCCACCAGAAAGGTCTGCTTCGTGGAAGAGTTTGATACAATTTGTACGCCAGCCAAAGAATGCGTCCCTGGGACTGAAAGGCTCCTTGGTATACAACTCATGCCGGAGTACAAATTGTTTCAAGTCCTTGTCTGTGCGTTTCATCGCATTAAACGTACACTCCCACATCTCTACGAACGTGTATCCGGCATTCTTAAACTTTTCAACACAAGCATTGGTCGCTTCATAGTGCGTCTCCATGGTCTCGTGGTGGCTGTTTTTGATAGGGGTGGTCTTCCCGGAAAAGAGAAAGGGCACCCGTGCCAATAACAGCCCCAAAACTGTAAGACGGTGATGGCATCTCCAGCTTTAACAACGCCGTCTACACTTCGCCCTAACACATATTCCTCACGGCCGTTACCCGCATGTAGAATAGAGACACCGCGTTGATGGGCGTGCTAGCAGAGCCATTGTACAGCTATGTGCGACTGTTGGTCTGCACACCGGTAGCCACCGTTAGGGATAATACCGATAGTATTCTCCTTAAGATGACTACGGTGGTAAACCAACATGGCCGCTGCAGCGATAGTACACGCCTCTCTGAAAGGATCCACCTTTGCTTTTTCAATAAGCATATCTCTAAACTTTAAGCAGGCCTTCCGTAGGATCTCTATATCTTTCACGCAATACAGTTCCAACTCGCGGTTAAAATCAAAGACATAATTTTATTTGACCAACGCGTCATACCACTTCTCAAACTTCTCCTTTCCCTCGACTGACATCTCACCGATGCTGTAGTCTTCCTTTGGCGGCAAGGGACCCCTATACCCCGCGTTTTCTTTTTTATTTAAAAAATTGGGGAAATGTCGCTTGGCCAAACACTCGTCCAAACCGAATGTCTTGGGCATCTTGGACAATGACATCGGGAGAAAGTTCAGCGAGTCAATAAAGTGGAGCGGGCCGTAACGCATGGACATGATTTTCCCACCGTTCATTATAAGCTCTGGAGGTCATTTTTTAACCTCCATCATACATTTTAAAATAAAATTCTCATCATACCCTTTTGTATTATGGGCTAGGAGGGTGATGTCCTTAAATTTTGAAGCTTTAATTGTTCTATAAATCCGAAAAATTGGGCCATTGTGGTATCACCCTTGAATATGCGAGTCCTATCGCCCCCGCAATCGTTGCAATGATTGTCATTTGCATCTATATGAAGGCAGGCCTTGCAACATGTCTGCACGACACATAGGTTTGGTTCGTGCAAGTACGTGTTGACCGCAACTTTAAGAAGAGTTTCTTGTCTGCATTCAAAATCGTAAAATACAAACCTGAAATTACTCTTTTCCAGTGACGGCTTGGACGGGTCTTGCTTCATATAACAGAAATGCCCAAAAGGACGATAGGTCTTGCATACTCTAAAAAAAGTCTCATAACACCTATGTGAATATTCTGCTCTTTCCAAGCTGAAAAACTGCCCACATACCTCACAAACCTTTTTGACATCACAGATCGACCTGTTACATCTGCAAAAACCGGAACGTTTATGGTTATCAAAACATGTCTGGTTTGTGAACAAACGCCCGCAATCTTTACAGACCACAGTTTGACCTCCGCTACAAACATCTTTAGCGTAGCACTTTTTACACTAGGACTCGCACTTGTTCTTGTTCTTATCGTTGAACGGCACACGGCACTCGCGGCAAAAGTACGAGCACTTAAAGGCGGCTGTCAAGAATGTTATGACGTCAAAATGGTTTTGCTTATCGTCGTGAAAATACAAATCAAGTTAACCCTTAAGGAATGTTCAGGAGGAGTAGGTCCCTCATATAGGATATGTCTCCCGCGACGTTCCCTGAACACCGTGATTTTTTATCCGGAGAGCTATGTTTGAAATTGTTTCAGCTCGGTTATTCCACCACCTTTCAAAAGATTCACACAGGCAGCATGGCATAGTTCCTCTGATTTGAGTTTTTGAATAGGACGACCCCATTTGATTTGTCTAAAGATGTTCACGTCCATGCATCCTGGTTCTCTTGTATTATCACATACAGCCTTGGCGACAGCCAATGCACGGGCAAGACAAAGTGTGTCGCCATTTTTAATAGTAATTATTCATTGGTTTTTACGGCTATATGTGATAGCGGGACAAATTTTATCACATTTATGATTACCCCTCACGCGAGTCTCCTTAAAATGGCAGAGTTTAACGTACAATGGTGCTGTACTCAAAAACAAACTATTACTCTGCAACACGCGACTTACGTTATCAAGCACGGCTCGAGCGTCTAACTGATCTGATCGTCTAAAAGAGACGTACACAGGGTTCAACGTCGAGTCCGTGCTGTTCAAAAGTAAGCCAACATGGTCATCCGCGTTGATACCATGGTCCTGCAACCGATTGAGCAAATTAGTAATTTGTTCTTCAAGCCAGCTTAATGCGTCACGATCGCTTGCTGGAGCACCAAGATGTACGGTAACTTCTCTACCAGTATAAAAGAAAAGCCTCAATTGTTTTATTCTCTCTTCGATGATACGAAGAGGGAGGCCTTGGTTCAAAGCTCTACCTACCTGGTTTACCGGGCTACTAATTCCCGTCTGGAGTGGCGAAGATGGCCCTGCTATCACCGCCATGGGTTGCGGGGACCCCGCCTGCCGCGCTGCAGCTTGGGATCGAACACCTTCTCCCTGGCTTGGAGGCGGTGCTCCCGCGGCGGGTGTACGGGTGTCATGGCCGAGGGCTGAGAGAGGACGGCACTTCCATTTTCGCTCTCCAGTTGAACTATAACACACAAGCACGTGTCAAAGTAAGCACTTTAAAAATAATTGTTCTAAACATACGCGTCTTTAAAACGATGCCACGATTTCAGACTGCTTTTGGTATTTATAACACAGCAACATTCTTAAAGTGTGTGTGTGTTCGTAATAAATATAGTTGCAACATGCAAAAAATACAACCCGCAGGCCTGTGAAAAGTTAAATCCAGATTTTCAGCTATGCTAGGAAATCGAGCCCTGAATGTCCCTAGTTCATCAGGGTTTTAATACACGTCTAAAGCAACAATATAATTTCCCTGGTTAATTATTAGGGCTGTATATATTTGAATACCATTAAAAATATCTGTATACAAACACTACATATGCTAGAAAATAACAATATAATTTCTCTGGTTCATTGTTATTATGCCTGTATATATTTGAATACCGTTAAAATATCTGTATACAAACACTACATACGCTAGAACATAACAATATTATTTCTCTGGTTCATTATTATGGCTGTATATATTGAGTACCATTAAAAATATCTGTATACAATTACTACATACGCTAGAACATAACAATATAATTTCTTGATTCATTATTATGCCTGTATATATTTGAATACCGTTAAAAATATCGAACCCTGTGCCAAAAGTGGATTAAACGACAACTTCAGGCTAGTTTTGTTATTTATAACACAGCAACATTATCAAAGTGTGTGTGTAATAAATACACTTCCAACATGTACAAAATACACTCCCCCTCCGGCCTGTGAAAAGTTGAACCCACATTTTCAGCAATGCTAGGAAATCGAACCCTGGACCTCCCTAGCTCATCAGGGTTTTAATACACGGCTATAGCAACAATATAATTTCCCTGGTTAATTATTATGGCTGTATATATTTGAATATCATTAAAAATATCTGTATACAATCACTACATGCGCTAGAACATAACAATATAATTCCTCTGGTTCATATTTATGGCGCTGTATATATTGAATACCGTTAAAAATATATGTATACAAACACTACATACGCTAGAACATAACAATATAATTTCTCTGGTTCATTAATATTATGCCTGTATATATTTGAATACCGTTAAAAATATCTGCATACAAACACTACATACGCTAGAACATGCACAAAATAGAGTCTAGTTTCACTATGCCTGGGGAGAATCGAACCCCGGTAATATCGGGGAATACATGTATTCACACAAGACAATTAAGTTTACGCTTGGTGGAAATAATTTTGTTTTAATTTATAACCGTTACCTTTTTTTGTATAAAGCGCGCAGCTGTATGATAATTTATCAAACCAAACGTGTAGGTAAATGAACCCTGGATCAGTAATTTACACACTATCGCGTCCCCTAAGTTGATGGTTGAATATTTGATCCAGCAACTTGTAAACGTGAATTTAATAAGTGTCTAAAGTGACAATTATAATTTCCAGTCTATGAATGTCTGTACGGGAAATAAACCGGGGACCATTTAAACCCCTTACTGGAACATGTACAAAATACCAACCACGGCTGTCATTTATCGCTATGAAAGACTAAACCATCATTTTCACCTGAACATTTAATTGCTTTCAACGTAAGAGTTGTGGTTCCTCTTGTTACGACATAATTACACCCCCCTCAACCCTTCTATCTATAGCTGTCACCGAAAGAAATCCGTCGCTAATGACAGAGGGGGAAGGGACGACTGCGTTCTGTCTCTCTCTCGCTCTTTCAAAAAATATATTATTGCTCTGGCTTTAACTGACTCCTAACGCTATCTACAAGAGAGCGAAAGCAATCATACAGGAAATGGGGCGGTCATTAAGTAGACAGGCCTGGTCGCGATATCTACCGGATAGGTAATAAAACACATCAAACCCTACTCACTGACCGAATTAATTTTTCTATCGGTAGAAATAATTTTAATAAACAATTTTTTTCATTGAATATTATAATTTTTTCCAGCCTAACACTCAGGTAACTTTATACGCATTACTTAAAGACTAAGACATCTACAAATCCCGCCCGCTGCCTGTTAATTAATCAGACCGACATTCTTAGCCGTGTCGGCAATCGTACCCGGGACCGGTAGTTTAGTATAAAGACATGCTATCGACTGCACTAAGTTGATGGTTGAATTGGATCCAGTACATTGCAAACACTACTAAAAAAACGACAATTATAATTTTCGCTTGTTTGTAATGACAAGAGCTAATATTCTTTTTTGGTTAAAGTTGAAACGGGCAGCTGAAAAAATGTACTAAATAACGGAAGTTTGGGGGGTAGAGAGCGCGAAAATAACTCTTGGGTAATAAACTATCTATTTCTAACCTAGTGGCTATATAGTATTTTACTTGTAGATGGTACTTACATATCATCAGGTCTATCGCATCCAAATCGCCACCAGCGTCTGTGGGCGTCTGGCCATTGATAGGGGGTGGTGTGATGACGACGGGGGGCGGGCTACGGATGACGGGGGGCTGTGTGAGGATGTCGGAGACGTCGTGAATCACTGCAGGCGCTATGTTGTCCCTCAGCCCCTCATCCAGCCCATAAGGGTCCCATAAGTCTGAAATTGAATAAACACATATTAATTACTATCGTGGGGAAAAAACCACTGACAATTCTATAAAATATATAGCAAGAAGCTAATTACCCATAAACCACTCGCCATCCGCAAGGCAAATGCCGTCCTCGGTAAAAAAATTTAGAGGATCCGGGCTACTGCTACTCTGCTCTATTAACGCTGAGGGCACGTCTTCTTGTTGACGGTCTGTCAACGGAACAAGTAACAATGTTCACCTAAGACGTAATAAGCAAAAAACCATTAAAAAACTCTTTTAAAACTTACCCGAATTTATCCAATTTTCCAGCGCATCGAAACTCATTTTTGATGTTTACCGCCCTCAATTATTAATCCCAATGACCGAATGTAATGAGTTCAAGGTATATTTATAGTCGCTTCAATGGGAGTGTGTGCCACATGAAAGGTGTCGCCTTCTCATTGGTCGAAAATAACATTTTCGCATCGGAGCCTACCCGGTCCATGTAAGTACCGTTATATCGTATTTGCGTTAAAGTTTTCACAGAGGACGGAGGTCTTTCTCCAGCGCTTTCTAGGGTGGACCCAAGGACCGTCGGTCATGCAAATGCTGGTTCACATCTCACCCTGTGACGGGAGGGTTAAGGGGGGTTCGAGCTCCTGCAAGGTCGACAAACGTCAAAAGTCCCTGGTTTGAATCCCGTCGATGATATCTAGCCGGAGTAAACACTTCGACCATTTATAAGAAAATACTAGGTGACAGAACTGAATACATAACAGCTAGTATGTTTACGGCAGCGCTGTCTAGGGTGGATCCTAGGACAGTCAGGCATGCAAAGGCTGGTTCACATCTCGCCCCATGACTGGAGGGTGTAAGGGCTTCGAGTCCCTGCAAGGTCGACAAACGCCAAAAGTCCCTGGTTCGAATCTCGTCGATGATATCTGGGAAAAACCCTTTTTTCACTCTCGCAAATGTGGGGTGCATTTTTCAACTTGCCTGAAGCATTGGACGGACGCACACCTACTTGATTAATTCTAGACAATAGCTTCAATAAGATATATATGTATGTTGTTATATCTTGAAGTTTAGCTGTAGTAAAATTATTTTATAATAATGGAAATGTGGGTTTGTTTATTTTTTCCAGCCGTACAAATGCTGGTACACATCACGCCCTGTGACGTAAGGAGGTAGAAGTGTTCAATCCCTGCAAGGTTGACAAACGCAAAAAGTCCCTGGTTTGAACCCCGTCGATGATATCTAGCCGGAGTAAACATTTCAACCGGTTTTAAGAAAATACTAGGTGAGATGAACTCAAAAACATAACAGCTAGTAGAGGGTTCGAAACCCTGTACTTGTTCCGTTTTTATCGAGAGATCGGTGCTTATCAGTCACGGGGTCTGGTTCGAATCCCGCGGGCTGAATAATCTTTTTAGACAGACAATTTTTTCAAAGATTTTGAGCTATTTTATTCTACATGAAAACACGCATATTTTTAATGCACCCGTTATACTTTTTTATCCTCCACCTTCCTGGTTATTTCTAGTCGAATAGAATTAGTTGTTTGTATATATTTTAATTCTAGTCAAATTTGTTTTTATGTATTTTAATTCTAGTCAAATTGTCACCCCCCTCGCAAATCATGAGGCCTTCTAGTTCGAGTTTCTACCAAAAGATGGCTATATCTTCTAGAAACAGCGTTGCCATCTCTCAATTTGACATTGCTTTGAGCCGGTTATTAACAAGAGATAATTATTTGTTGTGTCCCTGGCTTGAACCCCCCGTGTCAACGATGGAGCAACTTTGGCTATTTTCATCTTTTCACCCATTACAAATCTGCGGACTTCAGAGTGCCACGACCTCTGTGGCAAGGGGGGGATTTGGGGGTGGGTTGGCGGGAAAAGCACTGCTATGAGTTCAAGAAACTTTAAAAGTTTGCTTCTTTCAACATCGGTGACATTGTGACATAAAATTTTCCACAGGGAGGCAACTGACCCCCTCCTACCCCCTAAACATTGTGGGTCACTGACACGGGTAGAGGGAGAAAAAGAGAAAGGATGTGCAACCGTGATGCGCAGTGGTCACTACTCGGTAAGCGGACGAGCAGATAAGATGCCCTCCATTCTACGCAAGACAGCCGTGGCGAGAGGTTCGTGCAGAGCCCCGAGCCTTATGCCCGCCCCCCAAATAAATAAAATAAACTCCAACGTCCTTCCCTACCCATACATGAATAATTAATTAGCAATAATCAATTAACAATCATTAATAATCAAGAAAAAAGGGCCAGCACAAGCACCAACATGTTCAAAGTGCGGAGGGGGTTTTAGGGGATGGGGTTGTAGGGGAGGGGGTTGTAGGGGAGGGGGTTGTAGGGGAGGGGGTTGTAGGGGAGGGGGTTGTAGAGGAGGAAATTTCGTAATCAACTGGAGGAGATTTTGTAATCAGAGTAGATGGCAGGAGGGGAGAGGGGAGGGAGGGGAGTGGGAAAACCAAGAGGAAATCATAGAGCGAGGGCTAAAAATAGCAGCCTATCAGCGTCTGTGACTGGTGGTAATACTAGCCACTCACCTGGACACGGGAATCAAACCCGGGACCTCTGGCTTAGTACGCCAATGCTCTAACCACTGAGCTATCCAGGATTCGTCCCGTGCCAAGGGTCATTGTTCACTCATAGTTTAAGGCAGAGTCTATGATGGACTTAGCGGAAATCGTCTGCTACAAATATGTGATTATATTAATATCACGAGCCATCGGATAACGCAGCCATCTGTGACTCGGTAGTTGGCTTTTTGCTGCCATTTGCACAATTATTAAATTTTACGAGATCGCACATATTAAGAATTAATAGCCAGAGCTATTATTTATGCTTATTAGTGGGAATTACTCCATCTAGATATCATATTCTGAAAATTGAAAAATGAAACCTGGACACGGGAATCGAACCCGGGACCACTGGCTTAGTACGCCAATGCTCTAACCAATATGATATGATATCTAGATGGAGTAATTCCCACTAATAAGCATAAATAATAGCTCTGGTTATTAATTCTTAATATGTGCGATCCCGTACAATTTAATAATTGTGCAAATGGCAGCAAAAAGCCAACTACCGAGTCACAGATGGCTGCGTTATCCGATGGCTCGTGATATTAATATAATCACATATTTGTAGCCAACGATTTCCGCTAAGTCCATCATAGACTCTGCCTTAAACTATGAGTGAACAATGACCCTGGGCACGGGACGAATCCTGGATAGCTCAGTGGTTATAACATTGGCGTACTAAGCCAGAGGTCCCGGGTTCAATTCCCGTGTCCAGGTGTCATTTTTCAATTTTCAGAATAGAATACTAATAATGTTTAAGTAACTATAATCCATAATAAGCCATACTTTAACATACAACATATTCGAATGAAAGGATTTTACAACCTAGATGTGTTTTTTTTAGTGACGAGTCACATTGTTTACGTAGCTAAATAAAGCTTGGTCCTTGCTTTGAGTTGATGTTGAGATCTCTTAGCTTACTCGGAAGGATTGTGGATAAGAATTGAACGTGAATACCAAGGATCTAAAAGTTCAGGAAGCAAATAGTCCGTATAAAATACTGTCAAAATGCCAAGCATTTCTTTTGTCCCAGAAATTATCACGTTCAATTTCTCCACGCGTATGCATAGCTCAACTGGTGTTCATTATACAAATAAGTAAATAAAAGCGTCGATTTTTCTGTCTTTGTTAGATTTTCAGAAGTTCTTCTTACGTTGCAATGTAGCAGCCTCTGTCTGGCCTCATCAATACGACTGAGGATGGACAATTTACCTCTATTATCCTATCGTTTCCTACCAAGCCATCTGGTGTAACACCAAGGAATGCCAATTTAGGGTCAGTGAAGAGACCACAATTTTCAACGTGAATATTTAAAGTCGCCTCTAATGATGCTATTGCTTTGTATTCAGTTTCTCTTTCGTATGACATAGTGGAAAGATGTTGTGGATCAGTATATTATAACATAGTTTTACTATGTTCTCGCAGAAAGTTTCTGCAATATGGTTGCAGACTTGCCCAAAATTAGACTGTCAAGCGTTTTCACCTTTTCTTCTAACCATAGTTCAGAATTATTCCGTTTACTAGTTTGGCATTCATTGTCTTGTTGTTTTTCCTTGGGTTGTTGCAGGCTATCAATACTTATTTTTATATAACTTACTTGAAAATCTTCATCACGAATGTTTATTTTCTTAATTTTCTTTTGAAAAAAGTTTGTTTGACTTGGTACGATTTGAATCCCATTGTGATTCCTCACGTTTTTCTCGGGGAAAAATATACCGTACTTTTCGGCGTTTTTGAGTTTCTACCAGCTTAGTAAATATAAATATTCCTGGGCTTGATCCATGTATTTGTTCATGCATCTAGTAGTGAAGAGCACAAGTATTATGGCTGACAACAGTAGCTGCACATTGATCTTGATATAATCCTGGTTGTGCGTAGTTGATGCGTTTTCCACCGGCCTTCTTCACAACGGAAGCAATATAGTGCTCAGTACAGTTATTGTCTGTATTGTACTTTATACCAAGCTGCGACAGTTTTTGAAGAAGGCCACTTTCTAGAAGAGCTGGATTGATATTTTTACTTTCCCATATTAAGAAAAAGTATTGTGATTGGTTTTTTAAACAATTTTTTTAAATAAATAGTTTGGGCCTATAAATTAGTAGAATTTTTCTATGAACGCCTAAACATACTAAAAATAGCCGTTAACACTCTAAATGTAACTACTATTGATGAACCAAATTTAGTTTAGAAGAGATACATCTTTTATTTGATCAAAATAATTGGTCATATTGGACCAAAAACAGCCCGTTTGGTCGAGTCACTTTAAATGTACCATATGTATATAATTTTTACTAGGATCAATAGGCATGTGAACTAAATATCGGGTTCTGGTTTTCTGGTTAAAGTGAGGTCAAGGTTCGAATTCCAGATAGGTGTAATGAGAGTATGTTTCCTAAATTATTTCCCACCTACCCTCCACGCAAATATGGGTACATTTAATTTAAATTCCATATTTATCTCGAGCTACTCAATAAGCGTTATTAAATGCGGATAGCCCAAGTGGGTGATAAGACTTGGTAGGAAAAATTGTATAAGGGACCTATTATGTAGGCCTATATTGATACGCTTTTTGTGTCAGCCACATTAAATATGTAAGAAAATGTTAAAGATTTTGAGATTATTTATTAAGTTAATAAGAGCCACAAATAAAAATCAATCATTTTATGACTATAACCTATAAGGTTAACTATGAGTATTCTGAATTTCCTTGGGATATGACAATACATGTTTTCGGAGTTGGTATTTTGTGGCCCGGTTTCACAGAAACTATTGCTAAAATAGATCGCAAGAAATGTATTCAAACAAATAACTTTTTGGTGTTAGGACACGTGATTCATAGTTTTTTCTGGCATTACCGTCTTTCCGAGGCATCCTGTTGAAAAGTTGAAACTTCGTATTTTACCCTTGGTCTATCTCCAAAGTACTACCTACCAATATACCAATTTTCAACGGTCTAATTTGAATTGTTCAAGTAACATCCACCCTCCACCCCAATTTAGAAAACCATGTTGAAAAGTTGAGATTTCATATTTTACCCTTGGTCTTTATCCAAAGTTCTACCTACCTATATGCCAATGTTCAAAGCTATAATTTGCATTGTTCAAGTAAAATCTGCCCTCCCCACATTTTGGGAAACCATGTTGAAAAGTTAAGATTTCATATTTTACCCTTGGCCTATATACAAAGTAGCTACTACCTCTATGCAAATTTTCAACGTTGTAATTTAACTTGTTCAAGTAACACCCTACCTCCCCCCTACTAATTTGTATTCACATATATTGTACATTCATTGTTGTTGAGTGACCTGGCGGTCTAGGGATAAGGTGTCGGACTTCTGTGCTGGGGGTCCGGGGTTCAATCCTCGGTCCTGGCACAGATTTTTCTGAATGCCCAAACCCTTCATTCACATCTGACAAGACGTGTATTAAGCACAACTTGTGAATGTGTGGAATGGCAGGCTTCCACCGTGGTTCGGATCCCACGTTAAACTGTAGGTCCTTCATTTCATCTCACAATCACCCCACCATTACACATTAGCGTAAGTGCGTATAACCCGAACGCGAAGTAGATCGTGGGGCTGATAGTTATAATGATTGTTATCACAAGCTTCTTGCTGTACACAAACTGCTTGCTCTATCTATGGATACTCTCTTTCGATCTTCTCGATCCAAATTCAAACCTCTCTTCTTTTTTCTTCTTTTTATATCAAAGGATGCTTGCCAACCAATACAACCTTAGCACTTGAACTTTGTATCTGTGCTGGCTTGTTAGAAACTTTTCAGGTCTTAAAAGATCATTTAAAGATAACCGAGCCCTCCCTCTTCACCAGTTCCGCATCCAACTAAGCGTACTTAATGGGGGTTTGACAAGAATAGAATGGAGCTAAAGTGACCTATCTCCATTGGAATATTAAATAGAGAATGCATGGACTTTTTTTTGGGGTTTATTCAGTTTTTTCATAGATAAACACCCAATTATAATCGTACTGTTGCAAGCGTTAACTATTTGCAATTATTAATGCCTAGCTAAAAAATTAAATTTCCTTCTCAATTAATTGTTTGAAGCTCAAACACATTTATTAATATCTATCTATTTTTTTATCCAATTATTCCATGGTTTATTAAATTTTGGTTCTGGCATAATCGTTTGGCATATTGATACCTTAAATTTGACACAATAAATATTTTACTATCATTCATAATAGTTGAGATATCATCAGAATAATAATAACCTTTGGGTAAATGGCTGAAATGCGGGTTGTGGGTTGCCCCTTCAACTGTAAAGCTCCTTCTTAAGATTACGATATGCTGTAACTGAGGCAATAAAATATCGTCAAGTACAATCTTTCCCTCATCATGAAAATGTCAAACAACTAAAGAAGACATAAGTAATGGGCCAAGTCATGTTTTTGGTGATCATTCTCGGTGTGAAGAACGAGGATATTTTTGTCAGGGACCAAAAGAAGATGAAACAAATTTAGTGCCAGAGTTGATAAAATATGGCTTATAGGAAGATATAGTTAGTGCTCGTAATTCCTTGGCATTCCATGCTCAGAGCCTAATATTTAACGTTAGTAATAATGTTGCGGAGTCATTTAATAGTGTAGTTGCTAAGTTCATCGGCGGAAAGCGCATTAACTATGCTTTGAGGGGCTCTTATCAAGTTCGCTCTACAGCAGCAGTTACTTCCCACAACAAAGGTCCTACACTACACAGACTCTTTCACAAAAAGATGGCTACTGTCAGTCCTGGAGTAAACACTAAACGGTTTGTCACACGGAAAGTTAGATGTCAAAATGCAAGGTCCAAACGGAAATTACAGTACTCCCCTCAAAAAAACATAAAAGAAGTCTTCAGGTCCAGATGAGCACTATGGGGTTGTAGACAATCCGGCTAAACCTGACCTCAATGAAGAAGACTATAATCTGAAGAAAGAGCAGTTTATTTGTAGTTTGCATATGTCAGAAGAGCAGAGGAAAGCCTTAATTTATGAAACGGTCGGACAAAGTCAGAGTGAAGAATGGAGAAGACAGCGAAGGAAGAGAGTAACAGTTTCATGGTTTGGTAAAATTTGCAAAATGAGAGAGACCACATTGAAGGCAAAGCAAGTGAAAACTATGTTACATGGAACATTCTTTGGAAATGACAGGACTCGATATGGTGTTGAACATGAATTTATGGCAATAGAAGCTTTGGAAGAAGTTCTTGGAGTAAAAGTTGAAAGGGTGGGGTTGGTAGTCGACAGCAATCTATCATTTATTGCTGCATCTCCCAATGGATTTATAGGTGATGATGCTATCGTCGAAATTAAGTGTCCTGCATCGTCAAAATATATTACACCAAATGAAGCCATAGAGTGTCAAAAAGTCAAGTTTTGCACATTACAAGAAATGATATCTTTTTTAAAAAAAATATAGTTACTTTTACCAAGTGCAAGGACAATTACACATTACTGTAAGACAGTTGTGTTACTTTGTTGTCTGGACAAGAAAAGGAATGTCCTTCACGAAAATTAATAAGGATGATATCTTCTGGAAAAGTGAAATGGAGTCTCAATTAATCAGATTTGATATGGATAGTTTGCTTCCAGAGATACTTGATTCCAGATATGATCGAGGATTGCCAATAAGGGACACCTTTTAGAGAAAACAGATATTTAAAATGATGACCAACAATAATTAAGAAAACATCTTAATTTGATTGTGAATGGACGAAATTTTGTTTTACTCCTTGGTGGGATATAATAAGATTAATAAGAATATTTCCCTTTAGTTTGTTTTTCATCAGAATGGAACATTACTGACCATAATTTCCCTTCAATACGTAATAAACGTTAAATGAATATGAGCGCTCTTTATTTTGTGATAGACGCAATGGCGGATCTATATAAAAGAGCGCCTATGGCAAGCACTTAAATTGCGCCTCTCTCCAAATATCTGATACCAGTCTTTTAAACAAATTTACCACAATATCAGCTCCAAAATAAGACAGGCTCATTAATCTTTTATTTACCACATTATGGCAACATAAGAAAATTACCAATGCACCTTCCTTGTTTTTACTGATGCAAATTGATATATGATGTGCTTAAGGTCTGTTGTTTCTGTTTCTTCTCTTTACACTTTCAATAGAGCAAGATCACACAATCTGCTTTGACCCATGAAGGCTTCAAATAAGAAAGAATAAGTTTCAGCTCTCACATCTGGCGATGGGAGTAGTATCTGAATAGCACTGCGAAGATAGGGGAAAACGCTTTCATCTACATACTGAACAATATATTCTAGAAGCTCTTCAAGTCTTCTGGTTTAAATCCTTAATATCGTCTGAGTAACACAGTCCCTTGACATCAATAAGAAGGTCAAAGAAAGTAACTTCTTAATTCACTGGTTTCATTTCCATCGTCTGTAATGTCCTGGATAACAAACAACTCACTGAGTATCTTCTCAAGGTACTTTTAACAGGCTTCATTACTGCTATCCTTGCACTCTGGTTTTGGACTCCGACTTCACAACCACAGGCGCAGCGTTTTTTTAGATCATTCCAGCGCTGTGTTGAAGGAGAGATTGATACTTAGGTACACCCACCAAGTTGAGTGAGTGATTGTCGCGATTCACAAACAATGCCAGGCTGTTTTTCTCACTTTTTCTTTGTTGAACACTACTCCTGTGTTCAACCATCACAGCAGGGCTGTCATAACACTGACTGACACTCTTATAGTTCCATTTCGTCCTTCTTTTATTCCTCTTCTGTTAAAAATGTTCTTTAATTTTTAATAAAAATCAAAGCTACCTCGAACGTCATAAAACAAATATGATTAAGTTGTTATTAATTTTTAAAAATATATTCTCAATTTTAGATAATAGCATTTATTTATTGATAAATAACTAGAAACTTGCTTTGTTTAAATATTATTTTACACTTAAAAACCAACCAAAAATGTTGAAATACGCCCTTAGGACCTTTACGCCCTTGGTTCGCTTTGTTTCAACGGCTAAGTTCTGACATAAGAATTAGTATGTGATCTTTTATGGGCTATTTTCAATATGAATCTCATGGATTTAGCTACAGTTTGTACAAAAACAAATATTCAACGTTCGATTTAGTAGTTAATAATATAGCAACTAAAAATTATTTAAAATGAAAAATTTGGAATAAAAAAGTAAAAGAAATTATAACAACTGAGTAAATAGAAACTGTTCAGTGCCGCGCCCCCGTTAAGTGGCACCCAGGGCACGTGCCAAATCTGCCATACCCTAGATCCACCACTGGATATACGTTAAATGATCATGATTTTTATTTATTTAGAGATATGCGTGTAATGAACATCATTTTAATTTGTTTAGTGATATATTGTGGTAATGTATTGTACATAATTTTACCAAACTTTGTTGTAGGCATTTATGTGTGGTGAGCAGGATTTTCTTTTATTTTATGGTATATGTGTATTGAACATAATTTTCTAAACTTTGTGATATATTTGTAGTGAACATAATTTTTTTATGATGTGATTTTATATATAGTATAAATTTCTTTTATTATGTGATAAACCTTTTATGAACATTATTTTTTAAGCATTGTGGTATGTGTGTAGTGAATATGATTTTTATAAAATTTGTGTTATACGTGTAATGAACACTATTTTCCTTTGTGTTGTTATATAGGTCCTACATGTTATGGCCATGGTTTACCTTTATTGTAATATAACCTACGTATAGGGAACATAATTCTCCTAAACTTTGTAGTATACGTGTAATGAACATGATTTTCCTTTATTTTGTGATCTAGGCCTACGTATACTGAAAAGAATTTTCCTAGGCGTTGTGTGTAGTGAACATGATTTTCCTTTATTTTGTGATCTAGGTCAACGTATAGTGAACAGAATTTTTCTAAGCTTTGTGGTATACGTGTGGTGTTTCATACCCGACTGTGATTTGAAAACCAATGTTCCCGTCATCGGCAGGCCACGACGATGATAACACGAGAATGAAGCCTTAGACCAGTATTTCCCACATTGGGTGATACCGTCCTCCAGGGGGTATTTTTAGTTTTGTGAGATGGTAAATAATTGCAAGGGAGTTGTACGGCAGCGTATGGGGTTGTACTGATATTGCAGGAATAATTTTATGCTAATAAATACAACCTATAGAATATTTAACAAAATGTTATTATATTAAATACTGTACTTAGGTTCTATAATTTTGACAATACGATCAAGTCCTTATTTTTATAAACATTTAACATACGTTATGTTTTAACGTGTGTTTTATTCATAAGAATTATAAATTATGCCACGTAAAATGTGCATTTATTTTGTGATCATGTTTTTTAAAAACGAGGAAATATTGACCTGTTGATAAGATAATATTTCTGCAGAGTTATTATCATTTATTTCAGAATGCATATTACATTTAACTTGGGGGTTAGGGCTGTAGCAGCAACAAATTCTCAGAGGGGGGCAGTAGGTTAAAGAAAGGTTGGGAATTACTGCTTTGAACCATGCATATAGTGAAGTCCCATATAGTTAACATTGCATTCCTTCATCAGATGCGTACACATATAGTGGACATTGTAACCTTTCATCAGGTGTACACATATAATGGGCATTGTTACCTTTCATTAGGTGTGCAGTGTACATATATAGTGGACATTGTTACCTTTCATTAGGTGTACACATATAGTGGGCATTGCCTCCCTTCATTAGATGTATACATATAGTTGACATCCCTTGCCTAAATTTATTCCTAGATTTATATTTTCTTCAACTTTATTTGGTTGTAAAAATATATCTACTTCCCTTGTTTAGGCTCTCCACGTATAGATTGAAACAAACATATTTTACTCGGTAGATATAAAGTGAAAGCCATTTTAATCACAGAGCAACAAATTAAACAATTTTTTATGACTTATGTAAAAACTATATCCATACAAGCTTATTGATAGCTATTGTAATATAATTTTGTTGGTTTAGGTATATTTTGAAACATACCAAATAAGTTATAAAAATCGAAATAAATCAAAACACAAGCATAATATTTCTTAATAATTTTGTGGGTCGAACTAATAAGTAATTTTAAAGGTCACGCTTACCTACATCATCTTAGCGAATATTATTGATAAAGACAGAATATAAAGTTGCCACATAATAGTTTTAATTACACCAACTAGAAATCAAAATATTGTATTACAAATATCTTAACGTTCTATACAATTAAAGTTTTCACCACCACTTACTTTAAAATTGGAAAGAAAGATAATTGTTATGCGACTGTTTCACATTTAGATGCTGCTACTATGCCTTTAAATAATGATTGAATTCCCTAATAATACAATAATCACACTAAAGGGGAATAAAGTGGAAATTATCAATCAGAGGTCCTATACCCTCATTTGTGTGAAGAAGATAGAGTGAAAAATAATCGAAGGAAAAAAATCTTAGACCACATGACTGGAATTACAACCCCGACCTACCCACCACCTGTAAATTATATTAGATGAGAGAAATGATTTTGTTCACGTGCCCACTGGAGAGGGCTATTATTTTTTTAGTCATGATTTTATAAGATGTTTAAACAAAAAATTAAATAGTCCAATCAAGTGTCCGGCTGGGATTTACCCAAAGGGTAGAATGATCTAAGGTGTCACTCTAACAATAGAATTGATTGCCAATGACGTGGAGACTAGGATTTGAATCCCGGTGTGTTGTATAGAGGGGATTTTGTCCTGAATGGTCGATTTCCACTCACTTTCCACGTTAATGCGGGTACAATTCCTTTAAAATTAAACTTATATTTTCCCTAATATATTAGCGTATTAATTAGTTGATATGCAAATAATCTATAACAGGTAGTTTGATGCTTGTGGAAAATTAACCTAAAAAATCAATATTTAGATACAAAGCTAAAAAATAAAGTTATAAATACCTAATTATTTTGTGTACAGGAATGTACATCATGTTTTAATATACAAGAGCAGCATTACCAGCAACTTGAAATAGTAATGTTCTTATTTCTTTTAAACAACTCGATCACTCTCTAAATTTGGAAGTAGATTGGTTGTGTATCAAGCCAGTGGGCTGTTGAGAAATATAAGCCAAAGAGTGGCAAATATATCACTTTTACTGGTGAATGAATCATCCCGGCCTTGAGTGACAAGTCTTTCGTCCTTCCTCTTTCTCTAATCTCACGATCTACGAACTCACCGAAAGAAAGATATGTAAAGAGAAGAGGTGAAATATTTTTTTTTTATTCCCAAAAGGCGACGAGGTATTTCTACCTGCCCATGTAGCACCCTTAAACACACAAAGAGATGTTTTAAGTTCAGTTACGGCATTAAGTTATATTATAAGGCATGTGAAGCTACGAAAGGCCTCTCAAGCTGGTAATGTAAAATATATGGCTTGAATAAAACATTGATCCAGTTAACAGTTGTGGATGTCAAAATATAATCTGACTGAAACTTTTAAACAATATTAAAAATCTATATTCATCTTATAGGAGATGTTTATCTAAAGATAAGATTTTAAAAGCATTGTTTTTATTTTAAAAATTTAAAGAGTTCATTATATTTTTGTTTGCCTTTAATTAAGATGAAATAGGTTATTGCCATATTATACTTGTGTATATCTAAATTTTTTCAGGCAATCGGGAGTGTACTTAGGCACAACTTAATGAAACCCATCCGCAATGCTTCTGAAAACGCCGCTGAAGGTCAATACTCAACTTAAACACAATTTATCATTGTCATACAAGAAATTGTGTGGAGTGCCTCCTTGGAGCCATGACAAGGGAATGGATTTATTCATTTGGAAAAATTCCTCAAATTTTCGTATCATTTTTGAACAACATTTTGCGGAACATTATGGAATACCAATTAATTCAAAATCATTTAATATTACAAAAATTAAAAATAATCAGCATTTTCTTCTCATTCTTTCACAATTTAAACAGTTTTAAATTCATTTATTTAAAGTAAAAACAAATGAAACAATATTACTCCTTTCCAACAACTACAAATTTGTGACAAAAACTTTAATGATTAATATTTATGTAAATTTTCACTAGAAGCCTACCGGTATATTCTTATTAAGGTGTATTACATATTTACGCACAACAAGTTTTACAAGTTAAATTTCCTGTTATTTATTTGTGTACATTTTCTAAGCTAATTTGTCATATCATTCATTAGATTTTTTGTAAGACAATTAGTATAAGTTGTGGTTAGCCTCAATCGGTAGTAGAAACAATTCTGTGAACAAGTTTTTAAACAAAACTTTATGCAGAATTTTGTGGAAATATAGTATCCTAGGCCAAATTAGGTTGGATGTAAGTATGAAACAATGTTTATTAGGTTAGGCTCATAGACTATTGGCACTGCGTTGGAATATGTACGTAACTTAGAATAAAATATGTTAATTAAATAAAACTTTTCCCAACGTGGTGTAGTTTCTTAGAGTTAATAATATTTTAACAGACATTTCAGTACGAACTTTGTGAAGTTAACGGTTAGAAATCATTTTGGCCCTTACTTAAGTGCATAGATTGTTTGCGGTTGAAGACAAGTTATGACCCAAACATAAATATCTTGGCTATCAAAATGTAACATATTTCAAACTAATGTGGTATGGATTATCTAAATTTCTAGTTTTAATATAAATACATATCAATTTATTTTATATATTTTTTCACTAAAGGTGCTGCTTTAAATGTTTTCACTACAAGTTATTGGAATTAATTTGGTCCAAGACAAGACACTGATTTGAAAATTTAATACGATAAATTTTCCTTATTTAAATCAAGGCATTATTAAAATATTTACAATTTGATTTGAGTTATTCATTAGAATACTTACTATTCATTAAGTTAAATTTTAAATAGCCATTAAAAATTGTAAATAATAGATGGCACATTAGACTAATTCAAAATTCAACTAGCCCTTTTGTGGAATACGGTTGAACAAGTTTCTTCATCGCTGATTTGAGGTATAAGTTAGGTACTTTCACAATTTTTCTATGCAATAAAACCAGGTACAGTATGCATTTATAAAAACAGTCCTACTTTTAATTAAAAGTACTGCTTTGATTAAAAGAGAAATTAGTTTAAATGTGAAGACGAGGTCACGTAAATAATTTGAAACTAAAAAAAAAAATTGTACCTTTCTTTCACTTTCTATATTCTATGTCATAATTAGTTAATAATGCTAAGCAGGGCTGAAATAATATTTGACAAACCTTAAAAAAAATGTAAATTCTTACAACTATTGTATTTTTATTATTTATTATTAAAAAAGTGTATGTGATTTGGATGTTGATGTTACAATTCATTATGAGCTATTTCATATGATGTCCTGAGCTCTATATCATTTTATCTGCAACAATGATGATATAAATAGAAAATAACGCTAGAAAAAATTATATTGAAAAATTAAGGGAACGTTAGTAAAAAATGGCAATATCAGCATAGGTCTTGTTTTATGTATCCAAACTAACATGAAAAGCATATGCTATCATAAAAAAATTCGTCACAACCACTTTAGAAAATCAGGAATATTTAGACAAAATACCAACTGACAAGATAGGAATAGTTATATAGTTGAGGGTAGTTTCCTTAAACAACTATGTTTTCACTAATTTTAGTTGAATTGAAGAGAATGAACATCTCTTATATTGTTTAAAACTATTTTCCACTATTCTGAAGATGTGATCCAAACACAAAACTGTTATTTCAGTACCTAAGCCTGATTTTTGATTGATCTTCAACTGCATAACGTACAACTAGTTTGCTTGTGAATTTACATAGGTGATATTCAAAGAAAAAGTCAAAACTTGCCTGGAAGTAGAATTGAAAAAATAACTCTGGCAAGAACGATAAAGTTTTTTCTGCTGGATTTTTTCCCTTCCCATAAGCTGTGGATAAAAGCCACACTCGTTAAGAAACTTTAGTTATTTACAATAGCACATGAATTATGTTATCTCCTCTCACTGATGCCAGTTGTGTCCAAGGCAATGACATATTCTTGTGGACCTGTTACCTTCCCAGTGATGAAAGGGAAAGCATGTAGGCCTAGTCCACAAGCTACTCCCATTCATGCTCACACTTATAATAGTGGTTAATTTGATAGATAAATGATAAGCTACATGAATGGATACAAATGATTGTGAATGCATTAAGAAAGTGATGATTAGGTCTACTAATATTTCTTTTTGCCCATGCTCAGAAGACGAAGTAAAGCAAATTTAATACACCATATAACCATAATTTTAATAGAAAATTGAATTTGATATAGGCCTATTGTTAAATCATTAGCTACGACCTTTTTTTAATGCTACTATATCTATAACGTATATAGTTTTCATAATTATATAAGTAAAATATTTTATAATTACACCTCATAAAATTTATCAAATTCATTATATTCGTTTTTATAATTTAAGGTCATTACCTTAACCAATATAAATACATTTTAGCATTAATATAATCATATTTAACTATATTCATTTATGATTTGAAACGAAAATATTAAGAATAAAGATTATTTACGTTCATCAAGTTTATTGCAACTCACATGGCGATGTTTTGAAACTCGCGGCAAGATAATACGTATTTTTATTGGTGTTCAACTTCTTCATGGTGCTACCAACCCTATAATATATATAGCTAAACCAGCTATCATGGTTGCCAACTCATTCTATTCACACACTAACGCTCATCAAAGTTTACAAGTCGTCAAACGCGCCATGGCGGTTATGACATGGCGTTCCATGCTCGCATTTATGACTTCGCGTCAGAAGATACCGTCATGCCTTCGGCCGTCATGGCGGATGACGCGCAAAATGAAAAGATCCGTGCTCAACCTGCAGGTATATTTGGCAAGAGACAGACATTCTTATAAACAGTACATAACTTACAATTTTTTTTTACTTAAAGATATTTACATTCCAAAACTTAAATAAATGGTACGGCGCACCGCACAGACTTTATCTCTCTTTCTATAAACTCGTAAGATTTCTGAACGGAATAATGTACATTGTATCATCATCACTCCACATAAGAACACGCATAAAATAATATACAATGATATAGAATCAATTAGAAAAGAGGCGCATCTTTGTCCACCTAAGAAAATTTCAAACAGTTTAATGTCTTCCACAAGGATCAACACATCGTATTAAAATTTCTATTTCTGGTTAAAGTTTTAACATTTTATAAGGTGTTGCAGATCTTCAAGTCATGGCATTGATATTTAATTATTCATTTATACATTTTGACCAATAAAAAATGTAAATATTGACTATTGAGTCTAATATGGAGATAGATCATTGCTGTGCAAACATTTCTCCTAAGAGCTTTAAGGAAAATACCATACTTTTTACTTTCTCTCTATCTTACAGGTAGAGAAAGTATGGTGATCGTCAAAAAAATCGAAGTCGAGATTTTGATGAATTTTGACGTTTCATGACTTCCTGAATCCGAAAAAGTGGTTTTTGAATTTCCGTCTGTCTGTCTGTCTGTCTGTCTGTCTGTCTATACCTCCAACTAGAGCCTAAACTATTTTACCGATTGAGCTGAAACTTGATATCTTGGGTTTTCATAGGGTTGCCCCGAGGGATTTTTGGAATTGGACATCTACCCCTAAAATTAAGGGTAGTTTACTGAAGGTAAAAAACAGAAAAAGTCGATTTTCTCAAAATCGGCTCTAACGATTTTGATTAAATTTCATTTATGAATATTAAAAAATATTCCAAACAAAATGGCTACTCTCAATATTTCGGCAAAATCGCTTTAAGGGCTTCGGTCTAATGCGTAAATTAACATTTTTTATAAAAACTCCGAAACTATTTGAGATATTAAATTACTTAGCATTACAAATATGTATATATATTTATAATACAAATATTTTATTCGAAACATATTTTTATAAAATCAATAATTTTTAATCTATACGCAATTATATATATATTTTTAACTTTTTGGACATTAAAGCTTAAGTATTGCGATCGTAAAAAAAACTAACCTGAAATGTTGATGGATTTCGACGTCTCATGACCCCCCGAACCCTAAAAAATAGTCTTTGCAATACCGTCTGTCTGTGTGTCTATTAAAACTTAAAATTAAGGGTAGTTTACTTGAGGGAAAAAAGAGAAAAAGTTGATTTTCTCAAAATCGGTTCCAACGATTTTGATTAAATTTCATTTATAAACATTAATAAATATTCCAAACAAAATGGCTACCCTCAATATTTCGGCAAAATGGCTTTAAGGGCTCCGGTCTGATGCGTCAATTAACATTTTTTTAAATAGCTCCGAAACTATTTGAGATATGAAATTACTTAGCATTACAAATATGTATAAATATTTAAAATACAGATATTTTATCCGAAACATATTTTTATAAAATCTATAACTTTCAATCTATACGCAATTATATGAATTTTTACTTTCTCTCTATCTTACAGGTAGGGAAAGTATGGTGATCGTCAAAAAAATCGAAGTCGAGATTTTGATGAATTTTGACGTTTCATGACTTCCTGAATCCGAAAAAGTGGTTTTTGAATTTCCGTCTGTCTGTCTGTCTGTCTGTCTATCTGTCTGTCTGTCTGTCTGTCTGTACCTCCAACTAGAGCCTAAACTATTTTACCGATTGAGCTGAAACTTGATATCTTGGGTTTTCATAGGGTTGTCCCGAGGGATTTTTGGAATTGGATATCTACCCCTAAAATTAAGGGTAGTTTACTGAAGGGGAAAAACAGAAAAAGTCGATTTTCTCAAAATCGGCTCTAACGATTTAGATTAAATTTCATTTATGAACAATAATAAATATTTCAAACAAAATGGCTACCCTCAATATTTCGGCAAAATCGCTTTAAGGGCTTCGGTCTGATGCGTAAATTAACATTTTTTATAATAGCTCCGAAACTATTTGAGATATGAAATTACTTAGCATTACAAATATGTATATATATTTATAATACAAATATTTTATTCGAAACATATTTTTATAAAATCAATAATTTTTAATCTATACGCAATTGTATATATATTTTTAGCTTTTTGGATATTAAAGCTTAAGTATTGCGATCGTAAAAAAACTAACCTGAAATGTTGATGGATTTCGACGTCTCATGACCCCCCGAACCCTAAAAAATAGTCTTTGCAATGCCGTCTGTCTGTGTGTCTATTAAAACTTAAAATTAAGGGTAGTTTACTGAAGGGCAAAAAGAGACAAAGTCGATTTTCTCAAAATTGGCTCTAACGATTTTGATTAAATTTCATTTATAAACATTAATAAATATTCCAAACAAAATGGCTACCCTCAATATTTCGGCAAAATGGCTTTAAGGGCTCCGGTCTGATGCGTCAATTAACATTTTTTTAAATAGCTCCGAAACTATTCGAGATATGAAATTACTTAGCATTACAAATATGTATATATATTTATAATACAGATATTTTATCCGAAAAATATTTTTATAAAATCAATAACTTTCAATCTATACGCAATTATATGAATTTTTTTTAACTTTTTGGACATTAAAGTTTAAGTATTGCAACCGTAAAAAAAAACTAACCTGAAATGTTGATGAATGTCGACATCTCATGACCCCCCGAACCCTAAAAAATAGTATTTGCAATGCCGTCTGTCTGTGTGTCTATAAAAACTTAAAATTAAGGGTAGTTTACTGAAGGGCGAAAAGAGAAAAATTTGGTTTTCTCAAAATTTACTCAAACGATTTTGATTAAAATTCGTATCTAGGCGTTGATTAAGATTATAAATAAACTGGCTATTTTCATTTTCCTATGAAAATGATTTTTAGGGTACTTTACAGAAGCGTAAATTTTCGTATCTCCACAACTATTGGAAAAACTAAACAACTTATCATTGCAAAATTGTAGGACTATCAGAAATAAAAAACTTTTATTTGACATATATTTTTATAAAAGCAGCAGTTTCTGAGATATTTGCAAATATATTAATACAATTTTGTGAGCTTTAGTTGTAAACATATACTACTTAAGTCCTAACGCAATAATTCTCCAATGCCATAGAGTAATTAAATATAAGTATCTAAAAAAAGTATGTTATTTTTCCTTAAATCTCTTAGGAGAAATGTTTGCATAGCAATGATCTATCTACATTTTAGACTCAATAGTCAATATTTACATTTTTTATTGGTCAAAATGTATAAATGAATAATTAAATATCAATGCGATGACTTGAAGATCTGCAACACCTTATAAAATGTTAAAATTTTAACCAGAAATCGATATTTTAATACGAAGTGTTGACCCTTGTGGAAGACATTAAACTGTTTGAAATGCTCTTAGGTGGACAAAGATGAGCCTCTTTTCTCATTGATTCTATATCATTGTATATTATTTTATGCGTGTTCTTATGTGGAGTGGTGGTGATGATACAATGTACATTATTCCGTTCAGAAATCTTAGGAGTTTATAGAAAGAGAGAGAAAGTCTGTGCGGTGTGCCGTACCATTTATTTAGATACTTATATTTAATTACTCTATGGCATTGGAGAATTATTGCGTTAAGACTTAAGTAGTAATTGTTTACAACTAAAGCTCACAAAATTGTATTAATATATTTGCAAATATCTCAGAAACTGTTGCTTTTATAAAAATATATGTCAAATAAAAGTTTTTTATTTCTAATAGTCCTACAATTTTGCAATGATAAGTTGTTTAGTTTCTCAAATAGTTGTGGAGATACGGAAATTAACGCTTCTGTAAAGTACCCTAAAAATCATTTTCATAGGAAAATGAAAATAGTCAGTTTATTTATAATCTTAATCAAAGCCTAGATACGAATTTTAATCAAAATCGTTTAAGCAGAATTTGAGAAAACCAAATTTTTCTCTTTTTGCCCTATAGTAAACTACCCTTAATTTTAAGTTTTTATATACACACAGACAGACGGCATTGCAAATACTATTTTTTAGGGTTCGGGGGTCATGAGACGTCGACATCCATCAACATTTCCGGTTAGTTTTTTTTTTACGGTCGCAATACTTAAGCTTTAATGTCCAAAAAGTTAAAAAAATTCATATAATTGCGTATAGATTGAAAGTTATTGATTTTATAAATATATGTTTCGGATAAAATATCTGTATTATAAATATATATACATATTTGTAATGCTAAGTAATTTCATATCTCAAATAGTTTTAGAGCTATTATAAAAAATGTTAATTGACGCGTCAGACCGGAGCCCTTAAAGCCATTTTGCCGAGATATTGAGGGTAGCCATTTTGTTTGTAATATTTATTAATGTTTATAAATGAAATTTAATTAAAATCGTTAGAGCCGATTTTGAGAAAATCGACTTTTTCTCTTTTTGTCCTTCAGTAAAATACCCTTAATTTTAAGTATTAATAGACACACAGACAGACGGCATTGCAAAGACTATTTTTTAGGTTTCGGGGGTCATGAGACGTCGAAATCCATCAACATTTCAGGTTAGTTTTTTTTACGATCGCAATACTTAAGGTTTTAATGTCCAAAAAGTTAAAAATATATATATAATTGCGTATAGATTGAAAATTATTGATTTTATAAAAATATGTTTCGAATAAAATATTTGTATTATATATATATATACATATTTGTAATGCTAAGTAATTTAATATCTCAAATAGTTTCGGAGCTATTATAAAAAATGTTAATTTACGCATCAGACCGGAGCCCTTAATCCATTTTTCCGAAATATTGAGAGTATCCATTTTGTTTGAAATATTTATTAATGTTCATAAATGAAATTTAATCAAAATCGTTAGAGCCGATTTTGAGAAAATCGACTTTTTCTCTTTTTTCCCTTCAGTAAACTACCCCTAATTTTAGGGGTAGATATCCAATTCCAAAAACCCCTCGTAGCAACCCTATGAAAACCCTAGATATCAAGTTTCAGCTCAATCGGTAAAATAGTTTAGGCTCTATTTGGAGGTACAGACAGACAGACAGACAGACGGAAATTCAAAAACCACTTTTTCGGATTTATGGAGTCATGAACGTCAAAATTCATCAAAATCTCGAGTTCGATTTTTTTGACAATCACCATACTTTCTCTACCTGTAAGATAGAGAGAAAGTAAAAAGCAGAGATATCAAGTAAAGTGTTTTAAGCTTTTAAACCAAATACAATATTTCTCCTTGCTTTTCAATCATTTAAACGGCCTTACTCTTATGTTAATACATGCCTATGATATGTACCAGTTTAATTGTTTGGCTTTCCAGAATTGATTTAGTAAAAAAAGAGGTTTGGCAAAAAAAAATTAACATCATATATTTAATTTATTAGATAATTATTTAGAAAATGATCATCAACGTAAATTTTATTAAAATACAATTTTTCTCAATCAAAGTATGTATCAAAACTTTCTATCAATGGTTATATTGTGGCCCTTTTGTTAATAATAAATAAAGTATGGTATCGAACTATGGTCCACAAAGCTATAGACAGTCATAATAACGTTGAAGAAACAAATAAATTCACTTTTATAACTAAAATATGTCCAATAGATAAGATGTTATTAAATAACAATTTTTTCCACCCGGAAATAGTATAAAATATTTTAAATCAGGATTGGGGCCCTTAAATTATCTAAAATTTTAACTCAGCTTCTTTCAAATAAAGTAAAAATCTTTTATAGTTAGTATGTTATTTGCTTTACATGTGTGGAATATAATAATTACTCATTAATGCATTCATAATTAGTTATTCACAGTATTAATATTCTGAAAAGGGGGAGACTTGCTTTATGTTACCACGTAAAACCAATTAATGTAGGTAACACTGCTGCCGAAATAACGTGTGGCGCGGTTAAATCTTTAACAGCCAAAAAAAGCCAGTCCATATATTAATGAGAGAAAACATAATTAATTAACTAAGTACGTAAAGAGTAATTGATTTTATCAGGAAGAGAATAAAAAAGTTAGATTAATTTAGTAGATCAAACCATTTGAACATCACCCATCACTCCTTTCCAACAATCAAGAAATAAGCCTTCGCTAACGCCGGCCTTGGTTGTAGCTATGCAAACTATTTAGCAGTCATGTGTGTCGGAATAGCATACCGCGTTAACTGAGCCAATAAGTTGCTACCTTTTAATCTCGACGGAGTGTACATACAGAAGTCCACTCGGAAGCCTTTAGTTATACAAGGCCACATTTTATTAGTAATCCACATAGCAATAAGAATCCTGTTGCTCACGTGTCTGGCTTAATAGACTTTTATATTAAAACCGGTAGCTGTTTCCGAACCAGCCTGCTTGCTCCTGTTGAGCAAGGCTCATATCGCAGCTGGGCCTAGTGTTTTTTGTTATTCCACTCTCCAAAATGCCTTATGATACTTTTAATTCATTGATAGTTAATTACTTTCATACATCCTTCATAACCCGTGTTCTTAAATAGTTCAATATGAAACTCGAATAGCAAAAATGCTAGCTGTATATATTACTTTAAAAAAATTTAACACTGCAGCTTACTACCTATTCGAATTATATGCATTTGTATTGTACTAATTACACAAATGGGCTAGAAATGAGTAAGGTTGAATTTAGATGAGTTGAATCTATATTTTCACGGTGGGAGAGTAGAGAACCATTTTGAAAAAAAATCTCTCAGTTAACTCAATTCGGATTCGAACCCTGATTTCCGTATCATCAGCAGTCTAGTTTAACAAGAAAGTGACACCTTAGACAATGCAGCCACATAGGCAGGTTTTATTCTCTATTTAGGTACTGGCTAGCTAGAACAAATTAGAACAATGTTTATTCCACGTGTCCAACGATTCATATATTTTCTTTGGCTATTTAATGATATATATTTAAAATAATTAATGCATATCTAAAATATTCAAAAACTTATATTTTTCCAGATGTTTGTGTATGTTAGCGAAATACTGAAAGGAATATTTATAAAATTATATTAATTATGTAAATACAAGGTGTATATTAATTGGTGTCAACAGGGACTCTGGAAGATCTTTGGTAGTTTGGGGGGGGGGGAGTAACTGACAGGAGTCTGGGGGTCCTTCCCATGTAAAATTTTAAACTCTGAATGACCCTTGAAGCTATTTTAAATAGACCTACTGTTACAATGTAGCACTTTTTATGCCTTTATTTATAATCAAATATATTAGGAAGAAAGGTTAATAAAATACTAACTTTTTTGGTCAACAGTAAAAATGTATACTTCAATTTACTTTACAGGTTGTAAATCCATAATTGTGAAAGAGGACGTTGACGATTAAACTTGGTTTTATAGGCGACCCATAAGCTAAAGGAATATTCGGACGAAATCTTTTTTTTTTATTTCGATGGCCCTAAGATTTATTTAGATTGATCCACACTTAAAAAATATGAAAATTTAAATATTTTTAAAGGTATTTGGAGTGGTCATCACCTAGAAGATTTTTTTAAATTTGAATGCTTCTTTAGGGTACAGTATTTATGGCGAGATTATAAAATTCATTCAAATGATGATAGTTCTAGTTCTCAAAACCTATTCCTATATTTACCCAAAGAAAAATTATTAAAATATGGATAGAATGAGCATTTAATAGTTTAAAGGAAAAACGCTATTATCGACCGTTTTCCTACAAAATCGAACGTAAAACAACCACTTTCAAGATTTATTATCACACTTTGATTTGATTCCGAGCTATTCTACAGCTGATTGGCTGTTGGTCAAAATACAGAACATAGGAAACTGTCACATTATTTATCTGCCAACACTTTTTTATATATAATATAAAAATAATGTTTAAAAGAGGTTCAAACAAATTCTCATATTTGACCACAACAAGAGTACTTTTGATAAAATATCAAGATTTTAATCTTATTAAGGTGGATAAAGATGGAACAAAATAAAATATTTAACTGTGTCTAGAAAAACTATTTTTACTTCATGTAAAAATTAAAATTTCAATTCAACCGTGAAATTTGTAGTAAATTGAGCTAATCTCTCAAAATTAGGACCATTACCCTTTGGCCTCTAATATTTATTTTCCTCAAATAAGACAATTACAAATATTGTTTTAGTATTTATTTTCAAAGATTTTCTTATGTGAATATATATATATTTAGTAAAATTAAGTCATTTAAATATTCTGTAAGAACTATAAGAATCTTTTTATAGTAGCGAACATTTTCAAAGTAAGATATTTGGTAATATTAAATTAACTCATTTTAGTGCAAAGATTTTTCACTGCAATATAAATTCAAGAATAAGATATTTTGAAAATAATAATTCATAATATACTTATAGCAATGTTATCAACCCAGAAACCACTTTTTTTATATAAATCCACACTTTTACTGGAGGAAAAACTATATTAACTTTTAACACTCTTTATTTAAAAAAAAATCCATTTAAATATATTAAGAAACATATTTGAATAAAAAGTTAAACCAATAAATAGGCTATAATTCGTATATTTGAAGCCATTTAATAAAATAATATTCATCCTCATTTTCTTTAAATTATTGAATAGGAAAAAAGATTCACGTAAATTCTGAGAAAGTCAACCACTCAACGTTGCCAATGTTTATCATTATTTTATTAGATTCATCAGCTATACACTCATACACATAAGAATGGCAATACTTCTCCTGAAATATAAACCTGAATTTTCTTAGAGCCCATAGGTTATCTCATTACGTGACATACTTAACTTAATATAAATAAAGTAGCGCTCACCTGCCAGGCCTGTGAATCACAGTGTAAAGCTTTGTTGAGTATTTCAAAACAAACTCTTAGGGAATATAAGGGAGAAGAGGACACACTTCTGACCCTCTACGACTACCATTTTGTAGTTTGTAGTTATATACTAAAAGTTATTTGAATATGCGTGGAAGGAGGGGCCTTCAGATAGTCTCAGCTCCCCCACCATGAGAATACAGGAGGGCCTTAAGACTCAATTTCACAACATGAACACAAAGTTTAAGATCATGAAGAAAAAAAATATAATCTTTGGGAGTGGAGCCTAAATTCTGTAAACTGCTAGGGAAGGAATAAAAGCTGTTTAGGTGGGCGTCCTTGAGTGTCAATAATTCCCTAACTCCCACCCTTTGTCCAAGTGAGGTGAGGAAGGTAGTCATCCAGGGATTTATGAATCATTATCTCCCCTAAGTAAAGGAAGAAAAGACATAAATAACTTGATCTCAAGTGCAGACAAGCTTCTTGAGTTCCAACTTCCAATGTTCAGACCACTCTGGATGCTAATAGTTTAAATGTTGCATTTATTCTTTTTTGTAGGTACCCAACACATTTAACAAAAATTTACTCTAATTATATATTTTTACTTTAAGATTTTGAATGTCGAACACATTTTACAAGAATTGCTAATAAATAAAATACTTTCAATTATTAATACCCGCTTCAATGGCAGCATGGCCTAAGGCATCTCATGGGGAAACCCCCGATCTTCCTCTATGTTAGTCAACAGAGCAATAGTTGACTGGAGATAATTGACGGGCGATAATTGCCTCGTGGGAAACGGCTCTAAGTGTTTTTAGATACAAGATTATAAGAACTTTACCTAATTTTTGTTGACGGGAATATGCCCCTAGAATATTTGACACCAATTATTATAAACCTTGTATAAATCATCACATTAAAGTATTTAAAGGAATAAACTACATATAACACAGCGTGAAATAGTTTTAAATGTTTCTTGTAATCCAAATTCTGGCCAAGATACTAAACTATCATTTTTTATGTGCGTATATGACTGAAGGCCGGGTAAAATCAAGCTCACCAGCCATAACTAAAGTTTGTGAACACTGATTTGTATGGATATTAGTACTGCAAGCGAAAGCTCACCCCACAAGGTGGAAATATATTTTAACTATATATGTCACTTTAAAACATATTTTGAAAAGCGTATGTCTCAGTTACGATTATTCATGTGGCCGTATAATACACATAAAGCTGTTTCGGATAAGATCAGAATGTATGATATTATATAAACAAGTCTACATATGTGGTTGATGAAAAGTCGGGTACACAGAAGGTTATTTTTCTTAAATGGCTTTCAATCTCCCACCACGCAAGTGTGGGCACACTTCCTCTAAATTCAACCTTACTTACATTAGCGTAATTAGTACATATGCGTATACACCGAACTGATTTTACGATAAAGTAAAAAGGGAAGGAGTTGGGTAAAGTGAATGTTCTCTTAATTATTTTTAACTATTTAACACACAATGAATAATCCTCTTTAAGGTAGGCCTATGCCTATAAAATTTTTAAATATTGACCAAATCGCTTAGAAAAGTGTTAAGACATTCTTAATTCTGGCTTGAAATTTAAATCTTGAATCTATTTAAATGTTCAACTGAAAGCGAGTATTTAGAATATGATGGTAACTGTTTAATTGTTAATGCTAGACGAGGTCTTATTTATGTTAAATAAGCTAAATAGTTATTAGTGAAGGTAAAATTATTCATAATGTGTGCATGTGTGTGTGCATGTCCCAATGTTGAAAAGATAGGAACGTTCATGAATTTATGGAACCGTTAATTTGTGCTGTGACATTCTATGTTAGAGCGTCAGGTAAGATTGGCTTTCCCACCGAATTTGAAGTTTAAGCTGAAGGTCAAATCTCCTTATATTCTACTTCAACCATCACAATAACCTTCACATCTCTGAAACATTTCAAAGGAAGGAGAACAGATTGGAAATATATAAATAAATATGAAGCATTTCAGCATATATTAATTTTTAGTAGAACTACTAAAAATTATGTTAGCACCGTCAATTAATTAAATTTCAGTTATAACGTAAGCATACGTAGATCAATTCAGTGTCGTCATAGAGATAGTGATGTGGTCCGGGTAAATACTCAGTGGGTAGAGTATTTATAAATTTATATTTACCCAGGTAATACCCCAAATTAGGGTATTTATAGCTTTAAGTAATTTTTTGGATGTATAGGCCTAATCATTTGTTTTAACTATAATAGTACTATAATTAACCTTATAATATCTTATTTTACAACTTAAAGTTATTGTAATAGCCCTAAAAAAATTATAAAATCATAAATATCCAGAAGCAGAAAAACACTAATTTACAAAATCAATTTTTGGATCGCGTTGCATTAAAAAAATGTCTACACTAAAATAAGTCTTCATAAATAGTCTTCATAGTCTTCATTCAATCAGGGAAGTACATCAACTCACGCTTTTAAGCATAGCATGTAAATATAATACAATTTTCAAGAAAAAGTAAAATTATGTTAGGTATTATTTACGTTTTTTACACCTACCAAAATTGTATTGGCCCTATTAAAATATGAAATAGGAATTTGTTCAATATGCTCAATATGATGAAATGCAAGCTGAGGTAACAAGTCTTCTGCAAGAATTAAAGAATTTAAATTTGCAATGTGAGGGATGGAGTAATTTAAAGACTAAACCTACAATAAACTTTGTTATTTCTATACTATTATTCTATATTATTTGTATATTATTATATTTCTATATTATTTCTATACTACTATTCTATCACTCTTTTCTGATTTTGTCATGACAAAAATAATAGGCACAATGCAACTTAATTGGAAGAGTTGATAACAGGGCCACCCATAGAGGGGGGAAATGGGGCAGGTTGTCCCAGACCCCCGCTCAGCGTGGGGCCCCAATTACCCAAACAACTTTTATTTTAGAAATGTTAATAGCATGTTCTTTTACTATGTTCTTAATCCCTGGTTTTTAAGATAATTTAAGTTAAATAAAAGTTGTTACAATATTGATTATTAAGAATGTGTTTTTTTTACACACTCCCATTTAGCTTTTGTTCTCAGATATGCAAAACAACGAAACGGGAAATGGGTGGTTTATGAAAGATTCATCAAGTTGATAGACTTTCACCAGAAGAAAGGAGCATATATTGCAGAACAGATCGGGAATTCTTAGCAGAGTATAACTAGAGCTTGCACAGTGCAGATGACAAGGTTACGATAAGGCCTCTATTATGTCAGGTAAATTTCAAGGTGTAAGAGCAAGAATTTTTGAAAAGAATCCTCAAGCCTAATTTTTACCATTCAGTTTAGCAAAGCTATTTTGGCAATATCCAGAAATTCTAAAATGTATTTTCTGTCAGTCCTGCAAGATAGAAAATTCTACGAAATACTGCTAATATCTCTCTTCAATCTATATCGAAAACTAGATGGATTGCAAGGGTAGACGTTGTTGTTCCTCTGACGATAAATCACAGAAATGTTCTAGATTCTTTGATTAGTATTGAAGTGGAGCTAACAGTCCGCTGAAGAGCCAAGCAGATTTATTGGGTTTAATTGAGTGGCTGCAACCGTTTGAACTCACCCTTCTCACTTAAATATGGTACAAAGTCTTGCAGTGCATTGATGAATTGATAATAGAAAAAGAGTCCTTAAAAGTTCTAAACTAATGGAAGAGGAAATACAAAATATGAAGAGCCTAGTGAAGGAGATTCAACTTTTTAAATAATCCTGGTCAAGTTTGAATAGAGAATCAAAAGAAGTAGCTTCGAACTTCGGAATCAAACCAGAATTGAGTGTCTCAAGAATGCATAAGAAAGGAAAATTCCATTATAATAGAGGGGATGTTGGCTACAAGTTTTACTTTCCAGAAACTATATTCAAAGTGCAGGTGTTCATTTATACATTAGATCTACACTTGTCTTCATTATATAAGCTGGCTTATAGAATGGCAGAATTTTCAGTTTTATTTTAGCTTCTTTTTAACCCAAGAAATGATGTGGACGCCTAAGCCATAGCCACTCATGCCGAAGCTTTGAAGGAACCATTCCTCAGGACCTTCAAAAAGAATATCTGATAGAATATATTAGGCTCTTTTACAAAATACGGACAGAATCTAACTTGTGTTTTAGTGGAAATGTGAGCTCTGCCCTCGAACTGCACAATTGTATGTTTCAAAAGGGTCTATAAACAGTTTTTCCACAAATTTATATATGTTTAACACTCCAACACTATTACCTGTGTCAGTAGCATCAAGAAGCGCGCTTTCAGTAAGTTATCTTTGATTAAAAAACGTTTACGCTCAGCCACCGGTGAGGATAGACTAAATCATTTGCTAAGTTTGAACTTTGAACATGATCTGGTTAAGGAAATAAGTTTTGAGGATATTATTAATGAACTTGCTGCAATGAAAGTTCGAAAAATTGTTCTTAGATGATATGAGAGTGAGCGTACTTAAGTATTTCAATGAAATTACTAATATGGCTTAACCACTTTTGAAGCAAACTTTTATATAATGTACACAGCTTAAGATTATCTTGATACAAATAAATCGATTACATTTTTAAAAAGTTTCGCTGTTTTCCACTGATACTCGGTCGAGTTATGTGTATAGACTTTGTACTACCCACTAGGAATGCTGATATGTTCGGGTTAGGAAGGTTAAGAGGAAGTGCACCCAATCACATGGAGAAATAGTGGAAAATCATTTATGAAAAACCACCCTCAGTACACACGAGTGAGATTCAAATCCGTATATAATCATCGGCAGTCTAGTCCACTATAAATTTGACGCCTTAGACAGTGATAAGAGGAAGATGAGCAAGTTTATTAGTTTTGTGAATGGGGACCCCCAAATTAATTTGCCCCAGGCCCGCTGAGCTATCTGGGTGGCCCTGGTTGATAATAAATCTTATTGAAAAACATGGACCGCAAAAGATTTTTGTGATTATTGCAGACAAAGTAGCCAATATATGATCTGCACAAAAATGAATTAAGGAAAGTTATTCTCTAATTGTACCTCTTGGATATTTTGTTCACCTTTTGCATCTTATCTGTGCTTACATTTTAGGATGTGCAACCGTTAAAAACTTTATTGCTTATGTAGTTGATGTTGTTAAGACAATCAACAATAGCTACATATCACAAGAACTGTTTGATCAGATTCAATCCAAGAAAAAGTTCAAAGATAGAATGTAATTAAATTTATCTGGGAAAACAAGATGGGGTAGCCACTTGTTGTGTTCAGAAGAAGACTTCTTGACGATTGTCTGTTCTAGGGTCCATGTTTAAAAGATGAATAACATCTTTAATCCTATTGTCGATATGATAGCTGTGATGAAATCAAAACAATCCCTAGATTCACAAAGTACATTCACAATTTAACGAGCTAGAATCAGTCATAAATAAAGAAATTCCTGTGTTTCCACTCCAAAAATTTGAGGAGAAGAAGATTTTGACAAAGTTTACAGAACGGAAAATATTTGAAGTAGGCCAAATTCGCCTGGCAGCCGATATTTTGAATCCATCACAAGACAACCAATTGAATGCAACAACATTGATTGATGCAATGAGTTTTATATGTGGAGTAAGCCACCACATCGGCTTGAATGTTGTAAAAATTCGGCAAGACTTAGCTCACTACAGAGCTTAAGAAGGACTGTGCCGGCGTCAGTTCATTTGAGATGGCGTGGCTGAAATTGAGTTAAGCCCAATGTTATGTTGGAGGGGCTTACGAAGAAATTATGTATTAGCTTATGTGGCATTAAGAATCCTTGGGACACCGGTCACATCAACTGTCACAGAAATAATATTCAATACATTCGCTTGGATTCATAGCAAAAAAAACCAGATAAACAAGACAATGGGCAGTTAAGTTAACATTTTTATCTCGAAGCTGGAAATTACTCGATAGTAGCAACCTAGCCAAAAGATAAAAATGACACATCATTGGAGCAAACTGAGCTGCAATCTTATGACGTTGAAGATGATACAGAGGGAGAGAATTTGATAGACACTACATCTACTTGTGAAAGTAATGAACCCTTTGGTGAGTATGAACGTATATTTACGTTTATTTTGTTATGGCTTTCTAAGAGTATGCACGTAAATATACGTGTTAATGTTTGTTAATTATTATGTCTGTAAATACACGTTCAACCATTTTTGTGCTCTACTGCTCTCTATGTCATGTTAAAGAAACTATTCCTAGACATTTACTAGTCTATATATTAGCGAATAGATGGGTCTACTGTCCATTACACAGTAATTAGTTTCTCTTAATGTCGGTGTAGAAAACAGAGTATGTTTTCCTTTTATAGATGACGTATATGTGCGTGACGGCTGTCACAAGCACCTGGTTGAGGAAATCCATGTTTATTTTAGTAGTTGTGTTTCCACATAATTTATTTGCGATATTTTCTTTTTGCTATGTTAATGTTTATAAAGTTAGTGGCCACATATGAACATTTATGTTTATACCTTGTGATGAATTTCTTCATCGAATTCAGCGTGGCCGTTGGCGGAACCTTCACGTAATCAAAGATGGCTACTGTGGTTATTCGATCCACGTACGGGATTATGATTGCTCGTAAAGCGCTCAGGTGGACAGCTAGCACCGCCTACTTGGCATTCTGACTGGTGTTCCAAAAGTTAAGTTAGCTAGAAGACAACAGGGGCGTGGCAAGATGGAGTCAGGCAGGAGGGAGTCGATGAACGCGTAACCCGAGAAAAAAAAGGAAATGATCGGTGGAGGTGCTTCGAGAAGGTCCGAAGGAGGATAGTATGTGCCTTCGATATGTGATTCGGATATATGAAGCAGGCTTCCCATTGCATCGTTTGGCTTGAACTCATCTGCTGGCGTATAATTTTTTTGGAGTGTGTTCGTGCTTCGAGGTATCCCCTTTTTTGGGTAAGTGCTCTTTCTTTATTTTTATTTTGTTCTTCTATTTGTATATTTCGGCCATCTACCTATTCGCTTCTCTGGGCCTAAATGTAGGGATAGGCCTTTTTTTTTTGAAATCCCCATAATGGCTTGGATTAAAGCGGGTGGACTTCCGTAGTTGGGCAGACAGCAGCTAGTTACGTGCCCGATTCATGTACTTAATTTAGATTCCCCCTGTTTTATCTATGAATGTCTTTATTGGGCTATGTATTGCATATGGGGGAACTGTGTATTATTCTAGTTACATGTATGATGTTACTCAGGGTCCTCCCACCCCGAGCTACGTGGATGGCCTTATCATCCAATCCCCGGACTCTCCACCCTGAGGAAGGTGTGGGAGCTATTGGCCCCCACTTGATCTCACGGGAGGAGTTCTGAACCCCACGTCCCAATTTGGGCGGCCAGACCTGGTTCGAGCCACGCAAGTCGCCAGGGCCGTTCTAGACGGACCTGTCATCTTTCTGTGTATTAACCTATTGGGCACCTGTCATCTTAATAGACACCTTATGGTTTTGCTAAGAGTGTATAAACACTTTATGATTTTGCTAGTGTGCACAGTCAATTTATGATTTTCTAAGTGTGCATAGTCACTTATGAATTTATTATGAGCTAAACACTCATGGTTGTGCCAAGAGCGGACAGACACTTATGTTTTCACCTTCGGGTCTACCACCCCTTTACATTGTTAATAATTTAATCTTTCTTCCTGTAATTGGTCTTATTCAGTTTTGTGTACGTATTGACTTTTCTTATGTTACCAAGTTGCATTAAATCTAAATCGAAACTTATTCTGATATATGAAGATTCATTTAAGTCAACTGGCGGTAGTAGGGGGAGTCAGTACTGGATTTTTCTCACGGCCACCGTGTACAGTGGCGCTTTTAAGTTTAACTCTAGTTTAATTTGCCGGGTCTTGGTTCCCCGGAAAAACAAAAAAATACCAAGTGGCGCCCATTAGCATCAGGTTCCTTCCCTGACGAGTTTCGTACTTCGGTCCTGCCCTTCGCTATACCCCGCCAGTTTTCACCAACTCTAACCCACCCTCCAACTCATACTGTAGCTGGTCGGCCAATTTGTAGCGTTATCCGTGTGAGAAATTACGTCCCAACCTTAGTTTTTATTACTGTTTTATTTATGGAGGCAAACTCACAAATTTATAATAATAATAATATTTAGCATCGCGTCTTACTAACCGTTCAGGTTATACGATTAAGTACTAATTACGCTAATGGATTAGGAATTGGGAGGGTTGAATTTAGAGGAAGTGAACCCGCATTTGCGTGGAGGGAGAGTGGAAAACCATTTAGGAAAAACCACCCCAGTTCACCCTACCGAGATTCGAACCTCGATCTCCCCGTCCTCGGCGGTCGAGCTCAACACGACTAGCGCGTTAGCCAACTACGCCACCGAGGCGGGTCACAAATTTATAAATAAAGGTAGTTTTCACTCGTGAATGTGTATAATCCTATTATAATTTTTACATTGTTGTATTTATCATGGCATCTTTGCCCAAAAGATGAATGCTTACAGAAAAAGAGGTGAATGAAATAATTTCAAATTGGGAATCCACGAGTGACATGATTGACATAACTCACAGGGATGACGGAATTTCTTCTGGTTCATCTGAGCAGGAACCTTAACATGAAGTTGCTGACTATAACAATATAACACAAATACAGAGGAGAGCAGATGTTCAGCCAACAATGTATGATACATTTCGGTGGCAAAATAATGCCAATTTTCATCCGAATAATATAGAGTTTGATGACAATAATGCCGGAATTTCAGCACTTTGTGAGTTACCAGACAATCCTAGTTAAAGTGACTTATTCAAACTTATTTTTGATAGTGATTTTGTCCAACACATAGTAGACGAGTCAGACAAATATCACTCATACGTCACTAAGAATTTTGAAGTGAAAGAAAAATCAAAACTTAAACTATGGGTAAAACCACCCATTTCTGAGTTCTATACTTTTCTTGTAATAATAATTCTGATGACCCACACAACAAAACACCGTGTGAAAGATTACTGGTCCACAGACCCTTTTCTCTCCACCCCCATAATAGTAAAAATCTTTTCACAGGAGCGTTTCTTACCTCTACTTCAACTGCTACACTACTTTGATGGTTAATATGAGCCAGCTGTGTATCGTCTGTATAAAATCGGTACAATCCTTGAAATTACAAGAATGAAATTCAAAACTATTTTCAAACCACATCAAAATGTATGCATTGACAAAAGTATTATGGTATGAAATGGTAGTTTGGTCTTCAAACAATATGTGCTATCCAAGCGACACAAATTTAGTATAAAATTATTTGTGTTGTGAAATTGTACAACAGGATTAATTTTTATTTTCTGTTGTATACAGGTGCCGAAACAAACATCGAAAAAATGGATGAGCTTGGTATTTCTGGCTCTATTATTACTACCCTTATGAAGCCCTACTTAGGCCAATGACACATACTATATTCTGATAATTGGTACTACAGTCTTAATTTATTATAATATCTCCTGAGCAAACAAATTGGGCATGCGGAACAGTGAGGTAAAACAGGAAAGAGATGCATAAGTTTCCACAAAAAATGAATGAGGAGTGTGATGTATTCCACAGGGAAAATATTCTTGCATAAAAATGGCATGACAAGAGAGATGTGTGCATGTTGACTACAGTGCACTCTCACCAATGGGCTGAAACAAGTAAAGTAGATCAAGTATAAGGTGAAGTCATAAAGAAGCCACTCTCTCTAATTGAGTACAATAAAAACATGGGACTTGTTGACAAAGCTGATATGCAAATAAGTTTTTTGAATGTACCAGTAATTCAGTAAAGTGGTACAAGAAACTATTTTTCCATATATTGGTAAGATTATTTTGAATGCACATATCCTATACTGTCTAAAAACCAGGAAGAAAATCAATCATCTTAAGTTTAGACTAAATGTTGTTCGATGGTTGCTAGAATAATTCAGTCCTAATCGAGTTCCCTCTAAAGGTGGCAGATACTCAGCAAATCTCACACACCAAACCCACTTCGACTAACTGCAAGACATTTTCCATATCCAATGCCAGGAATGACAGCAAAATGCAAGCCGCAGAGGCAGTGCTATGTCTACAAACAAACAGCTAAAACACATCAAATCTGAAAGACACATGGAAGAAGTAGGCAGTAATGAGAATGACTCTGGTTGAAGAGGTCACTGAATTTGTATCATCTAAATTAATCTTTCATCTCAATATTAGATTTTTAAACACAACATACTCGTAAGTAGCAGGGATACCTGGTCGTGGCAATTTGACCTTTGGAGAGAGTTCATTGACCTACTTTACACATCTGGTTAATTTACCGTTATTCCTCACCCCATCCCCCTTTCCCCTAGACCATACAACAAGAGCTCAACAGAAACCACTTGTCACAGCCACGAGGCTATATTTCGTGAGCAAGAGTGTGTATTGTGATGTCCACATCCAGTTGATTTACAGTTTTTCCCCTTAAGTTCACTGGAAAAGAAAAATTCAACCGGACTAAATTTCAATAAACCTAAGCCTAATAGAATTATCCATCCCAAGACCATCATAAATTAATGCAAATTTTAAGGGAGATTTATTGACCATATCGATTTGTTCCTTTGTATATCTCTGTGAAAACATTTTCAGAAGAAAGAAACCTACGTTACTATTGCTTAAAATAGCCTTTACGTAAATCCCTCTTCCATATTTAGTCTACCGCTCCTCAAAAGATATATTTTTAATTTTTTTTTCCATCAAATTCCTTAGTGAAATATATTGAGTCTACGACTTGGCGGCGTTGTACTCTTTCATAAACGTATTCATGTCCTAAAAAATACAAAAGTAGATTTTAAAACTATATATTATAGAATTTCAAAGATGTAAAAATACTTTTAAAACGTTAGATTACCTTGATTGTCTGTGTGATGGTTACTCTGTGTGTTTAGGATCAGGCTGAATAATTTCAGTCTCCCTAGCATGTGGATTTCTGAGTGCATCTGCTTGGGAATCAGATGCGACCCCTTGGTTGAAATCTATGGCTGTCTCTCTCCAATTCTGTAGGCACTCTAGATGTAGCCAATATCAGTCACAGATAACTTTACAAAAACGCTCCCCCGAGCCAAAAGCGTATGATATTTTTAAAGTGAGCAAAGCATCCAGAACTACAATAATCTATTGTGCGTTGGACGTTGGACCCTTTTAGAAAGTCTAAGACATATGTGAAGTTATTGAAAAATCTGTTGTCCCAAGCTCTACACATCTATCACCGTCAAAGTATTCCTCACAGATTGTTATATCGCCAATAAGTGATTTAAAAGGCTCTTTTCAACATTTACAAACACCGCGCCCTCCTCTATTGCAAACTTTACGCTTGAAGTGGTTTGTTAAAGCACAAGTCCTCAACTGATTTTATTTTAGCGATGTCTATGCAGTTTTATATGGCCGTATTTAAGCATATGGCTGATATTTGCGAACGAGTCTGGACAAAATAGTTTCTAATAAATAAACACAATGTGAACAGAGCCTACCTTTCTAATCTCGTAAACAACAAGATAAGTTGTGTCTTAAAGTTACATAAAGTAATGAAAAAGCTCGCTAGAAAGCAAACATCAAATCGACGATTATTTCTAGATAAAGGTGAACGGCGTCTGGTGGTGAGTAAACAACAAGAAAAGCACCATCTTGAGGTTATATAAATTAATGAGAAAAAATATCGAGTCGGCGATTATAAAAGGAGAATTTATATCTACCAGAATATCATTTCCTTGGGGTCGTGCTGAGTGAAAAGAAGCTGTCACGTAATAAAACACTGAGCTCTGGTATTTTGGCAAAAGTAAGTACAATTTTACTACTATTTCCCTATACAAAGTAGTGTTCAATTTATTATCCAAACTAATATTTAATATTCTCTTTTTTTTAGTGTCTAATGAACAAACATTTACAACTGACAAATCTATCAACAATGCTAGAACCTCTACGTTACACAATACTGATCGATACAACATTTTGGACTATGCCCCCCGTACAAACCCTGACGACTCATTTACCATAATAAGAGAAACAGGACGAACGTATAGTCGGTTCAACACGTTAGGCAGAGATATTTTAGTTCGAGTCAAACATTTAATTGTGAAAGTGAGTCCAGTGCATTACCTAATGACGTGTTTCTACAGTCTGTTGGTATGTTTGCTTAGAGGTACGGCACCCTACGATTTAATGGGATTCACGATCACGAACATGGAGAATAATCTGGACAAACCGGTGGGGGTTTCGTATCGTAGATGCGAGAAAATTGATGAAAACACAATTATGAATACATTGACAAAAGTTATTCAGAGTAACGCCAAATTTGATATAGCCGATGTATTGATGATTAAAGTGAATCATATCAAAATTATGATGGGAAACGGTAGGACAGCATTGAAAAGAAGATGTCTTTCAAACCATTATCTCAGTCACCATAAAATGAGCATTGTCATTGTTAAATCATTGACGGATTGTTTGGCGCACGCTATAGTAATAGTGATAGGCAAAATCACTAATGATATTAATTATAAATCATATTTTCAGGGGAATAAAATTAACAATATGGTAGATGATCTTCTTACAAAAACGGGCATATATTTATCCGGGTAAGGGGGGCATGAACATCTCGATAAATTTCAACGTTATTTCGGTGACCAATATAAATTACGCGTGTACAATACCCTCTCTACGATAAACGGAATGTGGTACGTGGAGATATCGTCTTCGACTAGATATATTAACCTATTTACGATGACGTCACGCATCAATTCAACGTAATAATTAATATGGCGGTCACTTTTTCGCTTCGATACTTTTGCGACGGATGTAATACCGGCTTTAAAAGAGGTGCGAGTCATTCTTGTAAGAGTTCTTGTCCCCCAATGTGTGGCCACACCTCCGTGTTTGTACGAGAGCGAAAAATTGTATTGTTGTAATTGTAACAGATTCTTTAGATCTGACACATAAATCCATAAATCAAATAGAAGTGACGGTAGGAAAACCTCATCGTTGTTACATTCAGACGTAGAGTCGAAAGGAGCTCAACGACCAATATCTAATGGTATTTTATGATTTTGAGACTAGGCAAGATCGCGCCATAACCGACGACTATTTTATGTACGAACCGAATTTTCTTCACGTACAGCACTTCTTACACCCCTCTCTCCAAAATTTCCTTACGACCACAGATAACTTAAAGGAAGGGGGAGGGATAATAATCTACATATATACAAAGGACATGAAATGCAAGATTAAATAACATTACTATATACGGTTTATTCAAAACAAAAACAAAGCAGAGCTCTATTACATGGTCTCAATAATCGTACTGAGTTCTGTGGAAAATCATAATAGAAATAAACAGTCATTTAGCGCAGTTCATTAGAGAGAAATTTCCCTCATTCTTGACATCTTTAAAAATCATCTAAGCTAGTCTTTAAGAGACAAACAACCCATAGTGTTGAAAAGAGTACATTACTAAACTTTATATAAGGGCCTTATGGACCTTTTTATATTGTTTCAAAGGCTTCTGAGTTACAACAACTAAAGCAGACTTCAACAATTTTAATAATAAATATAAGGTATATTTATTAGACATTTTTACAATACGCAAGAATTTGGCTAACAAACTTTAGTCAAACTCCTATACCTATACCTATACTTTCAGTTTAGAAACTTTCATATACTTGCGAACTCAAAGTAAATAAACTATTATAAACAAAGTCTAGCGAAAACATTTAAACAATGTTCAACTATAAAATTAATTACTAATTAATTTTGATCTGTCATACAATTTACGTTACAAAGTTAAATTGTATATGGATTGATCATAGACAAAAAGAAATTAAAAATAATAATTAGCAACATTATTTCAAAATGAAATATTTATACGTGTCCAACACAAAAATTATCACGAAGTTATGATTATGTAAAGATCAAGAAAAACAGCTGACTCTATCGCCTAAGTGGCGACAGAGAAAAATAATAGAGATTCATATTATTGTTTAATATTTGGTAAAGAAAATTAATGTGCAAAATCACAACGCCCAACACGGCTTATACACAAAGTTAAAGTTTTAATTATAGAGTTCAAAATGTACGTCGTCATAGTTTACGTTCGTAGTCTATCATGGATTATCCTGACATAGTCCTGGTCCTAGGACTATGTTCCTCCATCCAGTGTCGATTGAATAGTCATTTCAACAATCCGATTTCAGCACTTTAAATGGGGAGTTTCATAGCCGGGTTGCAAGGTGGGGGGAAAGAACAATTCTGTCGGTGGCATTTCTTTAGAAGAAATGGAACGTCACGTCGCTCTGTTGATGTTGTTGTCCCATTCATCATCTAGAGTAGATGTTCTTCCATCGGATTTTATTTCCGCAGTACAGGAATCTTCCACCAGGAGGCAGGTAGATACTATTCCGTCAGTCGTGGATATTTTGGCACGGGTCTTCTATAGTGTTTATTTGATTTAGTTGGTGTAAACATCGACTGAAGGGGTCTCGTGGCTGACGTGGTCACATCCTCGTTCTCGGCTTCTACCCGGTGTTGCTCGTCTAGGTGTTGCTCGTCGTTGCTCTAACCACAAGATAGATTGGGTGAGTACAATTCCAATGTATTCAACTATACTATAGAATTAATTTTATTGATTAGAATTGTCTATTACGTTATGTCAAATTACTGGAATTACAATATTGAAGTGTACTATTGTAGGGTTTATAATATTATTGAATATTATTTGGAGCGGGTAGTATGAATCAGAGGCGAGTTATGTGTGAAGTTTTGAATGGGGGCGAGTTCTAATGTAACACAATGTTACACACTATTGTGTAAAATGTGAATTTAATGATAATATGGAAGAGGATTGTGAACAATGCGGGAAACTATCTCATTCCTTTTGGGAGAATCCGGGAGACGGCTTTATCGAATAACTGAGACGACCGAGGCCGTTTGCCAATAAGATAACTTGTCTTTCGCACAACTCTTGGGGGTTCGACGCAATATTTATCCTAAATAGGTTTCTATCCCTAAAATTATCGCGGACTAAACTAAAATACTCTGCATGACGATGAACCACATACAATTTAAAGACAGTCTATGTTTCTTACCCATGAAACTGAAATAGATCCCGAAAGCGTTTGGAATAGACTGTAAAAAAAGACACTACCCCTATCTGTTAAATACAGAAGCAATTTTAAATTATATCGGTGAGATGCCCGGTCCCAAAATGCTTGGCGCAGATTATATGAAACTGGATGAACGAAATTACTTTATGGAATGGCACGCTGAGAAGTTAGTGCAGGGGTATGTATTCTATAACAAGTCAGAATTGGAGGCCTATTGTGTAGACAACGTAAATATATTGCGCAAGGTTTGCCGTACATTTCGTCATCTATTTATAAATTTAGGTTTGAGGGACGTGTTTAGGGAATCGATCACCATCTCGTCGGCGTGCAGCCGGTTATTTAGAAAACTGTTCTTAAACCCCGATACGATAGAAATCCTGCCCAAATGAGGATACAGGTGTGGTGACAGACAGTCTGCGAGAACCATAAAATGGTTAGTCTATCTGCAGAAAACCCGCCCCAATATTCACATACAACACGCCTTTAATGGACATGAGATAGAAATCTTGGGCAGGAGAGTGGACGGTTATTGCGAGTCTACGAGGGAGATTTTGAGTTTGACGGTTATTTCTTTCATGGCTGTACATGTCTTTCAAACCGGGACGTCACTATAACAGGGACGAAAGAGACGCCCGACGAACGATACGAAAGCACTTTATTGAGAGATCGAGCATTTAGAGCTGAAGGGTACACTGTGACAACTATGAAAGTGTGCGACTTTGACAAAAGTCTCACTGAAGACACGTAATAAGACCTAGAGTCAAACAATCACCCTATGATTCAAAATGCACCACTCAATCCACGTGATACACTGTACGGGGGACGGTGTGAATCTATGACGTTACACTATAAGACTAACCCCAACGAGAAATAAGGATATTTAGATAATTGCAGTTTATACCCTTGGATATGCAAATATTTTAAATATCCTGTAGGCCATCGTATAAATATTTTTGTAGGCGACGACTGTCCCGATGATGTTGTAGAGCGAGAGGGTATAATTAAATGTACTGTTTTACCTCCTAGAAATTTGTATCACCCCGTACAGTCCTACAAGACTCAATCAATTTTAATATTTTGTTTATGTTCTTCTTGTGCAAACGAGATGAACCAAGGTGGTTGTACACACGATGATTTTGACAGGACTATAACAGGTACGTGGATAATGGACGAGGTTCGACTAGCCCTAGAAATGGGCTACAAGGTGGTAAGAGTACACGAATTTTGGGAATATCAAATTACCCGTTTCGACGCTCAAACCAAAGAAGGAGGACTGTTTGTAGAGGATATAAACAAGTACCTCAAGATAAAACAGGAGGACTCGGGATAACCCGGATGTGTAAAAAGAGATGCGGACAAAGACAATTACGTTAACGACTATTACAAAACTGAGGGAATAGTGCTGGATAAAAACGAAATTGATAAGAATCCAGGAAATCGCGCACTCTCCAAATTATGTCTAAAATTTTCTGGGGACGATTTACACTGAACGAGAACAAGACATAGACCAACATAGTGAACAACCCAAAATAATTTTTCTCCCTGCTCACCACCCCCAGAACAGAGGTACGCTTCTTTATCTTTTCCAACAACAAGATCACTTGCGTCTCGTGGACGTATCGTGAGGAAGCCGCCTTCCCCCTGGACGTGGTCAACGTGGCTATAGACGTTACGTGACTACCAGTAACCGTATGAAATTATATTCTTATCTCGGCATTTGGGTGATTCTTGTCTTTACTGTGACACAGATTCTATTATCAGTGTGATAGGACCAACAGAAACGTACACGATACTGACAGGTGACAAGTTGGGTGACATGACAAATGAACTGGCCACCTACTCTGAGACAGCGTACATTACAGATTTTTTTCTGGTGGACCTAAAAATTATTCGTACAATGTGTTTGTTCACAAGTCAAACGAATTCAGGTCCACCCCCAAGGTCAGGGGTATAACGCTAAACTATGAAAACACAAAGATTGTACACTTTACAACTATTAAAGACATGATTTTGAAAGACATGGACCCCGTACACGTGACCAACCCTCTAAAAATTAAAAGAAAGAGAGGTCCCAACGTTGTCTCCGAGATGGAGAGAAAAAACTATAATATGGTATTCACTAAGTGTAGGTGATTAAATAACAACACACCCTCACCCTACGGCTATAGTTGAATTTTTTCTCTCTGATTTTTTGTGATTAATGGAAGTATCCTAAATATTCGTTTGGAATGTGGATATTTACGTAAAATGCAGATTCGCAGAAATAAAGGTCCAGGTATTGAAAACATGATAAAATAGAATCGTGTCTGTACTTGTTCCCCTTTTAAACATTGTAGAACTAATACCAATACTTTGACGGTATGTGAAGAATTTCATGATGATATAATTTTAACATTATTAAGATTAGATGTAGAACAATCTCCTCTGGTACTACCACACACAGAAACGGGCGTGAAAAAGCAATCATTACACAAATGTGAAAGCGGCTGCTTTAACGACCTCTGTCCGACAGACGGTGCCCCTATTTGTGTACAGGTTAACACACGGTATATAAATTATTAGGTGTTTAACCAAATATATTTTGACATGGTGAAACGACTAATGGATGACATTGAATAATTTTTCTAACAAATCAAATTGAAAAAACTTATCATCATATGTAGACATTTTTCTTCTCTCTCTGATACTATTATCATCTGTATTAAAGTAAAAAAGATAAATAGAAACGCTTTTCCCCTATTAGCGCTACAACATTTTCTGCAGGTCTAGACTTGAAAAGTCTGTACAATTGTAGCAAACAGCATTCGCGCAGGGTTTTAGTTAAAATTAATATTTATATTATAGTACCAACAGGAAGGTACGGTAGAATAACTCAGAGATTAAGTCTGGCTATTCATCATGGGATAAATGTTTTGCCTGGGGTTATAGGCGAAGACTATTATGGTAATATTTGCGCATTGCTCATTAATCACGGTGACAGTGTTTTTAGAATTAAAAGGGGCTATAAAATTGCTCAGCTAGTGTGTGTGAAAATTGATTACCTTACAGTTGAACACACTGATTCACTATCAAACACTGAGAGAGGGGAGGGAGTATTTGGATCGAGCTACACCACTATAAAAGACCGAGTCATAGGTCGTTGTAATTAAGTACAATGGATAAAATCTACAGGTCCATCCTCACGTACTCATTGAAGCAGTATTTGTGTCTGATGTCAGCCACAGAGTTGAATAATCTACCTATAGAATTTATTAAAGCATACGCCTGTAGAGATATCAACCGCGCTTGGGATTTACTCTCTCGCTCTGTGTAGCATGAATTGAAAGATTACAAATATTGTTTGGAACATTATAATAAGGGGATAACACAAAATGATGGACCACCGTCTATTAAGAAAAAATTTCGACAATGTCTAGCATCATCATCATACAAAAAACACAACAACTAGGTGTTATATCTATTTAAGTGACTTTTATTTACAGTTTGGATTCTGACTGTTGTTTGTTTTTCTTTACAGTTTTGTATCAACAACTTTGTTAGAATATGTCTAATGTAATTGTAGATTTTCAAGGGTTTAAAGATGAAAGCAAAGCTTTCATTATTAAAGAATGCAGCATTTTAGACATGTGGGAGAGTGTGATACATCACTGGACATACAAGTCCCCATATTCGTTTTCTAAATTACCGCGTCATATTCAAAAATCATGTGATTAGCTCACACATAATCATCACGGTCTGTAGTGGGGCTACGGTGATATGACCGCCAATCAATTAATTCACTTTTAAAAACGGCGACTCTTGACTCGTCTATAATGTATGTTAAGGAGCAAGAGAATAAAAAATTTATAATGGAAATAATAGACAAAAAATACTTGTAATTGATATGTTAGACTTGGGGTGTCCCTTGCTGAAAGAGTTGAACCATAATAAGTTTGATAAATGTTTAAGCCATCAATAAATAAATCTATTTGTATACTTTCAAATGTAAAATTTTGAGAGAATGATTCGTCGGCACCACCACTATAAATTAGGAATCGTAAATATTATTTTTTTAGTTTTAAAGCGGCACTAGACGAGTGCACATCAATGTCTGTGTTTGTTCACCCTTTCACACAGATATTGGCAACACCGTCTAATTGCGGGAAAACTACTTTGTAGACAATTTTCTTTTAAACTTAAAACAGGTGTGCAGTTTTGATAAGTTTGATAGAATTCTATGGTGTTTCAGTGAGAACCGTTCCATTCCTTCGCGATTATCTAATCACGTCTTACTACACAAAGGAGTACCGGACAATTTTGATTTTAAAATCAAGGATGCACCTAAACTCGTCGTCGTGTTGGACAATTTAATGGACGAAGCCTATTCAAGCAAAGTGAGAGAATTTTTTACCAAGGGAAGTCACCATTGAAACCAATCGGTTATTCTAATCATACAAAACCTTTTCCATCAGGGGAGTAAATACATTGTGTTTTTTAAAAACCCACGCGATCAAACAGAGATAAACTATCTATCTAGACAAGTTAATCCGGATAATCCATCCTAAATATAAAGAATATATAGGAAAGCGACCCGCCCAAATCGTGGATATTTATTTTTCGAAATGAGTCAGAACGCGGACGAACGCCTGAGCTTCAAAACGGACATATTCGACACTATTTGCAAAGTGTTTATCCTCACTACACTACTAGATGAAACTAGTCAAGGAAAATAGACACGTGCTGTCGGTGTTGAAAACGGCTAATCAAAAATTGCGCAAAGCTATCCTTAATGTCTTTGACCCGGAGGTTATAACAACACTCGGCGAATGTGCGTTAAACATATTAAACAGTAATATTAAAATTAGTAAAAAGATAAGCAAAAATTAATAAAAATATAACAATTTTATGCTAAAATTGGCCAGTAGCAGCGTTGAAGAGTAAAAGAAATATAGCCGTTCAATTGGGCGGATACCTAAGCATAATACTACCGGCTATTATTTCCGTTCTGATCGGGCATTAGTTAAATAATATGTCACAAATTTAAGAGATGCTTCTTGTTCCGCCCGAAATATTTCGTGATAAACGCGATGACAAATATCCCGATTTAGTACAGATGAAAAATATTATTAATAGTATATCTAGAATAAAATAGACAATTATCCAAGATTGGCTAGATTTAGAAGGCCTCAAAAGCGACATTTAACCAACAGGGAGAGCGTGAGACGACTGATAAAGATACCCATCGTGGGTCCCGAAGTATTAAGTCATAGACCGATCGACCGAGGTAGACGAAAAGTAAAAAGAAAACGACTTTAGTTAAGAGACAACCGGTTCCACCTCGATTCCTTTCAGACGAGGTGAAGTACGAAGGCGCACCTGTTAAAGACACACCAGATAAGATGGAATGGGTGGAAGGGGAATCAAATTTTGTGTCTATATCAGAATCTGATGAAATCGAAACAGCTTCATCCCAATTATTCGGCAGGATAACAGGGGAAATATTTATCACCGTACGTAAACAGGAGAGTGCCTACCGACCCTGTATTTGAAATTAGAGTAGGATAATTTCAAAATTGGTAACTCAGGTTTTACCATAAAAGATAACGATATCTACCTGAGTAACACACACTATAAGGGTACGCAAGGACTTTGGGAGTTGTTGAAAAAAACGTAAATAAAGATATAATTACAGAGAATGATTTAAAAAATATAAAGACATACTAATTACAACGAGAGCTCTTCGTCAAAACATTGATTATAAATCAAAAAAAGTCCAGTATAGGTTTGAAATATAAAACAATCATTTCAAAACTGTTTCCAGCCAGACCTCGTTGTAACACGCTCATATGAGCACCGCGTTAAAAAAAATTATATTATAATCTCGCACGGCTGTCAGCGTTTTCGTACGCCACCAAACTTTAAAGGTCAGTAGTGTAGATAAAATAAAAGTAGACGAATGGTTAACGAGGCAGGACTCAACGCGGTATAAGAAAAATGTTTCCATGTAACCTGTACAGAGTGGGTAATATCGACGATGTGTGGGATATGGATTAAGTAAATATGAGAGCTTTAAAAAAGGACAAAGCAAGCTTCAACTATCTTCTAAACATTATTGACATATTTTCAAATTATGCGTGGTCTATACCGCTTAAAACAAAATCCTGTCTGACATCACTTTGGCCATAAAACGGGTTTCTAAGTGAAGACGCCCACTTTCAATTCAATCAGACAAGGGTGGGGAATATCCTAACTATTATAAATGCGAATGTGAGTTTGTTTGTTTGTTTGTTTGTTTGTTACCCTTTCACGCCTAAACTACTCTACCGATCATCATGAAATTTCGCATACACGTTGTCATGGGTACAGAAAAGGACATAGGGTACCTTTCATCCAGAAAAAATTCAAATGTGAGTTTGTTTGTTTGTTTGTTTGTTTGTTTGTTACCCTTTCACGCCTAAACTACTCTACCGATCATCATGAAATTTTGCATTCACGTTGTCATGGGTACAAAAAAGGACATAGGGTACCTTTATCTAGAAAAAATGCGAATGTGAGTTTGTTTGATTGTTTGTTTGTTACGATTTCACGCCTAAACTACTCAACCGATCATCATGAAATTTCGCATCCACGTTGTCATGGGTACAGAAAATGACATAGAGTACCTTTCATCCAGAAAAAATGTGAATGTGAGTTTGTTTGATTGTTTGTTACACTTTCACGCCTAAACTACTCGACCGATCATCATGAAATTTCGCATACACGTTGTCATGGGTACAGAAAAGGACATAGGGTACCTATCATCCAGAAAAAATAAAAATTTGAGTTTGTTTGTTTGTTTGTTTGTTACGCTTTCACGCCTAAACTACTTGATCGATCATAATGAAATATCGCATATACGTTGTCATGGGTAGAGAAAAGGACATAGGATACCTTTCATCCAGAAAAAATGCAAATGTGAGTCTGTTTGTTTGTTTGTTTGTTTGTTACGCTTTCACGCCTAAACTACTCGACCGATCATCATGAAATTTCGCATACACGTTGTCATGGGTACAGAAAAGGATATGGGGTACCTTCCATTAAGAAAAAATGCGAATGTGAATTTGTTTGTTTGTTTGTTTGTTTGTTTGTTTGTTTGTTACCATTTCACGACTAACCTACTCGACCGATCATCATAAAATTTCGCATACACGTTGTCATGGGTACAGAAAAGGACATAGGGTACCTTTCATCCAGAAAAAGAGTACTGTTCCTGAGGGATGGAAAAAAATAACTTTAGACGGTCGTCTGGCATAACAACTCGGCCTACTGATATGAATAAATTAATTGCAACATGATGCCTGGAGTACAGAATAAGGGACCTACGGTATCCCTGAATAAAATCTGACATCCCGAATTAAAATCTGTTCCCGAATTATTTTAGGCACATCTATCTTAAAATGATTAAAAATTATTATATTCAGTTAATTAAGCTCTGTCTGTTCACCTCATTATGGTAAATGACAAAATTGTCGTAAGAAGTTTGGTATTATGGGTATTGGTATATCAATTAAAAATATTATTTTTACTTTAAAATGCGGTATCGATTTGTGCTATTGAATGTACTAACTAACGTGGTATCATCTTGCTTATCTATGGCTATAAAGCTTGGAGAAAGAGAAGAAAGGGAGTTGGGGGACCGTATTGATGGGAAATAGCAATACATGTTTGCGATTCATTTGTTTACAAACATTTATTTGTTACCGTTTATTTATCTGTGTTTAGTCCTATTTTAATAATATAGTAATTGTTTTTCGTTTTCAGATTTTATTGTTCCTTTTTTTCTCTTTGATCGATAGTTTATCATTTATTATTTTTAGGTTAATTATTTTAAATGATTACAAAAATTATACTTTAATTGTTGTTGGTTTGATGAATAAAAAATGTCAATTTTGTGATGCTTTAAAATGGAAAGATGAGACCGCAGGTATGTGTTGTTCTAATGGCAAAGTTTCCCTTCCTTTACTTGGTGAACCAGAACAGCCTCTGAAAACTCTATATTTATATGATGCAAATGAATCACGGCGCTTTTTAAATAGAATTAGAAAGTATAACTCATGCTTTCAAATGGAATCTTTTGGAATAGATAAGGAGATAAGAATGGCCGGGTTTTCGCCAACCTTTACCGTACAAGGTCAGATATATCATCAAATTGGTTCACTTTTTCCAACAGAGAAAGAACACCATAAATTCTTGCAATTTATTTCATGGGTGATGAAGGAAATTAAATAAACCGTCGTTGCTTATACATTCAAGGAGTTGAAAGAGATATGGTATTAAAAATTCAAAGAATGTTACATAAACACGACATTTTGATAAATACCTTTAAAACCGCAGTAAAGAAAGAACTGGCCTCAAGAAGATTATAAGGTTATCATCCATGCTGATCGAACTCCACGTGGTGAACATGAGAGGCGCTATAATGCACTGACAATTAATGAAGTTGCTGTCGTGGTGAGTGGCGACCAGTTCTCTTCAAGAGACATAGTGTTACGAGCATACGATAATACACTTACACGCATAGCCGATACTCATAAGTTTTATGTTGCTTTGCATTACCCATTAATTTTTAGCAAGGGAGAGTCGGGATACCATTTTAATATTCCACTCATTAATCCCACTACAAAACAGCCAGTTCCCAATAAAAAAGTTTCATGCATGGATTTTTACGCCTATCACATGATGCTTCGAGAAAATGACTTTAACCTCCTTCCGCGGTCAAGACAGCTCTTTGACCAATTTTTAGTAGATATGTACACCAAAGTAGAGAGTGAACGTCTTCGTTACATTTCTTTAAACCAGAAAAAACTGCGAGCTGAAAATTTCATTCACCTGCAAGATGCGATTAGCACGGATGGTAACATAAGCCCCAACTATTTAGGCAGAATGGTTATTCTTCCCTCTACTTTTGTGAACAGCCCCCGCTATCTGCATGAACACACACAAGACGCTTTCGTCTATGTGCGAACTTACGGCAGGCCTGACCTATGCGTAACTTTCACCTGCAATCCCTCATGGAAGGAAATAACAGAAGATCTAATTCTCGGGCAAAGAGCTACTGACCGACATGACTTAGTTGCCAGCGTGTTTCGTTTAAAGGTTCAAAAACTAATGAATGTTATTACAAAGGGAAAAGTATTTGGAAACGTCCAGTGCCACATGTATTCCATTTAATGGCAGAAACGAAGACTGCCACATGTGCATTTTCTTATTAGGTTGCAAGAAAAGCTGTGTCCCAATCAAATAGATAACATTCTACATCTATTGACTAACAACTTCAATATGTTCATCGTTTTTATTGTCATACTTTCTGTGTCAATCGACAACCTGAATTTATTGATAAAATCTACATTAACGCGAGCGAAAGCCGCGGGAAAAAGCTAGTTTAAATTATAAATTTCTAAACTTTTTGAAACAAGCTGGCGTTCATTTTTATCATTTGCATAATCCAGACATAAAGGGGGCCGTCGTGGAGCGTTTCAATCGAACTCTGATAGTTAATATGTGAAAATATTTCATCGCATTCAACACACACAACTACATCGATGTGCCAGACAAGCTAGTTTAAAATTATAACGCTAGTCTTCATTCGACCATAGTAATGGCTCCAGCATAGGTCAAGCATATTCATGTGCTTAAAATACTATTACGGCTCCGAAAACAGTGGGCTAAAATTAAAATTGGGAAAATTTTGTTCAAGGTGCGTGATCATGTGCGCATAAGTAAAGAAAAAATAATTTTTGACAAAGGATACGAGGCTGATTTCACGAGATAAATATTCAGCGCGGTTAAAGTAATTCCTAGACTTCCTCAACTGGTCTATTCATTACAGGATCTTCAGGGACGACCCATAGAGGGACATTTTTATAGCCACGAACTAGTTTGCTTGCGTCATCCGATGATTTTTCAAATTGAAAAAATAGTACAGAGTAAGCGGATTAAGTGCATTCAACATCATCTTGTCAAGTGGAAAGAATATGACAGTTCTTTTAACAGCTGGGTACCTGCGTTTGATATTAAACAAATATGAGTCAGTTTTATGTAGCACTGCCATTGGATTCGAGAGCCGATTATTAAGAAAATAATACACTCTCTTACTATACGACAAATTTGACACAGTTCATAGGGTTAGAACACGACCGGTGGGAGGTGGGACTAAGAGAATTATTTTATCACGTAGGTTTTGAAAGTCTCGAAGATAACATTTTATCCAAAGACAAAGAATTGACGGCAAACGTCGTGGTGACCCAAGTGGGACGTGTTTCGTTTCCTCAGCAAGATTTCGCATCCTTTAAGGAGCTTTATAATAAAATTAAGAGCACGATAAGTGATAAAGGTGATCTAGAGTTTCTAATATCTTAATTTCAATGGTACATTCTTCGCGATCAAACAAAATTAACAGAGACTAAAAAACAAAATCATACATGGACCCCCGACAAGTCGCCCATAACTAAGCGATTCGAAAATACAATTTCATTTAAGGTGGTGAAAATAAAATTTAAAATATAATTTCCTGTTCGACTCTATGTAGGAATCTGAGAATTAATTACGACCACACGAAACAGACTACTCAAAATAGAATCGCTTAATGAGGTTAATACACATATGAGGGATTTAATGAGCGAGGATATTAAGGTGGTCTTTTTGAGACCTAATCGTAAGCAACCCGACCCTAGTTCAAACAAAACAGAACCTGTCTTTGTGTACACAGACATTATAGGTTCACAGTTGCTAGGTGATTCATATGTGAGAGGGATTAGAATCATACAATTTCCCTCCGCCACCGCACATCATATTTACTTTCATATATTCTATTTTCCCATCGAGAAATGTAATTTTGATTCTATAAGTATAGGCTTATATACAAAGTTTGGCAAACTAGTGAATTTTCAATCAGGTTCCATGACCGCCGTAGTGGTTTTACATTTTAGAGAAAAAACTATATACATAGATACGAGAGGTAGTAATTTAGCATAGTCTTAAAAATATAGGGAGAGAAAGAAAACATCCGTCTCGTCTATCACGCCAGGTATAAAATGCAAGAAGCCCTAAGCCTCGGATCATTCTTGGGTGGACTATTTCGATTTGTCAAACCCCTGTTTGTGAGGGGGCAAAAGCGTTGGGAAAACAGATGTTACAAACAGGTTCGCACATTCTGGCCAATATAGCGACACGGGAACACGGCCAAAAATTCGGTGATATAGTTAAAAAGCGAGTCACTCAGGCGGTCAAGGAACGAGGCTTAAAAAGAGTAAAAAATGTAAACGACTTCATTCGAAAGTGGATGCCAGAGCAAGAGAGAACAAGAAAGTTAAAACATATATTTGAGACTAATTATGGAGTGTTCAAAAACCGAACTAATTCTCTTCGACAAAAAATGCATTAAAACGATAGTTAAAAATAATAAACTATTGGAATAAAAGTCCATCACTTCTGTGGAAAACAACGCTCAGTTAGAATTCTTCTGTCCCGTAGACAGCGAGTACTTTCGCAACCTCTCTTATATTAAATTATATCTTCGTATTCAACTGGTGAAAGGGAATGGAACACCGGTCGCAACTGACAATAAAATCGGATGCGTCAACAACTAGATACATTTTTTATTTAGTCAAATCAATATATCTATTAACGAAACACCTATTACAACCTCTATGGACAACTATGCCTACAGGGCTTATTTAGAGACTTTAACTAATTACGGTCGAGACGTCACCGACACCCACCTGGTGAACGGTATGTGGTTTTTGGATACCCCTGCCGCTAACGGTTAACTCACGGCATTAACGGAAAACAAATTCTTGGCCACGAGATTAGACTTGTTAAAACATCCGGTCAACTTTGTGGGACATATTCCGACATATTTAATATTTCACAATTGCTATTGAAAAATGTATCCATGCGCGTTAAATTTATTCGCAAAAAAAGAGAGCTTTGTCTGCTTACAGATGCGTACAATTTAAATACCAACATCCAGCTTAAAATGTTAGACGCCACACTCTTTGTGAAACACGTGGATGTGTCGCCAACTATTTCACTCGCTATAGAAAATATACAATTACAAAATCCGGCCCAATACCACATCAATAGGGTGGACGTCAATTCTGTGACCGTACCCAAAGGATCCAAGTCTTTGAGCCTAAACAATGTTATTCAAGGAGTTATCCCTAAAATTGTTTTATTTACTATGGTGTTTAACGATGCTTTTATGGGCAGTTTGAACAAAAATTCGTTTCAACTCATTCATAGAAATCTGGATCCTTTCGTCCTATATGTAAATGGGATACAAAAACATTTGCCCATTTTGATAAATTTTGACAACGTTGGCACGTACACCCTCACTTATGACACATTATTTTAGGGATTGGGCATACACCACCAAAACCACGGACATTTAATCACGCGAGACATGTTCAATAAAGGTTACTTTATGTTGGCGTTCGACTTGACTCCCGACACAGCAGGACAGGACTCGCACACCAGCCTTCAGACAGAGTGAACGTGAGATTTGAGTTACAGTTCAGTACAGACCTTGACACCGCCATAATCTCTTTGTTCTACTCTGAGTACGAGGGGACGGTGTCGATAGATTCTAATCGGGAAGTGAAAATTAATTATTAGCACCATGAATTCGCATCAAATAGACACACTGCTTTGAGGCAAAATTTCATTCTATAAAGGGACAATTTCTTCTTACAAACTACCCAAAAGTTTCATGCGTCTCGGCTTATTTGTGGTTAATCTATACCATCACACTAAATCCGGCTTCCATTGGGTGGTTCTATATTTTCCAAATTTGGGGAGTATTTTGATACATATGCCAGACGACCGAGCCTAACGATGACTAGACTCAATATTAAACACTCGAGACGATGGACGTACAACAAAAAACTACTCCAAGCCATAGCGTCCGGTGTGTGCGGCCACTAGTGCTGCTTGTATGTCATTGCCAAGGCCGCCAGCTGGAATCTGACAATATTCCCAGACCTGTTCCGAACCACAAACTTGCGCAAGAACGACCGACTTGCCGTCACCCTGTTCAAAAGTCACTTTGGCAGTTGTCCAAGGTGTACGCGCATGGGTGCCCAGCCGTGTGTTCCAGCATTGAATATAAAAATTATACTAGAATTTTATTTAATCATTTGTATTCAATAATATTACAGATGAATCTCATCATGTGGGCCATCTTTGATTTTTCATTTATTGTCAACTCAAAAAAGGAGTGGGTGGTCACCGAGCTAGCGATAGTTTTCATCGACGAGAAACAATCATCGTGCTATCAATTAAATAAATCCACTGGACTGTTCTACTCCAAATTGAGTGGAATTCTAAAGCAAAATTTAGATAAAGCCGTCGTACCTTACGCATACAATAAACAAAAAGGCAATTTCTTTTCCCGTCTCAAAGGGCGGACATTTATCCCTCCACGCAAGGACTCTAAATGTCCCTTTGTAGATGTGATCAACAAAAATATTTGGGGATGTACCGCTCCTTATCACGACATCACCCTGTGCGCGTTAAAAAATGTAAACGCCTTGTGACGATTCGTCAGATTTCATAGCCCCGAGAAATTGTATAAATATTGTCCAATCACCGAAGACGACGACACCAATACTAGCTTTAATTGTGACGACTGTTGATTGCAGGTCATCAGTAAAGACGCAGACAACAATGGAGAAGATGACGTGCAGCTCTAATGTGGTGGAGGATCATCTCCCGTCCGAGGATTCCCAACCGTCGTTGGTGACCCGGACTTTCAACCTAAACGACAAACAGAACAAACACGTAGCAGTGGGCCTCTTTCCTAGCCGCAACTTTTACACTCACGTGATGTTTTCGTCAAATTCTAAACGTCTAATACTCACCGTTCAGCAATGGAACTTTTCGTCAAGGAAATGCCGTTTTGGCCCGAATGTGTGGAGAATTGTTTAAACATTGTGTCGAACATGGACGACTTTACCATAGTGGTGAAAAAAAACTATTCGGTGTGTGTAAATTGAGTCAGAGTGCAAAAAATATTCACATATATTTGTCTACGGACGAATTAATAGCTCTGTACGCTCTTGAACAATATATCAACACCGTGTAAAATATCTCAATCATCCTAATGTATCGGTATTCATTGACAATGTCCTCATCTCTAAATCGTTTGTCGACCCGCCCGATCCTATCCCATATTTTTACTATCTATCGTTGTTTGACGATCTTTGTGTAACAATAATAAATTGTGAAAAATGTGTATTTTTTGATAATATTAAAATGTGAAAAAATGTGCATTTATCTTTCATTTCTAGTAATATTTCCCTCCGATTTAAATGATATATTTGTAGTATGAGCCATATAACTTTTTTAGATATAGGTTTACCACTTTATAGAGTATATCTAAATATGACGTCATTAATAATACATGACAAGCAATGATGGTTAATACAACCAGGGATATAATCAAACGTCACAGAATATAATAATTCATTAAATTTGAAGACGTCACAATCTTGTGACATCATTGTATTACGTCAGATATTAAATTAATAAATGTAATTCTCTTGTGACGTCACCGGAATACCGATATTTTAGTTACACCATCCCCCCCATATGTCATAGTTACAGTTGCAATTTAAATATCTCTAACATAATTAACCCCACTCCCCCCTGAAACTTCATTGAATACTCATTCAAAACTAAATTTATTTAAGTGACGTCACGTATATTTTAACTACACCATCCCCTCATACGTCATAGTTACAGTTGCTGGCTCAGTGACAAAATCGGACATGGCTGCCCACTTACTACTTACCTGTAGTGGTCACAAGGCCTACATAATATTAATATTGCTGTATGTAAAAAAAAAAATCTACGTTGTCGTTGTGGCTTCACGCTATAAATATTAAATTAATTAATTGCTGATTGTTAATAAAACGAATACTAAGAAAATTTTATTATTTTTAAAAATCCTTAGAACATGCTGTTTGGAAATCCCTGGATATTCCAAGTCGGGGAAGAGCTGGTAATATTCACGTGACAACTTTGTCGGAATGAGACTGGTAGACTGTTAAATGTTATTCTTTATTTCTAACATATGTGAGTTAATATAATGTTAGCAAAAACAAACCTGCTTTATTGTATAATATAAATATATTTATATATTAATGAGTAGAAAGTATAAACAATATATAATAATAATTATTATTATTATTACTATTATTATTATTATTATTATTATTATTATTATTATTATTATTATTATTATTATTATTATTATTATTATTATTTTTTATTATTATTATTATTATTATTATTATTATTATTATTATTATTATTATTATTATTATTATTATTATTGCAAACAGTTTCACTGTTTGGATAGCGTTTATAAATTAACTAAATTGGGTTTAAGGTAAGATGGCAGGTTCACACACACGTACACAAAGGCATTAAAATTATTATGATAAGCCAAACTTATATTCATGCACTCTACTTTGTAATGCTAAAGGAAGGATGCAAAGTTAAATAGTAAGAATAACAATGAAAATAGCAATTTATTAAGTGAAACATAAAAAATACATTAGCAGATCAATACAGGTTGCTCATATGGTATTGGTTGTTTATGTGATACGTTTAACAAGAAAACAACAACATACATTTTGATCTATCACCATAGCCTGGAGCTGCCGACTACCAGGCTTGTAGCCAGTATTTTGGTATATCGCTAGGACTGAACTTAATAGACAAACGGGCAAAGCCCATATACCTAGGATTCCTCAAACCACCCTGAGGCTGGCACTTATCAATCAAAAATTGGTGTATACCAGTCTTGGTCAAAAGGGTCCACAGCGTGAACGTCGTGCCCTCACTACGTGAGAGTTAACCGTATTCCACAAGTTCACAATCAGTAAGCCCCTATTGGGTGATCACAGTATTAGTAGTGGTTGACTAACACTGAGCACTCGATCAAAACTAATAATTATGGCGTACATTAAATCAGGTCTAATAACTGTAAGGGGCGTGGCTTAGGAAGCCCTCTAAATGATAAATATTTCGATACAACACAGTATTCACATGTATTGATTTCTTAATTACTTTCATTCTGCATCATCTAGAGAATAAAATTGATAATTATGACTTTTTCAATATCTTGTGATAACACAGACATATCCATATTTAATAAATGTTATTATAACTACTCATGAAATAATTTAAATACGCTAATGGGGTAGGAATAATTAAAGTATTTATGAGGGGTACGTGTACCAACATTTGTAAGGAGGGAGATTTGGAAATATCGTTAGTTTAATAGGGCAGTGTTTGAACTCCAACCTCCTCAACCAACTATATCAGACGATCTTCGCTTAAGTTACTTGTACAGATCCCAATACATATAATGTTGGTGATTGTAATTTAAAAAACTTTGTTTTTCTGTTGTATGCTATAAATGTTTTAAATAAAATTTATTAATCACCTGCTGTCTGTCAATAAAATTACTAGTAAGAAAATGTGGTTATTATTATTATTATTATTATTATTATTATTATTATTATTATTATTATTATTATTATTATTACTTAAAAAATCCCTAGAATATGTTGTTTGAAAAACAGGCAGGAGATTGCAATATACATGTGTCAACATTGCCAGAATGAAATATTAAATAGCTCAGAGTAGTAAACTTTAGGCTTTATTGATCACACATGTGTAGTTAATATAGATTTAGCGAAAAATATTTATTTGTGTTGTAGGATATGAGTAGAAAGGAGGAACAAGTATACTATTAATATTATTATTCCCACCAGTTTCACTGCTTGAATATTGGTTTATAATTTTAACTAATATGGGTTTAAGGTAATTGTATGTATAGGGAGTGTTTGGGTGTAGACGTTAAAATACAAACATAACTGTTTAATAATATTTATATACAATCATAATCTACACAATTTATAGTTTTTTTTAATCGTGTGTGTGTTAATTCAACGAAACTCTGCGAGAACTTACATTTATTCATCAGTAATACTGAATCCAATTATGAGGATCTTGAATTTATTTTAAATGTCATACGGATCCATCACGGAGGCTATATTTTGATGAAATAATGTATAACTTTTACATATGTTCCTAAGTTAAATACCTAAAGAAAAATCATGGTTGCTATATATTTTGATGAAATAATTTATAGCTTTTACATAAGTTTATAAGTTAATTATCTATTAAAAAAGTCACGGCGTCTATATAGATTGATTATTAGCACCGTGTCTTACTATCCGTTCGGGTTATACGCACTTACGCTAATGTGTAATGGTAGGGTGATTGTGAGATGAAATGGTGGACCTAAAGTTTAACGTGGAATCTGAACCACGGTGGAGGCCTGGCATTCCTCACAGTCACAAGTTGTGATTAATATACGTCTTGTCAGAGGTGAAGGAAGGGTTTGGCTATCTGATAAATCTGTACCGCGACCGAGGATCGAACCCCGGACCCTCAGCACAGAAGTCTGACACCTTACCCCTAGACCACCAGGTCACCGGCGTCTATATAACTTTTACATAAATTCATAAGTTGTAACGATTTATATATCTAGACATAGTGTGTTTATTAATTCCCCATTAACACAAATCCTTATACTATTATAAATGCGAATGTGAGTTTGTTTGTTTGTTTGTTTGTTTGTTACGCCTTCACGCCTAAACTACTAGACCGATCATCATGAAATTTCGCATACACGTTGTCATGGGTACTTAAAAGGATATAGGGTACCTTTCATCCAGAAAAAAAATGCAAATGTGAGTTTGTTTGTTTGTTTGTTTGTTATTGTTTGTTACGCTTTCACGCCTAAACTACTCGACCGATCATCATGAAATTTCGCATACACGTTGTCATGGGTACAGAAAAGGACATAGGGTACCTTTCACCCAGAAAAAGTACTGTTCCTGACGGATAGAAAAAAATAACTGTTAGACGGTCGTCCAGCTTAACAACTCGGCCTACTGATATGAATAAATTAATTGCAACATGATGCCTGGAGTACAGAAAAAGGGACCTGCGGTATCCCAGAAGAAAATCTGATATCCCAAATAAAAATCTGTTCCCGAGTTATTTTAGGCACATCTATCTTAAAATGATTAAAAAGATTATATTCAGCTAATTAAGCTCTGTCTGTTTACCCCGTTATGGAAAATGACAAAATTGTCGTAAGAAGTTTGGTATTATTCATTTCAGCAAAAATAGCTCTCACGGTATGATGCTACGACAATGTAAACTTTTAGTGTGGGACGAAAGTACGATGTCCCACAAAAAAGCTATAAAGGTGTTAAACCAAAATCTTCAGGACTTGCGAGAAAGGAGGAATGGTAATTTTACTGGCTTCTGACTTCCGACAAACTCTACCGGTGATCCAGAGGGGCACACATGCAGATGAAATCAAAGCCTGTCTCAAGTCATCAAGATTGTGGGCAAAAGTGAAAAAATTCAGCCTAACAACGAATATGAGAGTCCACCTTTATAATAACGTAGATTCAGGACATTACGTAGAGACACTATTGAAAATTGGCGATGGACGTTTGGACACGGATGCTGAAGGCTGTATTTTACTTACAGGGGAATTCTGTAATTTGGTGGAAAATGATGTGGAGCTCATTGCTAAAGTTTACCCAGACTTACCACTAAATTTAAATTGTGATCATTGGTTGTGTGCAAGAGCAATTCTTGCACCAAAATATGAAATCGTTAACAAAATCAACACTGACATTTTGAAAGAGGTGTAGGGAGAAATAAAGGAGTATTTGTCAATAGATACAATCATGGACACAGAACAGAGCACTTCATATACCGCTGAGTTTTTAAATTCTCTGGAGCTATCGTGTGTACCCTCGCATAAACTACAATTGAAATTAAGCGTACCAGTTATGCTTATGCGAAATTTAGATGCACCCCGTTTATGTAATGGGACGAAGCTTCAATTACACAATTAGGTTAAAATATAATCTGTGCCACCATTTTAACAGGTGTGGGAAAAGGGGAAAGTGTAATCATACCTCGAATCCCAATAATCCCCACTGACCTAACATTTCAATTCAAAAGATTCCAGTTTCCAATCAAACTTAGTTTTGCTATTGAGAATTAACAAAGCGCAAGTGCAAACATTGCAGGTAGCAGGGGTGCATTTGGAAATGCCATGTTTTTCCCATGTCCAGCTATATGTAGCCTGTTCGCGTGTGTCCAATGCCCAGAATTTGTATGTATTTGTGCCAAATGGATGGACACACAACATTGTATATAGGATCGTCCTAAAATAATGATCTATTCTGTGCCCATGATTGCAACGGTCAAGAACAAGCGGAGTAAATAAGGGATTTTAATTAACTGTAAGTAAAATTTAAGATGGAGTAGGATCTTCCAATTCGTGGCAAGGCATAACCTGTGATTCTACTGACACACACCCCGCTACTTCTTTTCTACTCCTACACTTAGGCCTGATTTATATTGTGTAGTTTGTTTTTTTCTTTATCTCTACCTCTATTGACTAACAACCTCAATATGTTCATCGTTTTTATTGTCATATTCCCTGTGTCAATCGACTACCTGAATTTATTGATAAAATCTACATTAACGTGAGCGAAGCCACGGGCAAAAGCTAGTAATATATAATCAAGATTTAATATTATGTATATATATGTGTGTGTTTGTTTTTCTTACAGTACATGTTTTCAAATTTAAGTTTGTTAAAGTCTCATGACACTTGTTCTCAATATATTCACAGCTGATCCCACATTGATGTTGGCTTTATTAAATTTATGTAAGGTATTTCGTCATCATTTCCAGGGGATGCATTATACCTCCATTCAGATCCATATCTATGGAGGGAATCTTGTTGCCATCAATGGTAGAGGGAGGAATTGCACCCTTGTTAAAAGCCATGCTGGTGGATGTGGTTGCTGAACCCCCATTCGGAAGCAACTCAGGCTTAGGTCCTTCGGAGCTCGTGCTGGTCTTCCGGACGGGACTGTTTCCTCTGGCACCCTTGTTGCAACATTTGCCGAGGTATAAGTGTCTAATGGCCTTTACAATGTGACGTGATGATGTAGTCGTAGGGGGACTTCCATACGATGGGTGACGGCTGAGTCTTACTATGCATTCCGCCTGTCTGGCAATAAGGGAATTGGCCTTTGCCAACTAACTCTTATATGAACGAATTCATCGATTTATATAGTACACAAATGAAACATATATATATATATAAGGTATATTAATTATTGTAGTTCCACTTGAACAATTTCGAAAATAGTTCCCCTGAACTCAACTTAAAGGCCATTTTCAATACTACTTACAAATGTCCTCCCAGATACCGCAACTAATAAACAAGCATGCAACAGAAAAATATTAGGAAAGGCAAAACATACAGGGTCAAGTGAATGTTGCATATCACAAGACTTGACGTAATTGCTAAATACGTTTTATTTTCCACTCAAAATCCAAATATAGCTGTCCCAGCAACGCGTTTTACTATCCGATCAGGATATAAGCTAATGCGTTAGGGATGAGGAAGGTTGAATTTAGAGGATATGCACTCGCTTTTGCGTGTAGGAAGAGTTGACAAACCACCCTCATTGCACCCAAACGGGTTCTAACCACGATATCCCCCGTCCCCGGCAGACGTGACGCGTTAGACCACTCGACCACTGAAGCAAACCAGATTGTGTATAGATTAAGAATCCTCTCGCTAATGATCCAGAGCTGTGCGGATGGGGGTGAGGCGCTTCAGAGTACAAACCTATTACTATTTTTGACACAAAGAGTAAAATTAATTTCACGACTACATGTCCGTCACCCACGTATTTCCAGGACGCAAACAAACATCTTTCTGACTTTCAAGCGGTAACGCGTGCCATTCCTACCAACCTACTCTTGCAAATCATAAGTGGCTACATCCAGGGAAAATATTAGGGTGATTTCTCACTCTCCCTTAACACTGTTGTGTTGGTGCAGAAACCCTTATTTAGGCTTTCCTCACAATATGTGTTCAAGTTATTTGAAAGGTAACCTAAACGCCAAAATATCCCCATCAACTCTTCAGGGCCATAAGTTTTCTGTTGTAATGTCAAACACTCCCAGGATACCCATTTAACCCAACACCTTAATTTAGTTTAGTTGGTAGCGTATCTGTCCACTGAGCCAAGGGTTTTCTTAGAATCTTGGGTGGGTGAACTAGGTGTGGTTTTCCACTCTCCTACCATGCGTGTTTACTTACTCTAAATTCAACCTTTCGAATTCCTAATACATTTGTACATAAGCGTATAACCCGAACGGGTAGTAAGATGCTGTGCTTAGTAATAATAATAATTAAAAATTGTCGAGTTCATATAATATAATTAAGATAATTACGTCCAAGTTTCCATTTTAGAAAAAAAATTTGATAAGAGGTATGGGAAGTTCGGGGTTGGACCCCACCGCAACTAATTTTTTGGTAAATTTTCATAATTCGCCAACTCTGAAAAATTGATATACATTTCCCTTAGTAAATCTAATTTATTCAACCTTATTTCTTTCTTGTTAGAAATATTAAATATGTAGGCTCTAAATGAACAATATAAGTTTTAATAAATATTCAGGGTAAGCTAAACAAATCCATATCATAGATATAAAAATACGAAAAACTAAGTTTTCAAGAGAAATTCATAAATACCTGGGTATTTATGAATTTTGGGTATTTACACGGGTAAAAACCTAGGGTATTTACCCTTAATTATAAATACCCGGGTATTTTACATCTATACATAGAGATAGAATGCGTTGTTTCTTTCCTCTAAGCCTTTCTCTTAACCTTGAGACAATTACTAAATTATATAAGAATTAAAAGGTGTGATTTTATCAAAATGGAGGGAGGGTCCAACGAATTCATCTTTTTTATGTTAAATATTTTTTTCTCGCTAATCTACAAGGGTGCAAAACAGAACTTTTAAGATGGAATTAAAAAAACACCAATTAATGCTTAACTTGCCCCCCCCCTAAACATATACAGTCGTACCATATCTGGGGTTAAGATGCAAAACGTAATATTTGGGTTCAAAACGGTGGAAAATATGTGCAAAACGGTGGTATATTTAAATATTAATTTTGAGGGGCTGAGAGTACCAACTTAATTTACTTAAATGATCTCAACCAAGTGGTCCTTTAGGGAAGGACCCTTTGATTGGAATGTAGTTTGGCACCGCATATACAACATAGCTGTTATTTTGAGAAGAATATAAAACAATTTTCTCTCCTTCACTCCCGTTAACATGGATTGAAGGCAAATGAAATATTCTCCCGGGGGGGGGGGGGCGTAAGTCCTATTATTTTGTATGACTTAGTTATAATTATGTGTAATTGTTAAAATTCACTCTCCTTACCCTTTGCCTCTAGCTCAGTGTAGATTACGGATTGATCAAGCTGGTATTAATACGTAAGGAATGCGATGTAATGAGGCTATAAATATGCCGCCTATTTGAAAACTAACGAAATATTTGACGTGGTTTTATATTAGAAAGAAAATCTTACTGTTGGGCTCACGGGCAAAGGCGTTAGTCTTTTCTTGTCTGAGTTTTCTGGGACGAGAGGGCTGAGGTTCGAATCTCAACTGAACATACTGAAGTGTGTTTTTTTTAATTATTTGACTTCCACTATACCCCCATACACTTTACAAGTATATTTCCTATACATTCTAACCTTCTCCATCTCCTATAGGATCAAATATATCGGATATCCCCAATGGGCAGTAAGGTCAGAGAACAAATATAAATATATTCATCCACTTGAAAAAAAAATCAAACCAAAACGATGAAATCAATGGTCATATCAAAGCTAAGTGAAGGCGGTTTTATAATGAATAAATAGTCGTCCTTCTATTAGTTAATTTATCACAATCAACTGATGGATAAACCTACATTGGTGATCACATGATCCGATGCATTACTCTCACATCAGAGTGAATTGCCGAATATGAGTAGATCAAGACTCAAATCTCGTTTGAAAATACTGAAGTTGGCTATTTACTAAATAGTTTTCCACACTGCCTCAATGCATTCTCAAGTACATCTCTTAGTTATACCTTTATTCGATAAACATGCTGATAGTCAAACGGGTAGTAAAACAAGCTGCACCAAAAAAAAAAGAGGGGGGAAACTGGTGGAGGGAATTTATTTGTAAAATAAAGATCGTTTCTTTGAGATAAGTCAGACACAAGTCTTAAAGACGAACACAATATTATTGAGAAACTGGTGACAGAATATATTAAATACACTCTTATTAATTTGTGACGTTATCTTTTTTTGTATGGCCATCTTAATACCCTTTAGGTTTATTCACATGTCTACACTATTGGCTATAGGATGTGGCAAGTTGAATTAAGAGGAGATATTCCTGAGTTGGTTGGGCAGCCATTTAGTAAGAAACCACACCCAAAATGCCAGAGTTTAATTGGTTGAAATTTAATCTCCCCGTCATCGGCAGTCAACTTTATTGCGAGAGGGATGTCCTAGAACATTTTACCACCGAAGTGGACTATGACACTATTAAGAAAAATTTATTTCAAACTGTTCTCAAGTAGGACACTCTGAAGAGTCTTACGACACCCGGTTGATCATCTTCCAGTCTATAAAAATGTTATCTGACACCTTAATCTCGAAATGTTTTTTAAAGGCTTTCAGTAGCACAGAAATACCACCATCAATTCTTTAAACGAAGATCCCCATAGTTTTAAGTTGACATTATCTCTGAATACACTGTGTGAATGAAATGAGCATAAAGATTCAAATAAATATATTATGGAGTCTTCTCAGTGAAGGAAATAAATATAAAAAGAACTGTCTTGATTTGACATGTAAATAAAAGTGAGTTTTAATTGGTACGTTTGCCTGTAGGTCCAAGAAATCTTGAAAGATGATATTTATGAATCCATATTTGTTTACAGTATCGCTTCCACTACTAAAATGGTGTTTTATACCACGTACCGCCAATTTGTGTGACTAAAAAACAAAATAATAAAAATCCTAATCTTGGCCTTGGCCTCCGTACTAGGGGTAACTTCAGTTTGTGCGTTTACATATATAACGAGTCTGATGTCTTAAATCATGTGTAGGTAGTTCAAAAAAATCAGGAACATAAACATTTTATTCTTAGCATATGTACTATGAAAAACCTGCTTATGTGCACCTTTGGAATTTTTTTAAACTCTTATTACTAGTGCAAGCCTGTTGCCTAGACTGCAAGACCACTGGTGTGGGTAGCTAAATAACCAATAAACATATAAAGCTAAACATGACATATGTAATGTACGTTAGGACAACCTATGATGTGCAGATAAAGGTATTTTATTAAAACATTTATATAAAAAATGAGCCCGGATATTTGAATCGCGTGATCATCAGTTTGTACCGTTAATAGGGTAAGCACAGTCAACTCCCGATTACCCGCGGTAATGGAGGGGACAAGTGCCGCGGATAGCCCAAAACCGCGGATAATCCGCATATTTAGTAAAACAAGAGGTTGTAGCACATTCATTTAAACCTAGTACTCGACTATCGTGATTGCGTTTATGAACACATCATTATATTTCACGTACTAAGATAGTAAAAAAACACTTTAAATCAAAAATAGACACATCCCTTAAAAAGTTTATATTAGTCTTCTACTTCATTGCAGCTGTTCCCTTTTTCCTTATCCCGCTACGTATTTTCCGTAACATCAGCTTGTCAAATAGGAGCGTCTCATTATCCTATTCCAGATAATTAAGCAGACTATGAGTCCATTCTAGTGCAGTCTCCCTTGCATAAACTTTTTGCCTCTCTGGCTATTATCTCTTCCTTAGGGATTTACTGAGTACAACTCTGTAGCCCTGTATTCTCCATCAAAGCAGCGTTTATCAAAAACGTATCTTCTGCTGTTGGCAATGCCGTGGTTAATCCTCCCGTAGATAATCGTGAGTTTACTATATTTAGAAAACAGGGTCTTCGGGGTGCAACGCCTGATATTTGTCCGTCAGTCATCTAAAAGTCTCTAGTTAACGTAAATTTAGCCTGTGACTATTAGGGGGACAACAATAACAGCCTAACATCGGCGCATGGCGGACGTTGTAGAGCTCCTCTGACGAATGAAAATAAGACTTTCATCAACGTCCACGAATGTGCATGGCGTCAAATCGTCGCTGAAGTGTCCATCCCTCCCCCTGACAGCCACATTATCTTTGAACCTGATAAATGAGAGGCAGTTTCGAATGAAAAAACACCTATGGACCGAGTTCTCTAAGGTGCTGCAAAAGGGAGCGCGAGCAATTTTACAGTTTTTATAGCATTACATTTTTTTTGGCCAAGATAGATAAAATATTTCTTCAGTAGCAACATAGAGTTTAGTTTTATGCACATTCTAATATCAGCGGATCTTGAATATCTTTCAAGGGTGTCCTGGAATTTTGTCAATACTTTAACTCTTTATTTAAATATTTTTGACAAAATTCCAGGACACCCTTGACAGATATTCAAGATCTGTTGATATTAGCATGTACAGGAAACTAAAATATATATTACTACTGGCGAAATATTTGATTTATTTTTGCCAAGAAATGTATATTCTATAAAAACGGTAAAAATACTTGCGCCACCTTCTGCTGCACCTTAAGAAGCGACAAATACTTTTTCGAATGAGTAGGCTGATATGTTCCATTGCGTTCCAAACAATTTGATAATTAATACAATCTCGATTCATTACAGTAAAAAATACTCCAATCGTATATTGCATAATCTATGCGTTTAAAATGCATATACTTGATGTTAGTCCAGTGTTCCCCTACAATATACATGTTTAGAAAATACTCATAAGTAGTGATGAGGTTGGATATTATTTAGATATTATTGATTACCTATTTTATTCGTCTAATTCCACTATTACACTTGTTTATGATGTACACTTAAGGATCGATAGGGTTGTTAATAAACAACCGTTTATATTAAAACCTTAATGGTTGAGGAATCATTGTTAAAGAGATAAACGCGGTAAATCCGGCTGCCGCATAATTTAAAATGAGTATACTTGGTGTCACTCCTTTCCTCGACCCTATGATATATTTTTTTACTAGAGCATTTGAAATCGTGGCTAAAACTGTTTATGGTGACCCTCTTAGGTAACATTGCTGAGGATCAAAGAAACTCCTTAGAAGATGAAGAACCCTACTACACACATACACACCAACCTGTCGGCCCGACCGTTGGGACAACAAATTGAAAGCGAGCCTCCACACATACCGACTAGAGGTCCAATTTTTCAGTAGCTATCGTGATTTCAGAACGAACACGCGCCATGCCTCCATCTCTATCCAATTAACAAAAAATTCGAATCACGTTGACATCATTATCAATTCATATATATTTTGCAAGGAAAAAAAAATGTGTGCATAAAATATGTTGTTGGAAAGAAAAAAAATCATCCAGGCAATTTTTTAAAAAGTTTAATTCAAATAATTTTCATAATTTTTTAAGAATGTACCATTAATGTTTCTCTGAAATAATCAGTATGCTGACATAATTTTAAATATAACAAAAGAACGCACTGTAACTCCACCCACCTAAACGCTTGAAAAGCGGTGATTGACTGGAGCCAGGTTGGTTGATTGGTCCAACAACGCTACATACACCACCACTTGTCGGACAATGAGTTGGGGAAGTTGGAAATCAACTGACAACTTGGAAAAAAAATTGGTTGGACAACAAGCCTACACAATATATATTTATCGGCTTGTTGGCGGGTTGTCCCGACAAGTTGGTGTGTGTGTGTGTAGGGCCCTTTAGAGCGGACAACGTACATTTCGGTTGGCAGGAAGGGGAGGGGTGAGAGTGGCTGGTAGGACAGACACAATTAATTTCAAGGAGTAAAGGCCTTAAACACTTAAGTGAAGGAGGAGGGGAAAATAAACCCTCAGGGCCTAGATGCAAAACATAGCATCCGTGGTAAATCTCTTTTACCTGCAAGGCAATTATGGATCTCAATGACAATACGATGAAATGTCGTTCGTTGGGCGTCATATGGCAGAATTGCGATTATGGGTTTATTTTAGTACGTCATACAACCGTTCGCGCCACCAAAGTGGTGACAATATGAAGTCTCCCCTCAGCGCTCGTCTTTAGCCGCGTCTATGAGTCTGGTTAAAATTTATAATTTGTGTGCTTAATATCTTAAAAAAAGACTGACAATCATTTGATTTACGCTTTTGCAATCGGTAAGTAACTATAATATTGCTATATTAATATAATTAAATATAATAATAATTGTATATATTTATCAGTGAATTAGATGAGGTGGAATTGTACATCCATTTAGCTGTATCATAAGTTTCTGTTTTTATATATAAATTTATTCTAGTGACTCTTATATTTATTTAAATTGATAAATTATTTTGATATATGTTCTTGCAGCCGTTTAGTAACAATAATATTGCTATAATTATATAATTTCTTAAGAGTATTTGAGTTTAATTATCAGTGACTTAGATGAAGTGTAACTACTGTTTAGGTTGTGGAATTAGGTATGATTTTATGATTTATTTATTTTGCGATTGTTAAGTTGATTAAATAAATTAGTTCTTTTTATTTACTTTAGTGCAATCTTTAAGTAGCAATAATAGTGTTGTATTATAATAATTGCTTAAATTACCTATTTGTATTTATTAATCAATCTACATGAAGTGTAGTCATAATCTCATATGCTCTATGTTTACCATTTAGGTGTTAGTTTGAAAAGTTTTAGAAATTGTTAATGCATAGGCCTAATGTATTTTTTTATGGTTATTAAATAATATCGTGTTTTTGTATAAGGATATGGAAGACATTAAAATATTTGTAGCCTAGAGCCTATAGTAGGTAGGCCTATTTATTTTGACAGTCTAAAAAAACTTTTTAAAAGAGCTAAAAATATTAGTACTTAGGAATTGTGAATACTTATTGAATGAAATCTTATGGTCAACTTAAGTAAACATAATAATTGTAGTTTTAAGATATTGAATATTGGGTACTACTGCATATTAGAAACGTGCAAAGAAGGCAGCGCCGGAAATTTTTTTTTAATGTTCCAGAGGCAGTTAGGAGACACACTGAACCCTTTGAGCTACTTAAAATTGAATTTAAACAGCTCTTTCGCATATCAAGAAGATTGTCTATAGCTCTATGTGATATGCTTTCACCACATTTGGAAGGCCAGCGTAGTAACCGTCTACCTGTCCATACTCAGGTAATAAAATATTGAATAAAGGTGTGTGTTGTAACATTCAATCACATTAACCTAGGTTATGTTAAAAAGTATATAAAGTGAATTAGGTGAGTTTTCATTAGTTTTGTTACATATATATATATATATATATATATATATATATATATATATATATATATATATATATATATATATATATATATATATATATATATATATATATTTTATAATATTTTACCATCATTGGAAATTTGCCTTTATTGTGTGGATGGATGGTAAATAAAATAATAATGAAATTTTTAATAATCTTTCAGAGAAAATAAGTAAAGAACCTCGCCCTTGTTGTGTCTAACCCCATATATCTTCCTAATGTTAATGTTTTATAATGTTGCAGGCTCTCACCGCTGTTAGATTTTTTGCCACAGGCAGCTACCAACGAGCAGTTGGTCGAGACTTTTGTTTGGTGGTTTGTCAGGCATCCATGAGCAACTGTGTCAGAAGGATTAGCCTTTTAATTGCCCAGCATTTGGCTGTAGGGTGGATAAAGTTCCTTCAGTCCTTTGAGCAACGAGAGCATAGGAAAAACCAGTAAGTATGATAAAAATTTGTGACAAAAAGTGTAGGCCTACACAGCAGCTATGACTACACAATAGGCTAATACCAGTAACGTTTAAATACTATATTATTGTTTTATTAGTGAAAGAAAACTCATATAGGTTGGACATAATAGGTTAGATTGTCTTCCGTAGGTAAATATATTGTGATAAACCAAACATAAAATATTTACAAATGAATTAAAATAAAAAAAAATTAACTAAATATAAACACAGTATAACTTAACCTCAAGCTGTAACCTTACTTAGGACACATTCTTTATACTGGCTTTAGCTGACTAGTCCAAGTACACTTGACTTGATAACTTTACACTTAACACACACTTCAGATTGAATATTGCATTAGACTTTTCGAATGGCAAATACCCTTTTTACGCCCTTGAGTCTGCAGTGCTGCTTCCTACAAATGGTTCTAGAAACTAATTTAAACACTAGCCAATTAAAATTGCGGATTTGTGGTGGATAGTGTGAAGTAATGAGCTCTAGCAGACGAAACAAAAATAAAACAGTTGCCAGTCAAACACCGCACTAACAGAGTGTCAAAGGTGACTTGCTCTCGCCCTTGGACTCAAGCTTGTGTGAGGAGAGCATCAGCACACTTAATGACTATTCTGACGGATCTACACTTGATCACTTGACAATTAAACGATCGAGGGTACAAGGGTCGACAGTGCGAGAAGTATACTATTCGGATACAGCTATTGTGTCATGGCAGACTTTGAGGCTACTACATTATGGCCTACTTGCATGCAGCGGGTTTTCTTATGCCTTTAAATAATAAAAGCCGAGGTTTAACTCAAATAAGTATTGTGAGGACCCAGCAACCAACTCTCTTATCTAAGCCAAGTGGATTGCATTATAGCCAACAAAGTCACTTACTAAATTCATAATGTAGGTACTAATTTAGGTTCTCTAGAACTCTGAGGCACGAGGGGATTTTAGATGAGGCGGAGTAATATTTCCCTATAGGCCCTATATATATAATGTATTAATTTTATTTTCAGGTTTCTTCATGCAACAGGTTTTCATGGAGTGATAGGTTGCATTGATTTCACCCACATTGCGATATCCAGGCCAGTGGAAAATGAGGCTGCATATTTTAACCATAATCAATTTCACTCCATCAATGTGCAAATTGTGAGTAGTATCCATACATAATAATACAAGTTATTATTGCTTGCATTTCAAAGATAATATAGAGCAAGAATGTGTCTGATCAGAATATGTTTGACAATGAGGAGGCCTATGGCTAAATAATTATTAATATTATGTTAATTGAAATTATAATAAATAGAAATAAATTAGGTGAAAATTGAGTTAAGAAAGCCCACCTAATGAAAGAGGAATGTGGAAAGAATCCAATGCACAAAAGCAACATCTTCCTTTCTTCTGTCTTCTTTAGTAGAAAGTCTCACACACATTTAAACACAAACATAAATAATATTTTGGCATTATTGCCTTTATCAAAAAAAGAGGAAAGTACAAGAAAAAGAAGTAGGCTAGTGTTTTTCTTCTACCGCCCTCTTTTCTTGATAAAGACATTATTGCCGAAATATTATTAATGTTTGTGTTCATTTTTCGCCATGGGACCCTCAGACAAGCTTTGGAACAGATGTACCATGATGGAATCAGAAATACTTGGTTACTAGGTATGCCTGTTTTAAATACGCATATAATTAGGTACTCGCAAACTTACTGTGTTGCTTCAATCGTGTTTCATTCCAGGAGTATGCCTAGGCCTACAGTTAGACTTAATATAGCATTTGCGATCAACCTAGTTAATTTATATCTGAAACCAGTGTCAAAAAATCAAAAAAAATCAAATTAAATAAAAAAATTAATATAAACTTTCTGGATATGTATTATATTTTGACATTTTTTAAAAACTGTTTTTTACATTATTTTTCATACAAAAATAATTAGAGCCAATTCCAGTAAATATTTTAACTTTATCATATTTTGAACCTTTTGAAAAATATTTTTACTTTCTATCTTACAGGTAGAGAAAGTATTGTGATCGTCAAAAAAATCGAACTCGAGATTTTGATGAATTTTGACGTTTCATGACTTCCTGAATCCGAAAAAGTGGTTTTTGAATTTCCGTCTGTCTGTCTGTCTGTCTGTCTGTCTGTCTGTACCTCCAACTAGAGCCTAAACTATTATACCGATTGAGCTGAAACTTGATATCTAGGGTTTTCATAGGGTTGCCCCGAGGGGTTTTTGGAATTGGATATCTACCCCTAAAATTAAGGGTAGTTTACTGAAGGGAAAAAAAAGAAAAAGTCGATTTTCTCAAAATCGGCTCTAACGATTTTGATTAAATTTCATTTATGAACATTAATAAATATTCCAAACAAAATGGCTACTCTCAATATTTCGGCAAAATCGTTTTAAGGGCTCCGGTCTGATGCGTAAATTTACATTTTTTATAATAGCTCCGAAACTATTTGAGATATGAAATTACTTAGCATTACAAATATGTATATATATTTATAATACAAATATTTTATTCGAAACATATTTTTATAAAATCAATAACTTTCAATATATACGCAATTATATATATATTTTTAACTTTTTGGACATTAAAGCTTAAGTATTGCGACCGTAAGAAAAACTAACCTGAAATGTTGATGGATGTCGACGTCTCATAACCCCCGAACCCTTAAAAATAGTCTTTGCAATGCCGTCTGTCTGTGTGTCTATTAAAACTTAAAATTAAGGGTAGTTTACTGAAGGGCAAAAAGAGAAAAAGTCGATTTTCTCAAAATCGGCTCTAACGATTTTGATTAAATTTCATTTATGAAGATTAATCAATATTCCAAACAAAATGGCTACTCTCAATATTTCGGCAAAATCGTTTTAAGGGCTCCGGTCTGATGCGTAAATTAACATTTTTTATAATAGCTCCGAAACTATTTGAGATATGAAATTACTTAGCATTACAAATATGTATATATATTTATAATACAAATATTTTATCCGAAACATATTTTTATAAAATTAATAAATTTCAATATATACGCAATTATATATATATTTTTAACTTTTTGGGCATTAAAGCTTAAGTATTGCGACCGTAAGAAAAACTAACCTGAAATGTTGATGGATGTCGACGTCTCATGACCCCCCGAACCCTTAAAAATAGTCTTTGCAATGCCGTCTGTCTGTGTGTCTCTTAAAACTTAAAATTAAGGGTAGTTTACTGAAGGGAAAAAAGAGAAAAAGTCGATTTTCTCAAAATCGGCTCAAACGATTTTGATTAAATTTCATTTATAAACATTAATAAATATTCCAAACAAAATGGCTACCCTCAATATTTCGGCAAAATGGCTTTAAGGGCTCCGGTCTGATGCGTCAATTAAAATTTTTTTAAATAGCTCCAAAACTATTTGAGATATGAAATTACTTAGCATTACAAATATGTATATATATTTATAATACAGATATTTTATCCGAAACATATTTTTATAAAATCAATAACTTTCAATCTATACGCAATTATATGAATTTTTTTAACTTTTTGGACATTAAAGTTTAAGTATTGCGACCGTAAAAAAAAACTAACCTGAAATGTTGATGGATGTCGACGTCTCATGACCCCTGAACCCTAAAAAATAGTCTTTGCAATGCCGTCTGTCTGTGTGTCTATAAAAACTTAAAATTAAGGGTAGTTTACTGAAGGGCGAAAAGAGAAAAATTTGGTTTTCTCAAAATCTACTCAAACGATTTTGATTAAAACTCGTAATTAGGCGTTGATTAAGATTATAAATAAACTGGCTATTTTCATTTTCCTATGAAAATGATTTTTAGGGTACATTACAGAAGCGTTAATTTCCGTATCTCCACAACTATTGGAGAAACTAAACAACTTATCATTGCAAAATTGTAGCGCTATTAGAAATAAAAAACTTTTATTTGACATATATTTTTATAAAAACAGCAGTTTCTGAGATATTTGCAAATATATTAATACAATTTTGTGAGCTTTAGTTGTAAACATATACTACTTAAGTCTTAACGCAATAATACTCCAATGCCATAGAGTAATTAAATATAAGTAAGTATCTAAAAAAAGTATGTTATTTTTCCTTAAATCTCTTAGGAGAAATGTTTGCATAGTGTAATGATCCTGCTTTGTTGCATAGCTTTTGGTGTAATTAAATTAAGTTTGTGTCAAATCTATTAGTCGCACTGTACTGTTGTGTATTCATTTCCGTACACGTGCGAGCAGGCTACGGGTTAGGAACATTTGGTTTGCTTGTTTCTAGCTCTAGTAATTATTAAAGAAAAAAAACCTCGCAGTGTGAGTGCGAGAAAGAGAGCAATATTTTTCATTTGCAAACTGTATTTGTTTTGATTTCTTTTTAAAAGGTAGTTTTGCTTGTGCTCGCAAGAGTTCAGCAGCTCTCAGTATCAAAATTAATGTTATAGCCATGAAACTGGTGGGGGGTATGAATAATTTGCAGCACTTGTTAACGAGGTGTTCTGAGAGAAAGACACGATGAAGAAACGCGAGTGTTATTGGGGCAATTTCTTGAATGTAGCATCTTAATATGTGCAAATAAAACTTGTAATATGTATTAATATATACATTATTTAATTAACAACATCATCAGGAGGTTCGCGTGGAAGGAGAATCGCGACAAATGGCTTTCCCAATCGCGGGGCACGATAAAAAACACTCACGGTAAACTCGGGAATTTAAGAGGTGCTCACCGACGGCACGATAAAAAACACTCACGGTAAACTCGGGAATTTAAGAGGTGCTCACCGACGGCTTGATAAAAAACACTCACGGTAAACTCGGGAATTTAAGAGGTGCTCACCGACGGCTTGATAAAAAACACTCACGGTAAACTCGGGAATTTAAAAGGTGCTCACCGACGGCTTGATAAAATACTCGCGGAGAACACGGGGAATTAATAGGTGCTACCAACCAATTCAAGGGCAGATGCAGCAGCGGGGCAGATGCAGCAATGGAGCAGCTGTGACACACAAAGGCGTTCCTGTAGGTACTTCATCAACAATGCAGGATAGCAGCGAAGTATTTCATCAACGGATGTTGGCGAATCACCGAGGGACAGGTCGACTGAATAGCGTAGATATGTTTTGCTACATGGTATTATTTCATTATTTAATCAATTAATGTTATTGATAACAGCAGTGAGGCAACAGAGCAGCGGATGCTGGACCATCGCCGTGGAACAGATCAACAGAATAGAAGGGGATGAATAAAATGTTTGTGTCACATTTCAGTATTTTAATTAATTAATGTCATTGTGGATAGCAGCGAAGTATTTCATCAACGGATGCTGGACAATCACCGAGGGACAGATCAACAGAAGAGCAGTAGTTATATATATTTTGTTTGTTACATTTAATTATTTTAATTAATTGATTGATGGGTTCATTGTAGTAAGGGAATTCTTTATAACATTTAATGAAGTAAGTAGAACTTAAAAGGTGTTTAAACTTAGAAATTAATATATTTAAGAAATTCAACAACTCTTTTAGTTGATGATGTTAGAATCAGAAGAGGATTTAATTGGGGAAGAGTGTAGTAGTGGGATAGGTCAGTTTCCATTTTGTTCGGAAGATAAAGACATCATGAACAGACCATATAACCAAGAAGGATTAGAGGAGAGTGACGAGGATTGGGAAAATGAAATGTATGAGAGTAGATTAAACAAACTAAAGGTGGGAAATGCAAACAGTAGAAACTTACATGAAGGGTGCATTTCTGTAATAGAACAGGTAGAAGAAGGGGAGTCAGGAAATAATAGTGAGAATCAGATATTAGATGAAAATAGCTCAAAGGGACATTCAAAATTAAAGGATGGGGGTGATGAAATTTCGATATTAAAAAAAACTACTGTAGACATAGAGGATAGTAAAAGAGATTCTGAACCAGCTCAGGTAGAAAAGAATTTAATAGGGGAAGGGAACAAAAAAATTGAACAACTTATCATGACTATAATGAGTCAGATGGAAGATAATAATAAAAAATTGGGAACACAAATAAAAAACAATATTAAAGAATTAGGAATAAAATTAGAGTGTAAACTAGATAACCTGGAAATATCGCACCAGGCACTTAATGTTAAGGTAATGGATCTAGATAAGAGTTTGATCACTGTAAAACAAAATCAAAACGAGTTGGAACAAAAACAAGATAATTTAAGAAAAATTCATTTTGATTTAATTGGGGGAGTTGACAAAGTGAATGAAAAAATAGAAGGGCTAGAAAAGAAATTAATAGAGACAGTCAAAAGCACAGAAAATAAGGTAGAAGGTATTGAGTTCAAAATTGTTCAAATAAAAAAGAGTGTCAAAATAGTTCAGTCTAACTTGGAAAGAGAAGTCAGTAAGGTTAGGTTAGAACTGGAGGGTCAACTGGATGTGAACAGGGATTATATTACGTCTCAAGTAGAAGATGTACTAACTCAAAAAGGCGAAAGCATAGAGGAAAAGGTCAAAAAGTTAAAAGATAGCTATATGAAAAATCTTGAGAAATTACAAAACAAAGTGGAGGATTTAGAATGTAAATTTAACGAAGTCAAAAATAAAGAGAAAGTTGATAGTCATGTTTGTCATAATAGTGTCTTGTTTAGAGGAATGAATGAGGAGATGTTATCTTCAATTCCCAAATTCAAGGGGCAGAAAGGAAATATTTCGGCAATCCAATATATTCGAAAAGTGGAGCGTACTTTGGAAGGAGAACGATTTAGTGAAGCTAATAAGATTGCTATTTTGTTATCAGGATTAAGAGAGGAAGCTAGGTCCTGGGCAAATTCTGTAGAAGGAGAATGGGATACATTTGTGCAAGCAAAGAGTGCTTTGTTGGGAAAATTTTGGTCACAGGTAAAACAAGATAGTTTTTTGCAGCAGATTTTCAATGGTAAATACAGTGTTCGAGCAGGAACTATGTGTGAATATCTTCACAAATATAAGGTACAAGCAAAGTATTTGAAATACCCGATAGAGGAAGATAGGCTCATGGGGCATTTAATATATCACTTTCCTCAAAATGTACAGGATGCTCTTATTGGCGCGAATTTACAGGACCTTCAAGACATGGAACGGGTGTTAAATGCATTTGATGATAGATATCAAAGAACTAGAGAGTGGGAATATTTAGGGGATGTGCAGGAACATGATTCAACACAAAATGGGCACGTACCTTCAAATTTAGAAAGAAGTGAAGGGAGAGAAAGTAAACCAAATTGGTCAGGTTTCCAGAAATTTAAGGGTCAATACCATCCACAGGGACAAGGTAGAACAAATTATCAGTTTCAGAGAGAAAGCAGAACACCACCTCCATCACAACACTGGGAGAGAGGGCAAGGAAATAGGAGCAGGGGAAACCAAGATAGTGGTCCACGATTCAACCAGGGACAGTATAGGCAATATGATCACAATCAGGGACCTAAGGGATACAATCAACCATATCACCAACCAAGGGACAGAGAACAAACACCCAGAGGGACCCGGAACAATGATCAGGGACAGAGACAAGATGATGGAAGAGGTCAAACGAGAACTGTAATGGCAGAAGTGTATCGGCCTAATCAAGTTGATGAAATAAAGTCAATTCCAGATAGGACAAATCAGGAAAACTAGTAGCAATTTCACGTGGCGGTCCGCATGTGGAAGATATTAGGCTAGGTGATAGGACCATAGAGCAGGAAAAATATTTAGAACAGGTGAAGCAAAACAGAATATCACAGGGCAATCCAAAAGAGGATTTACTGTATGAAAGCAACGGAGGAAAAGAATTTTGTAAAGCCATCTCACCCGAAATTCAGGGGAAAATTGGGAACAGTGAAATAAAATTGCTTATAGACACGGGATCGGAAATAACCGCCATGTCACAGGATTGTTTAGATAAAATTGAGAAAGAAAATCCAGATTTAGGGATACCCATGTTACCAGTATGTAATGTTGTTGTTATAGGTGCCACTGGTCAGAAGAATAAAAAGGTCAAAAAACAGGTACTCATTGACGTCATGATTGGTGAAAAAACCATGACTATTATTGTACTGGTAATAGAAGGCCTAAGTGTGCCCATGATTCTAGGGTCTGATTGGTTAATAGGTTTTGAGGTTAGCATAAATTATCCGACGAAACAGATAGCAATAAATAAAGAACATTATAATATGCAGATTCCTTTTGTGGGTAAGTTAAGCTCAAATCGACTCATGATTCAGGAGGAAGAGGAACAGGGACATGTAGTAGTCCACAACAAATTGCAAAAGATAAACATGAACCATGTCAGTGTACCATGGGAACAGATTGAACAAAAGGTTAGTGCAATTTCTTCAACAACGGAAGAACAAAAGCAGTCATTACTAAAGGTATTATGGGAAAACAAGATGGTATTTTCAGAGGTCCCTGGACTAAATAAACTCTACTATTGTGAATTAGAGATAAGAGATACAAGTTCCTATCTTAATAAATCTTATCCAGTTCCAATCTCTTTGAGACCAGCTGTAGAGAAAGAATTGGAACATATGCTAGAATGGGGAGTTATAGAGAGATGTAGCTCTGACGTCATAAATCCTTTAGTCGTTATAAAAAAGAAAAATGGGAAAGTACGCTTATGTCTTGATGCTAGAAAAATCAATCAGATTCTGGTAGCTGATAATGAATCACCAGCACCAGCTAGTGAACTTATTCAGAGGTTTGAGGGCTGCACGTTTTTAAGTTCCCTGGATCTAGTATCCTCATTTTGGCAAATCCCATTACATCCCAATTCCCGGAAATACACTGCATTTTTGTACAATGGCAGGACTTACTGTTTCAAGCGTATGCCTTTCGGCCTTTCTGTATCAACGAGCAAATTTATTAGAGGGTTGGAAACTGTTTTAGGACCTGAAGTTTTGGATTTTGTAACTTTGTATGTGGACGATATGGTAATCGCCTCCAAAACCTTGGAGGAACATCTGAGTCAATTGGGACAGGTATTAGACAAGTTGAGGTTAGGGGGGATGACAGTCAATTTAGAGAAATCATCCTTTTTGTGTAGAGAGATAACATTCTTGGGACATGTGATATCTCCTCAGGGGATTGCAGCTGAGGAAGAAAAAACCAGAGCAATTAGAGAATTCCCCAACCCAAAAAACAAAAAGCAACTTCAAAGTTTTCTTGGTCTAATTAATTATTACAGAAAATTTGTAAAAAACCATTCGGATTTAGTGATACCTTTATTGAGGTTGATTAGGAAAGACTCACAGTGGAACTGGGGAGAAACCGAGCAGGAAGCTATAGAAACCATTAAACTACAATTTATCAAGACAGTCATGTTGAAACACCCAGATTTGTCGCAGCCTATGTGTATCTCTTGTGATGCCAGTGGACAAGCTGTGGGGTCAGAGCTATATCAAATCGATGGTGAGGGTTACAGGCGCCCTATAGCTTTCGCCAGTAGAGTACTCCATGGTCCGGAACTAAACTACACCATCACGGAAAAAGAATTGCTAGCCATCGTATTTGGATGCCAACAATTTCGCATATACATATGTGGGAGAAAAGTTACGTTGTACACTGATCATAAGGCCCTAATATTCATAAAGAAATGCAAATTGTTACATGGTAGGCTGACTCGATGGATCCTCCTTTTGCAAGAATATGACCTAGAAATCCAATACATTCCAGGTCGGGAACAGATTGTGTCCGACACACTATCGCGGTATCCTCCTGAAGGAGCAGTCGAGCCAGCAGGAGACACTGAATTTCGGGTGCTAGCTCAAAGGAGAAGGGGAAGGGCACTCAGTGAGGAAGATAAGAGGATTAGGGCAGAATTACCTCAATTGCAGAGAATAGACTCTAAATTAGGAATAATCATTGCAGAGTTAGAAAAAACCAACCCTAAGGTAGAATTGGAAGAAAAATATCAGATATATGAAGGTGTATTGTTTCAAAAAACCGCAACAAGCAATGTATGGACAATTTGCATTCCCAAAGAACTAATTTTATTTGTAATCAATAGTTGCCATGACGATAGTGGACATGTAGGGGTAAGTAAATGTTTTAAAATTCTAAAGGAGTCCTGTAACTTTCCTCGCATGAGAAAAACAATAGCCAAAGTGTTAAAAGGGTGTGAGATATGTCAAAAGAGCAAAGTACCTAATATTAAATATGAAGGAATGATGAAGAATGTGTTAGCAGAGAAGCCATTGCAATTGGTTTTTGTTGATCTTTATGGGCCACTGCCAGCTAGTATCAGGGGTGTGAGGTATCTCTTTGTAGTTCTGGATATCTGCACTAAGTACGTAAAACTGTACCCCATTAGAAAAGCCACGGCAATAGCAGTAACCAATAAAATTGTTCAGCATTATGTTGATGAGGTAGGGACACCCCAGACTATTGTCTCTGATCATGGGACTCAGTTTACCAGTCACAAGTGGAGAGATACACTACTAGAGTATGGCATCACTGTAAAATACACCTCAGTATATCACCCTCAGTCAAATGGAGTAGAACGTGTCAACAGGGAAATAGGAAGATTTTTGAGGCTATACTGCCATCACAACCATGCTGGATGGGCATCGCACATTGAGAAAATAGAAGTTTGTTTAAACTCGGTAAGCCATGAAAGTACAGGGTATACGCCTATAGAGCTTATGAGAGGAGTCAGGCCAGAGAGAAAGTTAGAGCAAATTTTTAAGTTTCCCTTTAGGGCAGAATTAGATCACCAGACAAAATTGCAGTTAGCTATTAAGAAACTGAAGGATGTAGCGGAAAAACGCACTAACTATCATGACAAAAAAGTTCGGAATCCCATTAGTTATGAAAAAGGCGATTTAGTATTAGTAAAAAGTCATCACATGTCGTCCGCTCTAAACAAAGAAGTAAAGAAGTTCTTTCTGTTATTTGAGGGTCCTTATCAGATTACTCAGAAAATAGGTCAGAATGTATATCTTGTTCAGGATAAGGAAACCCACCGGGTAAAAGGAACGTTTAATATAACAGAAATTAAACCTTATTTTGAGAAAGTGACAAAGATAGAGGGAAAGTAGGGAAGTATAGTTGGAGTAGGAATAGGTTTTATCTCCTCATGATGATAAAACTTTTATTAGGATTTTACTATGAGCTTAGTAAATTGTGTTTTAAACTTAGTGTGTATAAGAAAAATCTTTTAAGATCTTCTTGTAATGTGAATTTAACTTAGGGTATAATTCTACCGAAATATGGATAGTGTATATTTTGAATGCTATTCAAGAGAACTACCAATTTAGTCTGAAATGTCAAAGATATTATATTTTGTGTTTTGTCAAGAGTTTCATGCTAATTATGTGCAGTGCAATGTGTATGTTTTTTTTATGTTGTTTATTATATTATATTATCATGTGAAAATAGTGTACATGTAAGAAGGCTAGCTAAACTCTAAATAATAACTCTCTTTAATATCACTAGTCTATTGTGTTTTATCAATTAAAGTGAGACACTAAAACCTTTCTGCCATAGAACATTAAAATCAGAAAAGGAAATGGCAAAGCAAAATGAACATTATTAGAACTGTTAAGTGAGAGATTTTGAAGTAAATGATAAACATTTTAAATTATATCAGATGATTGATGCCTGCCGCTACTCTATGTAATCAATACATTGGTTTTCTAGTTTTTATTAAATATATAAGCTTTAGTGGTGTCATAATATGTGCAAAGGGCTCAATGTAAAAACAAGCTGACCGAATTACTTCCTGACTTATTTTTCTTCTAAAAATAACTCAGAAAGTAGGGGAGTACTGTAATGATCCTGCTTTGTTGCATAGCTTTTGGTGTAATTAAATTAAGTTTGTGTCAAATCTATTAGTCGCACTGTACTGTTGTGTATTCATTTCCGTACACGTGCGAGCAGGCTACGGGTTAGGAACATTTGGTTTGCTTGTTTCTAGCTCTAGTAATTATTAAAGAAAAAAAACCTCGCAGTGTGAGTGCGAGAAAGAGAGCAATATTTTTCATTTGCAAACTGTATTTGTTTTGATTTCTTTTTAAAAGGTAGTTTTGCTTGTGCTCGCAAGAGTTCAGCAGCTCTCAGTATCAAAATTAATGTTATAGCCATGAAACTGGTGGGGGGTATGAATAATTTGCAGCACTTGTTAACGAGGTGTTCTGAGAGAAAGACACGATGAAGAAACGCGAGTGTTATTGGGGCAATTTCTTGAATGTAGCATCTTAATATGTGCAAATAAAACTTGTAATATGTATTAATATATACATTATTTAATTAACAACATCATCAGGAGGTTCGCGTGGAAGGAGAATCGCGACAATAGCAATGATCTATCTCCATTTTAGACTCAATAGTCAATATTTACATTTTTTATTAGTCAAAATGTATAAATGAATAATTAAATATCAATGCGATGACTTGAAGATCTGCAACACCTTTTAAAATGTTAAAATTTTAACCAGAAATCGAAATTTTAATACGAAGTGTTGACCCTTGTGGAAGACATTAAACTGTTTGAAATGTTCTTAGGTGGACAAAGATGCGCCTCTTTTCTCATTGATTATATATCATTGTATATTATTTTATGCGTGTTTTTATGTGGAGTGGTGATGATACAATGTACATTATTCCGTTCAGAAATCTTACGAGTTTATAGAAAGAGAGAGAAAGTCTGTGCGGTGTGCCGTACCATTTATTTTCTTTGTGTTTATTTTGTTACAAGCCAATTAATCACTTGAAATCTAAAAAAAATAAGCCTGGACCTATATATTTGTAAAAATCTACAAACACCGACACATTATCATCACAGCTGCTTGAATAAAGAAGTAGCGGCTACGATCTAGAAAAGCGAGCTTAAGACTCTATTTCACGACACGATGAACTCAAAGTTGAAGGCTTTGAAGAAATATAAATGGTACGGCGCACCGCACAGACTTTCTCTCTCTTTCTATAAACACGTAAGATTTCTGAATGGAATAATGTACATTGTATCATCACCACTCCACATAAGAACACGCATAAAATAATATACAATGATATAGAATCAATGAGAAAAGAGGCGCATCTTTGTCCACCTAAGAGCATTTCAAACAGTTTAATGTATTCCACAAGGGTCAACACTTCGTATTAAAATTTCGATTTCTGGTTAAAGTTTTAACATTTTATAAGGTGTTGCAGATCTTCAAGTCATCGCATTGATATTTAATTATTCATTTATACATTTTGACCAATAAAAAATGTAAATATTGACTATTGAGTCTAAAATGTAGATAGATCATTGCTATGCAAACATTTCTCCTAAGAGATTTAAGGAAAAATAACATACTTTTTTAGATACTTATATTTAATTACTCTATGGCATTGGAGAATTATTGCGTTAGGACTTAAGTAGTATATGTTTACAACTAAAGCTCACAAAATTGTATTAATATATTTGCAAATATCTCAGAAACTGCTGCTTTTATAAAAATATATGTCAAATAAAAGATTTTATTTCTGATAGTCCTACAATTTTGCAATGATAAGTTGTTTAGTTTCTCCAATAGTTGTGGAGATATGAAAATTTACGCTTCTGTAAAGTACCCTAAAAATCATTTTCATAGGAAAATGAAAATAGCCAGTTTATTTATAATCTTAATCAACGCCTAGATACGAATTTTAATCAAAATCGTTTGAGCATATTTTGAGAAAACCAAATTTATCTCTTTTCACCCTTCAGTAAACAAACCTTAATTTTAAGTTTTTATATACACACAGACAGACGGCATAGCAAAGACTATTTTTTAGGGTTCGGGGGGTCATGAGACGTCGACATCCATCAACATTTCAGGTTAGTTTTTTTTATGGTCGCAATACTTAAACTTTAATGTCCAAAAAGTTAAAAAATGCATATAATTGCGTATAGATTGAAAGTTATTGATTTTATAAAAATATGTTTCGGATAAAATATTTGTATTATAAATATATATACATATTTGTAATGCTAAGTAATGTCATATCTCAAATAGTTTCGGAGCTATTATAAAAAATGTTAATTTACGCTTCAGACCAGAGCCCTTAAATCCATTTTACCGAAATATTGAGAGTAGCCATTTTGTTTGGAATATTTATTAATTTTTAAAATGAAATTTAATCAAAATCGTTAGAGCCGATTTTTGAGAAAATCGACTGTTTCTCTTTTCTCCCTTTAGTAAACTACCCTTAATTTTAGGGGTAGATATCCAATTCCAAAAATCCCTCGGGGCAACCCTATGAAAACCCTAGATATCAAGTTTCAGCTCAATCGGTAAAATAGTTTAGGCTCTAGTTGGAGGTACAGACCGACTGACAGACAGACGGAAATTCAAAAACCACTTTTTCGGATTCAGGGAGTCATGAAACGTCAAAATTCATCAAAATCTCGAGTTCGATTTTTTTGACGATCACCATACTTTCTCTACCTGTAAGATAGAGAGAAAGTAAAAATATCATCTCGGTGGGGGTGGAGCCTAAATTCTGTAAACTGCTAGGGAAGGAGTAAAAGTTGTTTAGGTGGGGGTCCTTGGGTGTCAATCATTTCCTAAAATCTCCCCTTTTGTCCGACTGAAGTGAGGAAGGTATTTATGAATGATTATCGCACCCCAAGTAAAGGGAGAAAAGACAGAAATAGCTTGATCTCAAGTGCAGATAAGCTTCTTGAGTTCCATCTTCCAATGTTCAAACCACTCTGGATGTTAATAGTTTAAATGTTGCATTTATTACTTTCTCTCTATCTTACAGGTAGAGAAAGTATGGTGATCGTCAAAAATCGAACTCGAGATTTTGATGAATTTTGACGTTTCATGACTTCCGGAATCCGAAAAAGTGGTTTTTGAATTTCCGTCTGTCTGTCTGTCTGTCTGTCTGTCTGTACCTCCAACTAGAGCCTAAACTATTTTACCAATTGAGATGAAACTTGATATCTAGGGTTTTCATAGGGTTGCCCCGAGGAGTTTTTGGAATTAGATATCTACCCATAAATTAAGGGTAGTTTACTGAAGGGAAAAAAGAGAAAAAGTCGATTTTCTCAAAATCGGCTCTAACGATTTTGATTCAATTTCATTTATGAACATTAATAAATATTCCAAACAAAATGGCTACTCACAATATTTCGGCAAAATCGCTTTAAGGGCTCCGGTCTGATGCGTAAATTAACATTTTATATAATAGCTCCGAAACTATTTGAGATATGAAATTACTTAGCATTACAAATATGTATATATATTTATAAATCAAATATTTTATTCGAAACATATTTTTATAAAATCAATAATTTTCAATCTATACGCAATTATATATATATATTTTTAACTTTTTGGACATTAAAGCTTAAGTATTGCGATGGTAAAAAAAAAACTAACCTGAAATGTTGATGGATTTCAACGTCTTATGACCCCCCGAACCCTGAAAAATAGTCTTTGCAATGCCGTCTGTCTGTGTGTTTATTAAAACTTAAAATTAAGGGTAGTTTACTAAAGGTCAAAAAGAGAAAAAGTCGATTTTCTCAAAATCGGCTCTAACGATTTTGATTAAATTTCATTTATAAACATTAATAAATATTACAAACAAAATGGCTACCCTCAATATTTCGGCAAAATGGCTTTAAGGGCTCCGGTCTGACGCGTTAATTAACATTTTTTATAATAGCTCCGAAACTATTTGAGATATGAAATCACTTAGCATTACAAATATATATATATATATATATATAAAATACAGATATTTTATCCGAAACATATTTTTATAAAATCAATAACTTTCAATCTATACGCAATTATATGAATTTTTACTTTCTCTCTATCATACAGGTAGAGAAAGTATGGTGATCGTCAAAAAAATCGAACTCGAGATTTTGATGAATTTTGACGTTTCATGACTTCCTGAATCCGAAAAAGTGGTTTATGAATTTCCGTCTGTCTGTCTGTCTGTCTGTCTG